>OX578154.1:100600480-101100480 GCA_951213105.1 Amaurobius ferox
TTAAAAGAAGCTATAAATTAAAATAAATTTAAATTTAATAATTTTTAATAAATTGGAGGCCAGATGATGATGACCAGAAATTGCATTGAAAATTTAAAGGATGCACAGTCGCCGATATAAAGTTTCAAAATGTGTTATTGTATTAGATTAATATGTTTACTTACGTTTTTGTTGTCATATTTTAAACCAAATCCATATTTAAACGATTTACCGTATCATTGACATAAGGACACATTTTTTATCAAACCAATTGTTTCCATATCAAGCAAATAGTCAGAAATTTAGTTATCTACATAATTATAAATATTTATTAAACTAAATTATTAAAATTAATACAAATGGAATATATTAGAAAAATTTTAAAACGTTGTTAACATAAATTGTAAAAATCTCAGGTGTGCAAAATCTGATTTTCCGTATGCTTCGTTTAATTCTACATGTGGGACATTTTCGGATGGGAACATGTAAAACTATTTCGATGTACCCAATGAAACTTACATAACAACAAAAATTACAATTAAACATACAAAAATACCCTTCTCAATATGTAATATAATCCTTATATTCAAATATTTCCATCATTAATTCATCACTTTGGCATTATTTTCGTTAATCTAGGGCGAAATATTGCGAAATTAGCAATAGATATATCGCTAGATTATTTGCCAAGTTGCCAAATGCATCGCCAAGCGTTACATACAAATGGAGAGAAGCGCATTTCTTATATACTACTAGAAAGTATGCACATTGTATGACGGAATTTGAAATTTGCAAAACATTATCTCCCATTAACGATATTTTTTATCAATTTGTAAACTTTTTATCAATTTTCCAATATTTCCGCCAATTTGGCAGCATTTAAAAAAGTCACCTAGTTGGCGACATACCGCCAAAATCTCCGCCCAATTTTTCGCTATAAATAAGCTATTATAGTAAATTTTTATATTCTGTCCAGGACATATAATTTTCATCAATTAGTCATCATTTTGATTGATTTGGTGTCATTTTTATCAATTTGGTGATAATTTTATCAATTTGGTGATAATTTTATCAATTTGGCGACATTTTCGTCCAATTTCTCTACATTAAAAAAACTTATTACTTTCCTTATATACATAATGTATAAGCAAAGTATTGTGACGGGGTCGAAAATTCGAATTCGAGTTTTCGACGGGAGAGCACGTTTCAATTGTCCCTGATCACGTATCGAACATTTTTGGGTGATGTCTGTGTGTGTGTGTGTGGGGTGTGTGTGTGTGGGGTGTGTGTGTGTGTGTGCGTGTGTGTGTGTCTGTGTGTGTGTGTATCTATGTGTGTCTGTGTGTGGTAGTGGCAATACCGGTCGGCTATTACGTTTACAAAAATCTAAAATGTCTTGGCTTTGTTATTTTCCTTATTGTCATGTGATATATTAGTTCTAAACGTTTAATAGTGTACTAAATATGTGCGTATAATATTTTAAACCGTCATGACATTTAGTAGCTAATAACAAAATAGGAAGTTTTCTATCAATGACAGCATGAAGTAAACTAAAATTAGGGAGATTCAGTCCTGATTACAACGGATCTGATTTGGTGCAGCTTACATCTCTTAGCTGCAATCTGACTTGTCGCAGCGTTCTCTTTTATTTTATATTTGTTAAAGCAAAATAATGAAGTCCCATGAAATCATTTTTTATGTTATATACTTTCAGAATGTTATCGATGCATATGAACGGTGATTAAAAAGTATTTGACTTATTAGTTCTTATAATGTCATTCCCATGTGGAGAAATGATATAATTTTATTTATTTTGGGCTTAACTAATTGCTATCAAAATGGCTGCCTTCAAAAAATTGACAATGACTTGTCGATCTATAAATGAAATAAAACAATATTTACACTTAGAAGAATTAGTGCCAATGCCAAATCCACACTGAAGAGATGTTTCAATTTCTGCATTTTTCTTTATCACATTAGTATCTTTCTATACACTCAAACCTAATTTTAGCGGTGGATAGGGGCAGCATAAAAGAAAACGCATAAAAAAAAATCGCACAAAACTTCACGAGTAGCTATAAAAAATAGTTTTCGCAACACAATTAAAAAGTATTTTTTTATGCGGTAAATAGGGACCGCATAAAAAAAGTCTCACGTAGAAAATAACTCAAAACCTTACGAAATAACTAGGAATTGCTTTTTTAAACGAAATCAAGACACGAGGCTTGGCAGCTACTTGGAATCTCGCCGAACCTTTTGGAATCTGATTTAGAAAATACACATGCGAACATTTTTAAATATTTTATTTACATATGCACTTATTTTGCACATACAAAACTTTTCAAAACGTATAACCATTATCCTTCGTAGTCTGGCAATACGCGAACTTTCTTGTGGTAAACTGGTTCAAAATCGCTTTCGTCACTTGAAGATACTACCTCGCACTCGTTTAGAGTTGACTTTTTTTCAGTTACCATGTAGTGGTGATCAGTTTTTGCGACGACTGTTGTTTCACTAGACGCTTGTATATGTCGCGGTAGCCAGATATACAAGATTGAAGCTCCTTTTGGAATTTTGAAGTTCTTTCAGAATTGGCATCGATTGCAAGAAAATGGCATTCTAATTTATGGCAAAGCTGGAGACCTGCATAGATTTTATCTGCTGTCATGTTCCAATTTGATTGAAATTTTCATATACCGCACAAAAAAATCGCACAAAAAATCGCGCAAATAAAAAATCGCACAAAAAAGACCGCACAAAAACAGGTTTGAGTGTATAATTATTTAGAATGAAACTAATTGCTTAAAAGTCCCCATCCTTTCACATTCATTGCAAATAAGTACTATTAAAAAAAAAAGATAAGATATATAGCAAATTATTTTCAACTTTATCACTAATATTACAGAAAGTGACAATGAAATCAAAGCCAGTTTTATTCTTCTATTATGTATCTTTATCTACGTATGTATAATTATAAAATACTTTTCCTTCACAATAATATATTTTGTGCATATAACAATAAATTAAACATTTTAATTTTTCTGCTAAAATAGAAATTATAATAATTTCTAATTATGCAGAAAACATTTAAAATTAATCGTATAATTTTAACTATATAAACTATATTTAAAAAAACCATAAATCTTAAATAAATATGGGAAAGAGAGAAAATATTATTTTAAAATGTAGAAAAAGAAAAAAAAAATCTCAGTTTTATTGTGTAGGTCATAAACCTTAGATATTAATTTTCAACTATCTACAAAATTATCATTCCAGGAATATGTCTCATTCCTAGAAATGTCGTTTTACATTTGGAGATAAATCTGGAGATTTTGTCATATGTACATGGAACTGCTGTTTTCACTTGTCTATGAATCCCCATTTCCAGGAAGAGGAAAGGCATGAGAGCTTATGGGAAATGACTTTAATTTAACCACTGGATTTACGATCTGATATTAGAATTATCCCAAATAGATTTGCCTTTATTTTTCATTGTTATATCGTACTCTCAGCCTTCTAGCAACAAAATCTTAGATAGTATTAGCAATCTGTACAAACGGCTTGAGATAAAAAATAATGTTACACATGCTTCAGGAAGAAAAGACTTGCTGAAGCTGTCCTCTTTTGCCGTGTAACAATTGTAGTTTAGTAAACTGTCGTATTTAGAAGATTTATACTTCTGCAGATTGCTTTTTTTCGTCCTAATCACAAATTCTCTGCCACGGCTGTAAGAAAATGATATGGTAGTGGGTATGTGGTATTTCAAGTTAATATTTCATTGAAAGAACGTAATAAATTTAGAGTAACGCTTATTATGGGCTTGTCGACATGGCATAGTTGATCCTGTAATTTCAAGAAATGTTGATATATACCACAAATTTGAGAAACTCCATGGAGACTATTAACTTCAGTTCATTCGACTTGCCTCAAAATCTTTAAAGATTGAGCTCAGGATGTACTAGGCTGCAACGGCTAATTTCATATTCAAAAGTCCGGCTGTGGAAGGTGTTCTCAAGGAGGTAAGAATTGCGTCGAACTTGCAATGGCGGCAAGAAGAGTTTAAATGTGCCACAATTTTGAGAAACTCCATGGAGACTATAAATTTCAGTCCCATCATTCGACTTGACTCAAATTTCTTAAAGAGTGATCTCAGGATGTACTAGGCTGCAACGGCTAATTTCGTATTCAAAGAGTCGCTCTGTAGAAAGTTGTTCTCAAAGTACAAATTGTGTCGATCTTGCAATAGCTTCAAGAAGAGTTGTTATGTGCCACAATTTTGAGAAACTCCATAGAGACTATCAACTTTAGTCTCATCATTCGACTGGTCCCAAATTTCTTAAAGGGTGAGCTCAGGATATACTGAGCTGCAACAGCTAGTGACGCATTCAATGACACCGCTTATATGAGGAGTTCTGCCGGTCTCCTTAGCATTTTCAGGTTTAGGCAATAGGTCGCCATACTGGGCACACTTTTTCTTGCTTTCACGACTATTCCATGCTATGGAAAGCATAATAAACGCGAAATCAGTTTATGGATACTGTTATTTATAATTGGAAGGCATTCCTGATCACAAACTTAAATTTGGATAAGTTGAAAATACATTTCTAAGTTATTGATCACGGTACCTTTCTATAGTTGCATTCTTATATTAGCATCGTTACTTTGGGAACGCTATAGTCATCGGGTTCCAGAGGCACTTATAAAATGTATTGATTTCAGTTGGAAAATTAATTTCATAAGGACATAGAAACGTTTAATACATATCTGTCTATCTCACTGTAAAATTTACATGTTTCTAAAAAAAAATTATGAAATATTAAGAGATTACGCGCCAGACACAATGATTGGGCAGACTATATTTAACCGCAGTCTAGAGGTTGCCATATCTGAACTGAACCTTCACCTTATTATGAAATGTCAAGTATAGACAATAATTAATTGGCATATACTTAA
The DNA here is from genome assembly GCA_951213105.1 of Amaurobius ferox. NCBI lineage: Eukaryota > Metazoa > Arthropoda > Arachnida > Araneae > Amaurobiidae > Amaurobius > Amaurobius ferox. Next base: position 100,605,413 of record OX578154.1, read on the forward strand.
TACCGTTATAGTAAAAATTAGTGCCAAACATATTTTCTCCACGAAATGTGCTTTTCTCAAGGAGTCATGTGAAAGAAAATGTTAATAATCTCCCGATTCGCTTTTTTCCTTCATTACGTTGGTGGCTACATAGGCGCAGTGAATCTATCAATATACGAAAGCGTGCCAAGTGGTATACATTTTGAACAATCGCAGCCAGGAAATGTATAAATTGTGTGCATGGTTATGCACACATTTGCCTCCATCCATAACTAGTTGGAGAAATTTTCATGCAGCAATAAAATACTGTTTATCAGCAATAAATATGAAAGAAGGGGAATTTTAAGTAGTTCGTCTTGTTCAAAAATCAATGTTTCTGTAAACGATAAAATGACTAAAGTAAATACTAATAACAGTAACTTTTCGGTGCAGATTGCATGATGGGACTAATCCTGTTACGATGGCTATAATCTATTTTTACTTTCCTTATATACATAATGTATAAGGAAAGTATTGTGACGGGGTCGAAAATTCGAAATCGAGTTTTCGACGGGAGAGCACGTTTCAAGCATCCGTGATCACGAATCAAACATTTTTGAAGTGATGCCTGTGTGTGTGTGTGTGTCAGTGAGTCTGTGGAGACGATAACTGACGAACGAATGGACCAATTCGAATCAATTTGGTACAAAAATCACAATCTGTAAACACTGGAAGCCTATTGTTTTTATACGTAATCGAATGTTCAGAACCCCCCTAAATTTTCGAATAAAATTTTGAAAAAATCGTCAAAAAATCAAAACCGCTAATAAAGTTACGCAAATAGACATTTCTTATGTAATTTTTCATTAGAAAACGATTGACATAAATTTTAGAATGCTAACATGAACCGTTTTCGAGATATTGCACATTTTTCAAAAAAATTATTAAAAAGTCATATAAAATGAAAAAAAAATATTTCCTATTGAGAAACATGTTCACTTTTCATATGTAATACCATGCGATAAATTGGGTGATATCATTCTCGTGAATCTAGCTCGTTCCATTCATGAAAAAAGATACTTTGAGTAATACTTTTGTATTTGAACGCCAATAGTCATTTGTCTGCTGTAAGAACAACTTATTTCTTCATCCATAACGCTTGGCGAGATTTTGGCGACGAATTTGACGGAATGTCGCCAACTTGGCGACTTTTTGGAATGTTGCCAAATTAACGAAAATCTCGCCAAATGGATAAAAATGACGCTAAATCAATGAAAATGACGACTCATTGTCGAAAATTCAATATCTTGGAAAGAATATTAGTATCTACTATAAGAAAAACATATTTTTTTACTGTAAAAGTAGTAAATTCATTACATTATATAAGGAAAGTCATGTGTTGCCCACATCAGATTTTTTTATTTATAGTTCGACAGAACATAGGTATAATTTTTTGGGAAGGCAGCAATTTGGGTATTAGCTCTAGGATAAGCCAAATTATTCAATCTCCCAACAAATTATCTGATTCAAAATATGATTTTTTTTTCTTTTTTTTTTGGAAATGACAACAAGTAGTGATAATATTATATTAATATTATTTATATAAAAATCTCATCATTCAATCTCACTTCATGTTAGGGAAAATATCTCTCTCAAGCTTGCCTCAGATATTTATATAGGCATCTGAACAGCTGGTGCAATAGATTAATATTGACAACTATAAGGTTTCTGTACATAAAGCAGCAGATAGTTGAAATAAGTTAAACAAATAACATATAACCTAGAACTGTAATGACTAGACAATATCGGCTGGATGAAAAAGAAATGCGGGACATGCGGCACACAAATTCTGAATGTAGAGCTGCTTAATATTTCAGCAATGCCAATTTAGAACAATTGGCTGCTAAGTAAAATAAGTGACTTTTAACACAATCCATAATAATTTACATCGTAAAACGCAGCTCAAGTCAATATTAATAAGCATATATACTCTGATATTTCTATTTAAACTTATTTTTCTAAGTTATTTAACTTAGAAAAATAACTTAGATTATTTAACATAACGTTAAAATAACTTTATATTTCTTAAATACATTAAAATTGAATATTTTTATCTACATAATTTTCAGTAAATTTTCCCCCTTATTTTACTAATATCAATAGACTTAGTATTATATTAAAAATATTAATCCCCATTTCTTATTTGATATTCAATTCTGGCTATAGTTTTACTCTAGGTGGCATGAATAAATTTTTCATTTTCAAGTTCATTTAATTTATAATCCTTAGAATTTCACCATAGCAACTAAATTTTATAATGTTACATGGTACTAATTTATTTTATAAAATGTCACCCATATCTAATACTGAGTTCTTAATACATGACTTATAATATGTCACGTTCTCAACCTATTTTAATTTCACAAAGTGCTTGATAAATTTATTGACAATATTAACTTTATATTATTCTGTGGCAACTTTTACTGTTTATTTACTTATTATAAAAATTTTTCATCATTATGGATCTGTTACCTCTAACGCCTCCTTCATCATTATGGATCTGTTATCTCCTTCTCTACCAAAAATAGTACTCTCCCCCTTCAACAGCAATCGGCATTTTCCCAAAGACAAGTACGGTCCAGAATTTGGAGACTGTTTTGGCGCCAATTCTCGAACTGCGCCCGCTATTTTTAAAATGCATCTTTAGCTTATGAAAGGCATTTCATATAATTTTTTTACAAATTTAACAATATTCTAACGATTTAAAACACACAACTTATATATTTTTAAAGTTGATACTTAGAAGGAATTTAATAAAAAAAGAGAAAAAATTTGATAAAAACAAAACTTAGAAAAATTTATAAAGATTGATAATTTAGGTACTTTTTGGAAAGTCGTTCTCTGTCGAAGATCTCTATGTGAAAACAACCGTTTGTGCAATAGTAGAACCGTAGTAATTTGAAAATGGTTCTACGCCCTCTTCGCAAGTTTACTTTGCTCTCTAAAAAAGCATCACAGAATCCGACACCGCTGGCTGTCGGAGGTTGCACGTACAAAAGGTGTTCCGTGGCTCATAGAGTGATAGGGTAATTCGAACATGGATCTACAGACGCTTCGCAGGTTTACATCGCTACGCTCGTCCGCTAAAAAACATCACTGAATCCGGCCCCACTGACTGTCGGAAGTCGCACATAGCAACAGCTGTTTGTGCAAGAGGCATTCAGTGGCTCATAGAGTAATTTTTATGTTATGTCCGCTGCGCGGATGTAAGCCTGTTTTCCATGAGCTATAGAACACCTATTGCACAAACAATTTTTGCTATGTTGTTAACAGCTCCAACAGCCAGCGAGGCTGGACCGCGGGTAAGACCGCGAAGCGGTAGTAGGTCCATGTTCGAATTGCTACCAACCAACTGTTGCCACATTTTAACTAAATCCGATTATCGCCCCGTTAACCGGAAAGTACCGAAATTTGATAAATAATGATATTTAAAAGAAATTTAGTAAAATACGATACTTAGAAATGCGGTAAAAAATAGAACTTAGAACATTCGTACCCACTTGCAATCAACCACTAATTCATTTTATCACTGTCAATCAAATTGTAAAAAAAAACAATTCTATATCTTTTACTCTTGCCAGCCATTTAGAACACACAACACAAATCAAGGAAATTTGAGAAACGATGGAAAAAGATCTCCAAACTTAGCTCCAATCTATCAAATTCCAAAATCAACACGTGGTTGTATCCAAAAATCCAAAATCAACGTGGCTGGTTAATCAAAAAACGACTGAAACGATCGAAAATCACAGTCGAAGAAAGAGCTGTGCTGCTGTTCTGTACAATCCCCCCCCCCCCCCCGGGGCGGACCACCCAAGATGGTGGTTTCGGATGTTGGCTTTGTAGCCTTGATCCTCCAAACTGAGGGCAAATTAATCCGGGGGTAATCAACCTCGCTGCTGATGACTCAAGGATGCAATCGCGGAATTCACGAAGCAGTCCCCGGACTCTTCCAGGTGGCTGAATCACGGGACTGTGGCTATTCATGCCCTGAGCCCAGGTCTGGCCGGTGACCGGAGTCGGGCCTGGCAGGTGCCTTCGGCCCCTGCCCGGTGAATGATTCCGCCGAGTTTCGTGACCGAGGTTGCGGCTTTGCAGGAAAAGAGATGTAATGGTTGCCGCCTCTTGTCCCACTTAAAGCTATAAACCCCATGGGTTAGCTGGGCTTGTAGGTATGATAGTCTGTTCTGTATAAGTTTCTGTACAAAGAGGGCTGTCAGAGTTACTAAAGAGTCGCAAAGGTGCAATATAGCACTCCGCTTATCGCCGATTAGGAGTGACAAAAAAAAATGAACGTACAGGTAGGTAGGTCTCTGGGATTGAATCCAGCAGGCAACTGAATAATTTGACTCCACCTGAATCCAGAGAAATAAATAAACTTACAGTCTCCCCAACTGTCAGCAAATACTGTGTTAGGATGTTTGTCTATAAAAATGTCTATCCTTCTTGCTCTTCGCAACCAGTACCACCTGTACCATCTGAACCTGGTGATATGTATAACTGACGTAACATTACGTTTTCTTTCATTAATACTGTCTTTTACTTAATTCCGTTTCTGAATCCTTAATTAAATTACATTTGAACATCTCCCATAACAAAGTAATTCAATAATTTTCAACAAAAATAGATCCAAAATTGGAAATAAACCTGTATTCAAAATGCAAAATAATAAAAATCAAAATTAATAGCCAACTTAAATATTTAGGTTTAATTATTGATGATAACATCAAATGGAGCTCTCATATTTTTTTTATCTGAAAGAAAAATGTTTTGACTGCTTCTACTTTTGGTAAAGTTCCTGGTAGTAATTGGGTGTAAATAAAACTTTTCTTAAAATTTGGTACTTTTCGGAATTTGGGGTAATAATGTAACTGGAACTCAGATTAAAAATATTTTATCTTTACAAAGAATTTTTCTTCTTAAATTGTCTTCCGGTTTTAGAACATCTTCAAACATCTCTCTTTACTCTATTACAGGCATTCCCCCCATACCCTGTAATTAATGTCCAATATACAAAATATATGTTTTGGAAACATCGTATTAATTCCTTTCCTAATTCCAGCATTTCTTCCTGACGTTTAATAGCCCTTTCACCAACATTTGACGTTTAATAGCCCTTTCTCCAACATTTGACGTTTAATAGCCCTTTCTCCAACATCCATCCCTTCAAACGTGTCGTTTTCTTTAAACAACATGATCAAAATTACTTTTCCAACATTAATATATATATACCGACGGTTCTTCTATTAAAAATAATACTGGCAAACTTTCGCAATATGTATTTTTAAACATGATGTTCTGGACAAGGTTTACTCTTTCAAGATTGACAGCGAGAACACATTTTTTTCAGGCTGAAATGGCAGCCATTGATTTCGCCATTAATGGGGCTGCTTTAAATAATACTAAAATTAGTATTTATTATGATAATCTTTCTTCTATTTTGGCTTTGAAATCTGTTAGTAACAAATCAAATTTTTTAAATAATATCGAAATTAAAGCTAATGCTTCTAAAAATTTAATTAATTTATCCTGGATTGAAGCCCATGCAGATGTTTTGAGTAACGAAGTTGCAGATAAACAAGCCAAATTAGCCGCAATTTATTTTAACCCTCTCAAAATTCTATTTCCATATTCTCTACTTAAGAAATACTACATCAATCTTTCAATTAACAAATCATAAAATTACTTAAATACTTATATTTCTCTTAGAACCCATTTCTCTCCCATGTTCTCATTACGAAAGAAAATTCCTAAAATGTATCTTAATGAGCTTATGAATCTTTTTGCTTTCAACTGCTTTCTTGGTCAGTGAAATAAGCACGTTCCATCTCTTTTCCGTATTTTTTTTTCTCTTTGCTTACGAATTTGTCTATTATTATTAAATGCATATATCTTTTATTTTGTATTGTGTATATATCTTATATTTTGTCTTGTTTTTATCTTATTTATTTGATTATATTTATACCTATTATTCTGTTTTCTGACTATTGTTCTCTTCTATTATTCAATTTTATTTACAACTTCATTTTTTCTGTATATAGTCTAAATTTCTTTACCAGTTTTAATTTTAGTCTCTCTTCTAAATTTTATCTTCAACTTCACTTTTTCTGTATATAAAATCTAAATTTCTTTACCCGTTTATTTACGGGTTTTTTTTTCTAAATTTATCGTGTTCGTGTTGGTTTCTATTCACTCTTCTGTAATAATTCATTCACCTCTTCTTTTTAATTAGTCTTCAGAAACTTTTATCTTCATCTTCAATATAATTACCCTTTTTTTAAATAATTCAGATGTTACCTTTTATTCAGTGTAAAACTGTCTGTCTTATGCAATATAGTTCTTCAAGTGTAATCCATTTATCTTTCAATAAACGCTGCCAATAGAGGTTGCTGGTTTGGATGCCGGTCTCAGCTGGGTTCCTTTACCGGACGCCCTACCAGCTACTCATATCTTCTGATGAGTGAGGCGGTCTGTGTCTTCGACAAACTTTAAAACATCAGCATGAACCGTTTTCGAGATATTGCACATTTTTCACATAAATTTATCAAAAAATCATATAAAATTAAAAATAAGCATTAACTATTAAGAAATATGTTAACTTTTCATATGTTATATTATGCAATAAATGTGCTAACATTATTCTTGTGGATCTAGATCATTGCACTCAAGAGGAAGATAACTTAGTATATAATATACAAAACTATTACCTAACAATATGCTAACACTCATTTATTTACTATAAGAATAACCTATTTTTCCGTCCAAAACTCTTGACGAAATTTTGGTGACTGGTTGGGCTATTATCGCCAACTTGGCGACTTATTTTAATGTGGCTAAATTGACGAAAATGTCACCAAAATGATAAAAAATAACGCTAAAATATTAAAAGTGACGACTATTTGATGAAAATTGAATATCTTGGAAAGAATAGTAGAAACAATTATAAGAATAGCCTATTTTTATGTGCATAACTCTTTGCGAAATTTTGGCGAAGAATCTGGTGGAGTATCGCCAACTTGGGAATTTTATTTAATGTTGACAAATTGACAAAAATGTCACCAAATTGATAAAAATGACGTTAAATGCTAGGTAATGTTTTGCAAATTTTGAATTACGTCATATGACGACCAGTATATAAAAAAATTCTACTTTTTCCGTTTATCTGTTACGATTGGCAATACAGTTGGCGATTTAAGTTTAATCTAAGAAAATATAGCCAACTTGGAACTATTTCGCCCAGATTGACAAAAATATTGTCAAAATTGAAAAAGTGACGCTAAGATAACAAAAACGATACCAAATAATACCGAATCATTCTCGAGATATTGCACATTTTTCTTATAAATTTATCAAAAAATCACATAAAATTAAAAATAAATATTAACCATTGAGAAATATGTTAATTTTTCATTTGTAATATTATGCAATAAATTTGTTAATATCATTCTTGCGGATCTTGTACGTTCAACTCAAGTGGAAGATAATTTAGGTTATAGTTTTGTATATTAATGCATAACAATATACCAATAGTCATTTATTTACTATGAGAATAACCGTCCTAAACTTTCGGCAAAATTTTGGTGACTAATTGTTCGGATAATCGTCAAATTGAAAACTTATTTTAATGTAGCCAAAATGATAAAATTAACGCTAAAACATTAAAATTAGCGACTAATTGATAAAAATTTAATATCTTGCAAAGAATAGAAGAAACAATTATAAGAATAACCTATTTTTGTGTCGATAACTCTTTGCGAAATTTTGGCGAAGATTTTGGTGGTATATGACAATTTGGGAATTTTATTTAATGTTGACGAATAGACGAGAATTTTGCCAAATTGATAAAAATGACGTTAAATCCGAGGTAATGTTTTGCAAATTTTGAATTATATGACGACTATACCTTCTAGTATATACAAAATGCTCCTCCGTTTATCTGTTACGATTGGCAATACAGTTAGCGAACTTAAGTTTAATCATTACGTTTAATTACGTTTAAGAGAATATCGGCAACTTTGAACTATTTCGTCCAGATTGACGAAAATATTGTCAAAATTGCAAAAGTGACGCTGAGATAATAAAAGTTATGCCAAATTGATGAAATATTTATTTAAATGTTTCGATATATGAATTATATTGTTTGACGATGCTATCAACATTAATAATTGTTAATTTAGAGTTGCGTGAAATATAACTTTGAAATAGTTTTACAAGTTGTCATCCGGAAAAACGGCAAGTGTACGTTTCAACATTAAAGACACTGCGCCGTGAAACTTATACATCATTTTTTCACTGTTCCCCTCTAATATCGTGTTGGGTATCCTTTAACTCGGCGAAGTCCAGAAACTCCAAGTGGCATAGATTTAAATAGTCGACGGAAGTCTCCAGGAGAAATATACAGCCAAACTGCCTCGATAATAGCCCATAATTGCGTGGTTGTGGTAGGTGTTGGAATTTGGGCACAAATGGCTTTTTCGATCATGCCCCAGATATACTCCATAGGGGTCATATATGACGATCTAGGTGGCCAAATCGTGATTTGGAATTATTCAGAATGTTCCCAAAACAAATTGCGAGCAATATATGCCCAATGGCACAGATCAACCTGGAACAACCCAACGTAATTTGGGTACGTCAAGTCCATAAACGGCTGCAAATTGTTACCAAGCAGATGAAAGTAGTGATTTCCCAACACTACCAATATCATTATGGAATCACCAACAGCTTGGACAATGCCTTGTTGACAAGTTGGCTCCTTAGCTTCTTGGGGTTTGCGCCATACCTGAAAGCGACCCTCATCCATACTAACTGGAAACGTTACTCATGGTACCACGCTGCATGCTTCCCGTCATCTGAGGTCCTTTGCATGTGTTCTCGATTCCAGGTGATGTGCTGAAGTCGATAATGTGCTGTGGGTAACGGCACTCGAGTCGGTCTTCTGTTGCCATATCATATCAACCCCAAATATCTCTGCACCGACTTCACATATACGCTTCTGGTGCGTCCCTCATTGGATGTGGTAGTCAGTTGATGCAGTGTCATTCGTCTGTTAGCACGGACGCTTCTGCTTAGACGTAGCTGGTCCAGATCATTCAGCAGCATACGTGGATGCCCACTGCGTTGTCCCTTGTGGGAGGTAATGCGTTCCATGATATACTCTCGATACACCCTTGATTCTGTCGAGCTAGAAATCAATCTTCAAATTCTCGACAACTTCCGAAATGTTATGCCCCATCCCTCGAGCTCCAATTATCATCCCACGTTCAAACTCTGTTAATTCTCGTTAGGTAGCCACTATCACGTTATTAACGTTTCAAAATACATTCAAGACTCCAACATATATATATATATATATATATATATGTATATATATATATATATATATATATATATATATATATATATATATATATATATATATTAATTAATTTAGTAACTTGTATATTAAATACTAGTGACTTATCTCTTATTAAAAATAGTCTATAGAGCATAAGGGGTGACATCCACAAGAAACGTATCTGCTGCCACCATCTTCCCAGACGATCATTCAGAACCACATACTTAACGTGCCGTGCCCGTACTCTACTTAAATACGGTGACAATTTGGGCGGAGTTGGGAATCAAACTCGGGTCCTCCGGGTTCAATTCCTTCAATAGGTCGATGGTTGGGCGATAGTTTGTTTAGAACAATGGTGATGTCTATAACTAATTTTGTAAGATAATTAAAAAAGAGTCCAATAGGCAGCTTCGCTTATACCTATGAAAGATAAACATTTAAGAGTTGATAATAATATTGAAGCTGAATATTGGACTCTCTTCACAAACTTATCTGTTTAGCCTGTCCTGGGCTCGGCATAGGAATGTTCCAATTTTTGGAGAATAACTCGAGAACGAACAGATATGAAGTCCAAATTCGTTACGTAGTTGTTTTTTGTTGTATACTTTATTTTTTGGCATTATGAGCCTTATTGTAGCCCAATAAGGTTCATAATGCTAAAAATTTTAAAAATTTAAACTTTTCCGAAAATAACTTGCGAATGTCTTAATTAAAACGTTTGCATTTTGATATGTTTTATTTAAAAAAAAATTAAATTATGTTTGGTAAAAAAGAGAATTATAACATACTGTCTATTTATATAACTAGGCGCGCCGCCCCTTTCTCGATCACACTCAATAACCCCCCAAACTCGCTTCGTGAGCTCTCTCTTGACGCCTGATGCGCACGCATAATACATCCGTTGGGGGTCCCTTGTTCGTAAACGTAAAACGCACGTTGGAGTTTCGCCCTCTGTTAGATAACGCTCATTAATCACATGATTTCTGTATCGCTGTTCCAGTAAATAGAATGCTAGAGCACCGCTATTTTCTCCAGAGCTGGAAAATTGCCACCGTCATCCCTCTTTATAAACCTAACCAGGACAAAGCTACCTTCCAATAAGCTTACTCTCCAGAATGTCGAAAATCTACGAACTTAGAAGATTGGATTGCTTAGAAGATTGGATAGTTTTTGCAGATCTCGCTAGATACTTAATCCTGACCAGGATTGGCTTCCAAGCTGCTCACTCCACGCAGACCCAGCTCATGCGTGCAGTTGAATCTATACACACCAAACGCATCTATACACCTAGCTCATGCGTCTATGCACACCAATTCTCGCAACAGGCAGTACACCGGCATTGTGTTTTTTGGCATAATGAAAGAGTTCGACATGCACTGGATCCGACTCCGATTACCAAGCCGGTGCGACTGAGCGTATCAACCCAATTACTTACTATCATCAACTCGTATCTCCCAAATCGTTCTTTCCGCGTACGACTTGGAAATTCCCAATCCTCACCCCATCCGATCAAAGCCGGAGTTCCTCAGAGGGTAATCGTAACTCCCTACTTTTTAACCTATAAATTAACGATATACCACACATACCACAGGTGAAACTTTGCAATTTTGCAGATGACATCGTGGTCGTATCCCGCGGCGGCTCTCCCCAGAACACTATCAACACTCTACAAAGCTGTATCACACACCTTTGAACGCTTTTCCCGGTCGTCCAAATAGTTGCTCACGTCCTAGGATGAGTGGGACAGTCTGGGCCTTTAACACCCTTGAACGCTAGCTCGTCCACTGGAAAATCAAAATTAATGCTTCTAAGTCTAACGTTTTATTTTTAAGACCCATTACAGAGCAATTACCCATAATCTCCAAATTCGTATTTTCAATGAAACAGTTCCTTTTAATTATGCCGTAAGGTATCTGGGAGTCCCTCTTGACGCCCACATTATTTATGACTCCCACATCAACTTAAAAATTCAATCTACTAAGCAGGCTATTAACGCCTTGCATCCCCTTGTCTGTACAGGGTCGCTCCTTTTCCTGGAGAACAAATGTTTCTTTTACAAACAAGTCATTGCACTTCTGTTTTTGAACACCTGTCCTATCTGGGGTTCGGCAGCAAAAGCACATATAGGGAAATTGCAAGTTATCCAAACAGTCTTTTACATATGATCACCAAGTCTCTTTGGCTTGTTAAAACGAGGTTATTCATGACGATCTTAAAGTTTCTGGCTTTGGAGAACAAATTCGTAGACTCACTCGAAATTTCTGCATCAACAACTTTGAGAAAGCCTGCCTGACAGCAGTGGATCTGGACTATGGCCTGCGGCAGACGTCCGAAAAACGCCGACTGCAACATAGTATTTCTAACCTAAGGCGAACTTTCAAGACACGTGTATTGAAGATTCGCTTACTAGATCTGCCTCCTTCAGTTTAACCCAAATTCTGGATTAGAGATGGCGTTACGGTACAGCCTTGGCAGTACCGCCAGCCATCCCTCGCAAATACTGACCCCGTACCACTGTATAGGAATGAAGTTACGATGAGCTTACGTGTACTTGTAATAGAAACCCGACTCTTTCGTCATGTGCTCTACTACCCAATAAATTTCTTCTCTCTTCACTTGCTTTTTTTTTCTTTGATTCTTCTTATTAATAGTAATTCAGTATACGTGGATCGTCCAAGGTAATGCAGATCACGCCTACGAATCATAGGCTCAACCAGTCAACTACAAGCATCGGTGGAATGGAATTCTCAAACATATCATTGCTATGATTTCAAGTATTAAAAAGAACAATAATACTATTCGAAGTGGGTATGCGAGGGTTCTCCCTCAGGTGTCTCGAAATGCAAACGCCTTGAATCTTTGGAATCCCAGGAACTCTCTTTACGAGTTTTATCATCCTTATGCGCGTTGTGACCATGAGGGCAGGTCTGGGCCCCTGCTCGTATATTTACAACAATAAGACATATTTAAATTCTAATAATAACGATAGGCAACGATAACGAAAATATCAAAGATAGGACCAGCATTACAGCTCAGAATATTAAATATATATTTTATTCTTTAAATTAGCTGAAGGAGCCGGCTTCTGATTGGTAACAGTTTATAATATAAACAGCTTCATTTTTCTGTCCATCTATCTACCTCTGGGTAACGCTGCTACGAAATGTTTCCACACGTGTTTCAATCACAGATAAACATTTCAATTTAGATACTAACCCAGACCACCAGTATTTTCATAATCTTCCACGTGGACACTCATTTTTTCCAATCACCCAAAGACTTTCCACGGCCGCTGCTGCTTGAATTCGGTGTTCATATTAAAAACCGGAGCGTTCGTTTGCGTCTTAGCTAATTAAATTCTTGCTTGAAGTTTTCGTTTTTCTTTTCTTTTCTTCATAGTTATTCCTTTGAGTGGTGTCAGCAGATTTAAATTTATATTTAAAAAGACTCAACAAAAAAAAAACAGTTTTTGACATTCAAAACACATTTTATTCCACAAACGTGTTGGCTAATGGAAAATGGAGCGGACAGAAAAGAAAGGAAACGCCGGTTAAATAGAGAAAATGTGAAAAGATGGCGAGCACGTCAAAGTTAAGAATATATTTTAAAAATTCGAAAAGAAAAGGCAGAAACGCGTAGACTGCAAATTAAGAAGGAATCTCTATAGCAATCTCAAATCCATCACCAAATTGATGAAAATTACGCTAAATGCGAGGTAATGGTTTGCAAATTTTGAATTCCGTATAAAGGACATGCCTTCTACTTTTAAATAAATAATTTATACAACATGTTTGTCAAATATTTGGCCTTGAGCCTTGTTTATGGTCAAGGCATAAGCTAATTGGACGGGAAACTGGCACAATACAGCATAAATGGTAACGTTACAGACTTCCTTTTCATTCTTAATGAATATTTACTATAAGATACAATTTGAAATGTAATTAATCACTTACCACGAATTAAACTTCTGCAAAGTATGGGAAAATATATAGTTACGTCTCTTCAAATGTATAGCTTTGTAGTAAATGCTGAATGCATAATTGTTGATTTTTACAAACACACACAGTTTCGCAAGCATTGTTGTTATGAACAAACAGAGCGTTTCTCAATCATTATTGTCATGAACAATTACGATTCATTGTTGAAAACGCTGTTGCCATTTCAAAAAAGCAATTATTTAAATAAAGTTCTGAACTATTTATATACTTTGAATAACAGTCAGTTATTTAATTTGAGTCTAAATATTTTTTGGGGTATTATTATTCTGTTAAATATTCCAGCACTAATTAAAGCTGAGTCAAATTTATAATTGTAATTTTTTTTCTCTTTTCTTATTTGGTTACTTGTACGTCCCCAAAATGCACAGTGGCATTAAATTTTATAAGGGAAGGATCATTTCCCTAAAACAAATTTTTGTTGCATAAATTGCAACGAGGGGAGTGCTTATTTCACCCATCTTTATTGACGATTCAGATTATTACAAATCCAATTACCCTTGCTAATTAAGCTGCTAATACAACATATTCAAAATCCTTCTTTAAAAACAACTCTTTATCTTTGAAACATGTACTATTTGACTTTAGAAAAATTTTTAATCTCAAATCTTATATATGTAAATTTCTAATTTTTGTGATATTTCTGATTAAGTCTATAAGTCTAATAATAGCTCGAAGGCTAAATCTTCATATATTAATTACCAAGTGTCCGTCTGTCTGTCTGTCTGTCTGTCACGCTTTCTTTAGGCACTTCCCGAATAGATAGATATTTTCAATTTGGTACACGGCTCGATCGTTCGATAAACCCCCTGAAAAAATCGAATTTTTCGAAAACGTTCTATAGAGGGTGTGCTCCACGCCAAAACGTTCGAAAAGTGAAATGATAAGAAAGCATACTTTGCCATAAGATAGAGACTTCAAATTGGGTGTATGGGTAAATCGTTCGAAAGGAAGAAAGTGTGCAATTTCAGATTTCCAATATTTTCAACTTAAGTGGGTGCCGCACACCAAAATGTTCGATTTACCGAATAAATGAGAAACGGCTCCTTTAAAATTTGATAGAGGCTTGAAATTAGGTATATGGGCTAATCATTTGATGAAAACACCCAAGACGAATATAGTTTTCAAAAATGTTCGTTTAAGGGGGTACTCCAGAGGAAAACGTTCGGAAGGTGAATTGGTAAGAAAGCATACTTCGGGATGAGATAAAGATTTTAAATTTGGTGTACGGATATATAGTTTGGAAGGAAGAAAGTGTACAATTTCTCTTTTCCAATATTTTCTCTTTTAGGGGATGTCGCACACAAAAATGTTTGATTTTAGGAATGAAGTAGAAACACCCCTTTTAGAACGTGATAAAGGCTTGGTATATGGGGGAATCATTTAATTGAAAACCCTAGAAGAATGGAGTTTTTCAAAATGTATATTTAAGGGGGATGGGTTCTCCACAGAAAAACATTCGAAAGGTGAAATGATAGAAAAAGCATACTTCGCAATGAGATAGAGACTTCAAATTTGGTATACGTGTAGATAGTTAGAAACGAAGAAAGTGTGCAATTTCAGTTTTCCAACATTTGCTATTGTAGGGGGTGCGGCACACTAAAATGTTCGATTTGACGAACAAATGAAAAAAGCCTTCTTCACAATGTGATAGAAGCTTAAAATTCAATATATGGGGTAATCACTTGATAAAAAAAACCCTGATATTATTACGGTTTTTCAAAAATAGGGGGGGGGGGGTTGCAACACAGAAAAATGTTCGAAATATGAAGTGATAGAAAAACATGCTTCACGATAGGATAGAAACATCAAATTTGGTGTACTGGTAGATAGTTTGAAAGGAAGAAAGTGTGCAAATTCAGATTTCCAATATTTGCAACTTTAGGGGGTGCCGAACACCAATACGTTCGATTTTCGGAATAAATGAGACACTCTTCCTTTTAAATGTGATAGAGGCTTGATATTTGGTATATGGGCCAATCATTTGATAAGAAACCCAAGGCGAACAGAGTTTTTCAAAAATGTTCATTTATGGGTGTGTTCCACTCAAAAACGTTCGAAAGGGGAGATGATGAAATAGTATGCTTCGGTATGAGATAGAGACTTTAATTCGGTGTACTGGTAGATAGTTCAAAAGGAAGACGTGCGCAATTTAAAATTTACAATATTTTCTTCATTAGGGGATTCCGCACACTAAAATATTCGATTTGCCGAATAAATGTAAAACGCAAATTATTTAAAAAAAGGACAATATTCAGTGGTTGCTTATTGCGAGACTGTTGATTTTCAATGGGTATTCGGCTAGTATTATAATTCGCCGAAGTTGCGGTCCAACATATGACGAAATAATCTGCCCCAGGCAGAAAGTTGACTTAATGCTAATAAAACTCAATTGATAAACTACAAGTATCATTACTGGAAATTAAAGCTTATCATTTTCTTTATCTCTCTATCATTCTATCATGATTTTGTTTTGCATGCCTACATAATCTCAATAAATCATCCATCTTTCTTACTCAATAATTACTCTTTTAATATCTTTAGTGATTATAGTGCTACTTACTTATTTGTAACGGTACTTCATACAACTTCCATTAAATATAAATTTGTTGTTCTTAATTTTATTAGCACGGTAGCTTATATTAAATCAAAATTCTCTTAAAAATAATATACATACATAAATACTGTAAGACCAGAAATTGATCTCACACTTTGGTGAGACAGCTTTATGCCTTTTATTTATTATGTCCAAAACGGCAAACAATACTGCCAGTCTGGATGACGCCAGGTTTTACAGCACGTGAACCTGAATGTCAGAAAAACCATAAATTTAGGAGCGTCAATGCAGAGGGGGTCGAGCGAACCCTTACGAGGATGTGGAATGGTTCCATTGTTTAAAGGATTAACCAATGGTGAAAGTGCTTGTTGTGTCACATTGAATGCTTCAAATAAAAGCAAAGGGGGATTAACACCCCCGAGAAAAGGGGAACCACAACCTGTGACCTAACAAGAACACTAGTAGAGACTTGTGCTAATACTCGTGCGACATTATGGCTAGTGCAGTTACTTAATTATGACTTGTGGAGATACTACAGAGTAGACTTGGTGAAAAATGTAAGAGATTAACAGCTCGAAATCAAGGAGCACGAAAATTAGAAAGTTATGTCGATTACGAGAATGACACAAGTACGAGTGTCGAGCCAGCAGTACAATGATCGTCGTATTACGAATGGTGAATAAGTACTTCGAGTCTATTCCGGTAATAGGATCGGCGAAATACTTGGTGGAGACAAAGTTGAAGGTATGGGTTCCTCAAATATTGACAGGTTAACAATATACTTTTGGCATATTATTACTGGTCTCACATGCTATCTTCCTGAATAATTAGTAAAGCAGAGTAATTATTGTAATTTAATTTAATAGGTATTTTATGTTTTAATAAATGTGTTATTGTTAAAGTTAAATTGGTGTAATCATTTTGGTAACATATTAATTAATTATTCCTTTACAGGACTCACGCAAAGCTAAAATAATTGGAGGGTTTAATACCGGCACAACAAGCAATGTGCAATTTAATTAATGAGTCCACTATGTACGAATTTACGGCCATGTTAAGAGATAAAGATAGATATATTAATGATAAATAATTGGAGGGTTATTGCAAACACAACGTAGTAGTATAATAATGTTAACTATAACTTTTAATTTCTATATTTTCAAAACGTGTGCCATAAGAACAATATTCATAAAGTTATAATTCAAATTATACTGATGAAAATAATTATCGTTCTGAATTAACATTTAAACACTGTTACTTTTCTACACATCATACGGTTATACATTCTCTTAAATTTATATGAATTAGGAATTAATCCTTAGATTTGTAATCGTTTTCTCTCTGCTTCCCTAGAGTCAGTACTCAAAGCTGATTTCATCTTATAAAAATTCACACTGGATATATCTTACCCTCGATGTTAACAAATTTTTTAATTGAATGTTATTTGTTACTTACGTGCTTGTTCTTAGTCTCTCTCTCTCTCTCTCTCTCTCTCATCATCATCACCCATAAATGGTCCGGAGTCCGATACGAGTAGTAGAATTTTTAGTCCACACGCGATGTGTGCAAATTTCTTCACCGATAAGCATTGTTGCGTGATATATAGTTTCTTTCGGCAGTCCGAATATGAATACACGTAACGCTGATGATACCAGCTTATAGCTTGACCAGTCCGAAGTCACCGAGGCTCAGGTTCCACGACATCCTGGCATAAAGAAGTCGTAGTAGGGGATCACCCAATGACTTTCCACGATCGCTGCTGCTTGAATTCGGTGTTAACATTAAAAACCGGAGCGTTCGTTCTCTTTTTAGCTAATTAAATTCTTGCTTGAAGTTTTCGTTTTTCTTTTTTTTTCTTCATATCTTTTCTTTTGAGTGGCGTCAGCAGATTTAAATTTATATTTTAAATGATTCAACAACAACAACAACATCAAAAAGTTTTTGACATTCAAAAAACATTTTATTTCACAAATGTGTTGGCCAATGAAAAATGGAGAGAACAGAAAAGAAAAGAAACGTCGGTTAAATAAAGTGTGAGAAGATGGCGAGCACGTCAAAGTTAAGAATATTTTTTAAAAATTCGGAAAGAAAAGGCCTAAACGCGTAGACTGCAAATTAAGGAGGTATATCTTTAGCAATGTCAAATCCATCGCCAAATTGATGAAAATCACGCCGAATGTGAGGTAATGATTTGAAAATTTTGAATTCCGTATGACGAACATACCTTCTACTTTTAAAAAAATAATTTATACAACATGTTTGTCAAATATTTGGCTTGAGCCTTGCTTATCGTCAATGCATAAGCTAATTGGACGGAAACCTGGCACAATACAGCATAAATGATAACGTTACAGACTTCCTTTTCATTCTTAATGAATATTTATTATAAGATACAATTTGAAATGTAATTAATCACTTACCAATCATTAAACTTCTGCAAAGTATGATAAAATATATAGTTACGTCTCTTTAAATGTATAGTATTGTACTAAATGCTGAATTCGTAATTGTTGATTTTTACAAACAAACAAAGTTTCGCAAGCATTGTTGTTATGAACAAAGAGAACGTTTCTCAATCATTATTGTCATGAAAAATTACGATTCATTGTTGAAAACGCTGTTGCCATTTAAAAAAAGCAATTATTTAAATAAAGCTCTGAACTATTAATATATTTTGAATGACACTCAGTTATTTAATGTGAGTCTAAATATTTTTTGGGGTATTATTATTCTGTTAAATATTCCAGCCCTAATTAAAGCTGAGTCAAATTTATAATTGTAATTTGTTGTAATAGTTAAAAATATAAATATTACTTTTTACATTCCTTATATCCATAATGTATAAAGAAAGTATTGTGACGAGGTCGAAAATTCGAATTCTAATTTTCGACAGGAGAGCACGTTTCATGGATCCATGATCACGAATCGAACATTTTTCAGGTGATGTCTGTGTATGTGTGTGTGTATGAATCTGTGGAGACGATAACTGACGAAAGAATGGACCGATTCGAAAGAAATTTGGTATAAAAATTAAAATCCGTTAATACTATAAGCTTATTGTTCTTAAACACATTCGAATGTTCAGAATCACCATAAAATTTCGAGTGAAATTTTGAAAAATTCATTAAAAAATGAAAACCGTTAATGAATTACGCAAATTGATATTTCTTATGTAATTTTTCCTTAGAAAACGATTGGCATAAACTTTAGAACGCTAGTATGAACCGTTCTCGAGATATTGTACATTTTTTTATAAATTTATAAAAAAATCCTATAAATTAAAAAAAAATATTAACTGTTGAGATACATGTTCACGTTTCATATGTAATATCATGCGATAAATTAAATTTGGCGACATCATTCTCGTGGATCTAGCTGATCCCATTCACGAGAAAATATACTTTGAGTAATACATTTGTATTTGAACGACAATCTGCTATAAGAATAACTTATTTCACCGTCCATAACGTTTGACGAGATTTTGTTTGACGAGTTTGGCGGAATGTCGCCATCTTGGCGCCTTTTTTAAATATTGCCAAATTAACGAAAATCTTGCCAAATGGATAAAAATGGCGCTAAATCAATGACAATGACGACTAACTGAGGAACTGTCAATATATTGAAAGTCATGTGCTGCCCATATCAGATTTTTTTTAATATCACCATGATATCATTAATTGATAGCATACGCACAAAACATGCGAGTATCACTATTAAGATTAACGATTTGTCTTGTTTGTACGATCTCTAATTTCTAATCGTATATTCCAAACGATACTAAACTTTACTGATTGACTGAATTATGCAAAATATTTAAAAAAATCTGATGTGTGCTGCACATGACTTTCCTTATATAATGTAATGAATTTACTAATTTTACAGTAAAAAAAGGGGATTTTCTTATAGTAGATATTTATATTCTTTCCAAGACATTGAATTTTCGTCAATTAAACGTCATTTTCATTGATTTAGCGTCATTTTTATTCATTTGGCTAGATTTTCGTTAATTTGGCAGCATTTCAAAAAGTCGCCAATTTGGCGACATTCCGCAAAATTCGTCGCCAAAATCTCGCCAAGCGTTATGGACGAAGAAATAAGTTATTCCTACAGCAGATAAATGACTGTTGGCATTAAAATACAAAAGTATTACGCAAAGTATCTTTTTTTCATGAATGGAACGAGCTAGATCCACGAGAATGTCACCCAATTTATCGCATGGTATTACATATGAAAAGTGAACAAGTTTTCTCAAGAGGAAATATTTTTTTTTATTTTATATGACTTTTTGATAATATTTTTGAAAAATGTGCAATATCTCGCGAACGGTTCATGTTAGCGTTCTAAAATTTATGTGAATCATTTTCTAATGAAAAATTACATAAGAAATGTCTATTTACGTAACTTTATTTGCAGTTTTGATTTTTTGACGATTTTTTCAAAATTTCGCTCGAAAATTTAAGAGGGTTCTGAACATTCGATTGCGTATAAAAACAATAGGCTTCCAGTGTTTACTGATTGTGATTTTTGTACCAAATTTCGTTCGAATCGGTCCATTCGTTCGTCAGTTATCGTCTCAACACACACTCACACACACACACACACACACACACACACAGACATCACTTCAAAAATGTTTTATTCGTGATCAGGGATGCTTGAAACGTGCTCTCCCGTCGAAAACTCGAATTCGAATTTTCGACCCCGTCACAATACTCGTACTTTCCTTATACATTATGTATATAAGGAAAGTAATATTGTTATGCAAAATATTCTTCCACGAGCTACACCAGATTTGCCTGTATTCATGTAGGAGAATACATTTATTGTTATCATAGAATGATGTTAATAAGTACTGGTCTGGTTTTTTTCTATAAAATTTATTACTTTGGTAAGATATTCATATCATATGATGTGAAGAAAGCGGCCATATTACCACTAATTGCATATGATGTGTTTGTTCCTTACACTGAGATGGTGTTCTGTAATAAATAGTAGACTAATAAATGACACTCTATTCTAGCAATTGTCCACAAGCATATTCGTGCCATCTATAAATTATTCAATCTAAACTGTCAACTCTTGGCTACAGTTTGGATATGTTATTTCGACTGAATTTCGACTTTCTTCCCCGATCTATTGTTCACTTAACAATATGGAACTTTCTCTCAGTTTTACACTGTTTTATTTACGTTGGTTTCTCTGTTTGTGTGAAATCTTAAAATCAATGTTTACTTACTTCTACCGACCCGATTTTCCTGAAATTTTACACATATAACGCATTTGCAATGGCAATAAAATATTTTATTAAATTTGAGTCAATCCTCTCCACTGATTTTGACACCCCCATCCGGATTCATGCCCAGTTAAACTCCCATTGTTGTAAAAATAGTTAAAACTGGGTCCAATATAATGCTTCGCAACTGAATATATATAATCACAATGTTGTAAGATAAATAAAAAGGAGTTCAATATGCATCTTCACATCTATGCGTATATAAAAATGAAATATTTAAGCATGTAATGCTGCTCAGGTCAAAAATATGAAATTAAATATCATAAAAAAAATCTGATGTGGGCAACACATGACTTTCCGTATATAATGCAATGAATTTACTACATTTACAGTTTAAAAAAATGTTATTCTTATAGTAGATACTTATATTCTTTCCAAGATATTGAATTTTCTTCAATGAGTCGTCATTTCCATTGATGTAGCGTCATTTTCATCCATTTGGCGAGATTTTAGTTAATTTGGCAACATTTAAGAAAGTCGCCAAGTTGGCGACATCCCGCCAAATTCGTCGTCAAAATCTCGCCAAGCGTTATGGACGGAGAAATAAGTTATTCTTACAGCAGATAAATGACTATTGGCGTTCAAATACAAAAGTATTACTCAAAGCATCCTTTTTCATGAATGGAACGAGCTAGATACGCGAGAATGATATGAGCTAGATACGCGAGAATTTATCGTATGGTATTACATATGAAAAGTGAACACGTTTCTCAATAGGAAATATTTTTCTTTTATTTTATATGACTTTTTGACAATTTTTTTTTAAAAATGTGCAATATCTCGAGAATGGTTCATGTTAGCGTTCTAAAATCTATGTCAATCGTTTTCTAATGAAAAATTACATAAGAAATCTCTATTTGCGTAACTTTATTAGCGGTTTTGATTTTTTGACGATTTTTTCAAAATTTCACTCGAAAATTTAGGGGGTTCTGAACATTCGATTGAGTATAAAAACAATAGGCTTCCAGTGTTTATGAATTGTGATTTTTGTACCAAGTTTCATTCGAATCGGTTCATGCGTTGGTCAGTTATCGTCTCCACAGGATCTTGACACACACACACACACACACACACACACACACACACTCACACATAAATACTTTCACACACACACACACACACACACACACAGACATCACTTCAAAAATGTTTGATTCGTGACCAGGAATGCTTGAAACGTACTCTCTCGTCGAAAACTCGAATTCGAATTTTCGACCCCCCGTCACAATACTTTCCTTATACATTATGTATTTAAGGAAAGTAATAATTAAATATTATAAAAAGTTACATCGTTTTGCTAAAATGCACTAAAGAGTAAAAAATTAATTCTAGTTTTCACCGCATTTTTGGTCATATGCGACTAAAATTACAATCGTGGGGAGCCATAAAATTATTGTTTTGGGACATTAACAGAAATTTAAGGAACGGTAGAAGTGATTACATAGAATTGACACATATAAGAATAATGGATTGTTAAATCAAAATTGTCAGAGAAAAATTTAAATGTATTCAATGATCATATTTTGTAAAATTTTTACTTTATCATATTATATAGTATAGAGGATGTATCGTTGTATCACGAACATTTTCGAATTCGGGATTTTGATGCCACTATATATTTTAGGTCCCCTTGAACATGTTTTGACTATTTTTGGAGTGACTTTCGCCTGCCTGTCTGTCTGTGGTACTTTTCTTGTGCACACGATACCTGCCACAGATATTATTGGAGATTCACGAAATTTTATATCCGGCTTTGTCATAAAAAATTCAGAACTATGTATAATTTTTATAAATTCGATCAAAAACTTATTCGGAAATTTATATTTTTTAATATGGCAGCGTAGGCCAAAATTTGACATAATTATGCATTACACACACATACACACACACATACTTTCACACACACACACACACACACAGACATCACTCCAAAAATGTTTGATTCGTGATCAGGGATGCTTGAAACGTGCTCTCCCGTCGAAAACTCGAATTCGAATTTTCGACCCCGTCACAATACTTTCCTTATACATTATGTATATAAGGAAAGTAATATATTTAAATTAAAACATAAAAGTATAGTTTACATATATATGTATATCGCACTATAATATTAGTTACATGTTCAGTAAGAGGAAGCCCGTCCAAAACTGTTAATTGTACTTTGTATCTTGCCAGTGAAAATAGGTCATTATGGCAGGTCACAACCGCTAATTATAACACAGATAATTATTTGGGGGTATAATTGGAGGACTGTCAGATGTTCTTGTCCCAAATAATACATTAATGATACAACTTCTAAGCGCATAATTATTTTACAGAAACCAATATGCTAAATAACACAATCGATGCTTATTAAAAGTGCTATAAGAAATGGGTCTTAAATATTTTAAATGCGCAAGTTTTATAATCTTTAAATTTGCTTGAAATATGGTACTTATTGTGTGTTTTCTTAACGTACGCCATACCCTCATGCCTACATATAACATAAACTTTTAAGCTGGGTAAAAATAACAAGAAAGATCAATCATGCTTAAAACATTGATTATGAAACACTTTCCAACTTCAATGCAATTTTATTTAAACATGTCTAAAATGCAATACATTCCTCGGTAATATTTTAAAACCTATCACAACACTACATTAATTTAATATATTTGTAAACTTAAACCTTCATCGAAAAAAATGAATTTCATTCAAATGACGGCATTGAAATATAAATTGCCTGGTTTCAACATCTCTAAAATGCGATACATTCCTCGGTAATATTTTTAAAGCTATCATAATACTACGATAATTTATTATATTTGAAAAGTTCACCGAAAACAACTGAAATTCATTCAAATGACGTCATAGAAAAAATAACACGTCTGGCTCTCTCTATAAAAGCAGCATTTCATTCATAAATAATTTCCCATTCATGTCATTCATCACAATACTATAATAATTTATTTTATTTAAAAATTAAAACCATGGAGTTACAAGTAATTAAACTCTATGCGTAAAATTTCATCGAAAAAAATCGTCCTTCTCCTTGTAAAATCAATGAATATTTCATTCATATCAGCTACGGAGACTCCATGAACTAAATGATTTTGTGTTAAAGAAATACAGCAATTCTAATACAACTCATTCGACATATTTTGCTGTTTACAATTTACATAGATGAAAAATAAGCTTCGTTGTAGAAATAATCAAATTTGGATGAGCATTTAAACTCAAATATATTGTAATTGCGTTGTTTCAATATGTAGATGCACAGAATTTAAGCAAAAATAAAGTGGTTTTAGAACGGATACAACACTCAACATGAATTAAAAAGAACTTTAAAAATCACGATTTTGAGACAAGATGGATGCCATATATCATTTTGAAGTGGGTCACGAGATCTTTTCATATCATGGTAACGTGCTCGCTTCATAAAGAGATATTATTATTATTAACACTTTACAACAAAGTTGAAAAGTGTTTATGCTTTGTTCATTCTGTCTGTCTGTCTGTCCGTTAGCACGATAACTGCCGTAAAAATGACTTAATCAAAATGAAATTTTAGTATGTTGTTCAGACGGTCTGTAGAACCTATGGGAATATAAATGAATAATGTCACCCAATTAGTTTTGGATTGAACCCGGGTTGAAAAAATGAAATACATTGAACCCTATGGGACCTAATTTTTCAAACTTTTTACTTTCCTTATATACATAATGTATAAGGAAAGTATTGTGACGGGGTCGAAAATTCGAATTCGAGTTTTCGACGGGAGAGCACGTTTCAAGCATCCCTGATCACGAATCAAACATTTTTGGAGTGATGTCTGTGTGTGTGTGTGTGTTGTTGTTGTTGAGACCCAGACCGTCCGACCTACCAGAAAGGTGTAAGGTAACTGTATGGACGGCCGGGAAGTGCCACCCAATTTAGACCGGAACCCAGTGGGGGAGGCATCCACAGGGACCGTACCCTCCTTCCCCTACCACCAACCTCTCGAAAGGACTTACGGACCCACATGTTTAACGTGATCGTACTCCGCATGAACACGGCGGCATTTTGTGGTAGCGTGCAAATCTAGCGCGCAAACCACGGGGATACCGCACCCGAGTTGGCCAACAGCACGCGGTGTTCCGAGGTGGTCACCCACAAAGTACTAACCGCGCCCGATGCTGCTTGACTTCGGTGATCTAACGAGAACCGGTGTTTTCACGGTACGGCCGTTGGCCCGTGTGTGTGTGTGTGTGTGTGAAAGTATGTGTGTGTGTATGTGTGTGTGTGTGTGTGTGTCAGTGGGTCTGTGGAGACGATAACTGACGAACGAATGGACCGATTCGAACCAAATTTGGTACAAAAATCACAATCTGTAAACACTGGAAGCCTATTGTTTTTATACGCAATCGAATGTTCAGAACCCCCCTAAATTTTCGAATGAAATTTTGAAAAAATCGTAAAAAAATCAAAACCAATAATAAAGTTACGTAAATAGACATTCCTTATGTAATTTTTCATTAGAAAACGATTGACATAAATTTTAGAACGCTAACATGAACCGTTCTCGAGATATCGCACATTTTTCAAAAAAATTATCAAAAAGTCAAATAAAATAGAAAAAAAATATTTCCTATTGAGAAACATGTTCACTTTTCATATATAATATCATGCGATAAATTGGGTGACATCATTCTCGTGGATCTAGCTCGTTCCATTCATGAAAAAAGATACTTAATATAGATATAGAGTAATACTTTTGCATTTGAACGCCAATTTATCTGCTGTAAGAATAACTTATTTCTTCGTTCATAACGCTTGGCGAGATTTTGGCGACGAAATTGGCGGAATGTCGCCAACTTGGCGACTTTTTGAAATGTTGCCAAATTAACGAAAATTTCGCCAAATGGATAAAAATGACGATAATCAATGAAAATGACGACTAATTGTCGAAAAGTCAATATCTTGGAAAGGATATTAGTATCTACTAGAAGAAAAACCTATTTATTTTACTGTAAAAGTAATAAATTCATTTCATTATATAAGGAAAGTCATGTGTTGCCCACATCAGATTTTTTTATGAAGATTTAAAATTCACAAATTGCTTCGAAGTATTTAGGTAATATTCAAATTGTTCCATAAAATATATAAAAAAATCTGATGTGGGCAACACATGACTTTCCTTATATAATGTAATGAATTTACTACTTTTACAGTAAAAAAATAGGTTTTTCTTATAGTATATACTTATATTCTTTCCAATATATTGAATTTTCGACAATTAGTCGTCATTTTCATTCATTTAGCGTCATTTTTATCCATTTTGCGAGATTTTCGTTAATTTGGCAACATCTCAAAACGTCGCTAAGTTGGCGACATTCCGTCAAATTCGTCGCCAAAATATCGCTAAGCGTTATGCACTAAGAAATAAGTTATTCTTACAGCAGATAAATGGCTATTGGCGTACAAATACAAAAGTATTACTCAAAGTATATTTTTTCATGAATGGAACGAGCTAGATCCACGAGAATGATGTCACCCAATTTATCGCATGGTATTACATATGAAAAGTGAACATGTTTCTCAATAAGAAATATTTTTATTTTATTTTATATGACTTTTTGATAATTTTTAAAAAAAATGTGCGATATCTCGAGAACGGTTCATGTCAGCGTTCTAAAATTTATGTCAATCGTTTTCTAATGAAAAATTACATAAGAAAGGTCTATTTGCGTAACTTTATTATTGGTTTTGATTTTTTGACGATTTTTTCGAAATTTCATTCGAAAATGTAGGGGGTTCTGAACATTCGATTGCGTATAAAAACAATAGGCTTCCAGTATTTACGGATTGTGATTTTTGTACCAAATTTGGTTCGAATCGGTCCATTCGTTCGTCAGTTATCGTCTCCACAGACTCACTGACACATACACACACACACACACACAGACATCACTTCAAAAATGTTTGATTCGAGATCAGGGATGCTTGAAACGTGCTCTCCCGTCGAAAACTCGAATTCGAATTTCCGACCCCGCCACAATACTTTCCTTATACATTATGTATATAAGGAAAGTAAAAAAATTCAGCGAAATATATTCAGTAGTTTTTTAAATAAAAATTAAAATAATAATAACACCTCTTAAATGAAACGATGACGTGACCATGATATGAAAGTATCACGTGATCCACTTCAAAATGATATATGGCATCCATCTTGTCTCAAAATCGTGATTTTTAAAGGTCTTTTCATTTCATATTGAGTGTTGTATCCGTCCTAAAACCACTTTATTACTTTCCTTATATACATAATGTATAAGGAAAGTATTGTGACGGGGTCGAAAATTCGAATTCGAGTTTTCGACTGGAGAGCACGTTTCAAGCATCCCTGATCACGAATCAAACATTTTTGAAGTGATGTCTCTGTGTGTGTGTGTGGGTGTGTGTGTGTCAGTGAGTCTGTGGAGACGATAACTGACGAACGAATGGACCGATTCGACCCAAATTTGGTACAAAAATCACGTAAACACTGGAAGCCTATTGTTTTTATACGCAATCGAATGTTCAGAACCCCCCTAAATTTTTGAATGAAATTTTGAAAAAATTGTCAAAAAATCAAAACCACTAATAAAGTTACGCAAATGGACATTTCTTATGTAATTTTTCATTAGAAAACGATTGACATAAATTTTAGAACGCTAACATGAACCGTTCTCGAGATATTGCACATTTTTCAAAAGAATTATTTAAAAGTCATACAAAATAAAAAAAAATATTCCCTCTTGAGAAACATGTTCACTTTTCATATGTAATACCATGCGATAAATTGGATGACATCATTCTCGTGGATCTAGCTCGTTCCATTCATGAAAAAAGATATTTTGAATAATACTTTTGTATTTGAACGCCAATAGTGATTTATCTGCTGTAAGAATAACTTGTTTCTTAGTGCATAACGCTTGGCGAGATTTTGGCGACGAAGTTGGTGGAATGTCGCCAACTTGGCGACTTTTTAAAATGTTGCCAAATTAACGAAAATCTCGCCAAATGGATAAAAATGGCGCTAAATCAATGAAAATGAGGACTAATTGTCGAAAATTCAATATCTTGGAAAGAATATAAGTATCTACTGTAAGAAAAACCAATTTCTTTTTACTGTAAAAGTAGTAAATTCATTACATTATATAAGGAAAGTCATGTGTTGCCGACATCAGATTTTTTTGGTTTAAATTCTGTGCATCTACATACTAAAACAACGCAATTACAATATATATGAGTTTAAATGGTCATCCAAATTTGATTATTTCTACAACGAAGCCTATTTTTCACTTATGTAAAATGTAAACAGCAAAATATGTAGGATGGGTTCTATAAGAATTGCTGTATTTTTTTAACGCAAAAGAATTTAGCTCATGGAGTCTGCATAGCTGATATGAAAGAAATATTCATTGACTTTACCGAGAGAAGGACGATTTTTTGCGATGAAGTTTTAAGCATAGAGTTAATTACTTGTAGCTTCATGGTCTTAATTTTTAAATAAAATAAATTATTATAGTATTGTGATGAATGACATGAATGGGAAATTATTTATGAATGAAATGCTGCTTTTTTAGAGAGAGCCAGGCGTGTTATTTTTTCTATGACGTCATTTGAATGAATTTCAGATGTTTTCGATGAAATTTTTAAATATAATAAATTATCGTGGTATTATGATAATTCTAAAATTATTACCGAGTAATATATCACATTTTAGAGATGTTTAAACCAGGCAATTTATATTTCAATGCCGTCATTTGAATGAAGTTCATTTTTTTCAATGAAGGTTTAAGTTATCACAATACTACATTGATTTATTATATTTGAAAAGTTTTAAAATATTACCGAGGAATGTATTGCATTTTAGACATGTTTAAATAAAATTGCGTGGAAGTTGGAAAGTGTTTCATAATCAATGCATTAATCATGATTGACCTTTCTTGTTTAACACTTTATAACAAAGTTGAAAAGTGTTTATGATTTTGTTCATTCTGTCTGTCTGTCTGTCCGTTAGCACGATAACTGCCGTAAAAATGACTTAATCAAAATGAAATTTTAGTATGTTGTTCAGACGGTCTGTAGGACCTATGGGAATATAAATGAATAATATCACCCAATTAGTCTTGGATTGAACCCGGGTTGGAAAAATGAAATATATTGAGCCCTATGGAACCTAATTTTTCGAAACATTTTTTAAGCGGATATAAAATTCACAAATTGCTTCGAAAATTTTAGGTAATATTCAAATTGTTCCATAAAATATATAAAAAAATTCAGCGAAATATATTCATTAGTTTTTTAAATAAAAATTGAAATAATAATAACACCTCTTATATGAAGCGATCACGTGACCATGATATGAAAATTTCACATCAAGCAATTTGTGAATTTTAAATCCGCTTAAAAAATGTTTGAAAAATTAGGTCCCATAGGGCTCAATGTATTTCATTTTTTCAACCCGGGTTCAGTCCAAAACTCATTGGGTGATATTATTCATTTATATTCCCATAGGTCCTAGAGACCGTCTGAACAACATACTAAAATTTTATTTTGATTAAGTCATTTTTATAGCAGTTATCGTGCTAACGGACAGACAGACAGACAGAAAGAACAAAGTCATAAACACATTTCAACTTTGTTGTAAAGTGTTAAAAATGGGTGGAATTGAAATGAAAACACATAGAACCAGGTAAAACCATTCAAGCACGTTTCATAAATGTTGATCAAACAACTTTTTGAAAGACTAATTGAAAACAAAACTTATTCCTGATGAACGATTATATTGTTTGGAATAAATAGAGTCGATGTTATGTAAGGAATCGAATGTACCACGTTAGATTCTTTGCATAAAATGGTTAACGTATTTTGTCTTCACATGACTGGATGGCTACCTTGACGTATTTCTGCCACTATGCTCCAGCAATGTGTCCAGAAATAGATGACAAAAGACACCCACATATAAAGTTGAGACTGGAACGCGTAGGATCACTAGCCAGTATGATGATCTTCTAATTCACCGATAAGTCCTGGTTACTTTACAGACACTTTATCACTACTTTACAGACACTTTATTATTTATTAAAAACTTTCCGATTATTATCTACAAATTTCAAAAGAAATCTGAAAATTAAGAAAACTCTAATGAATTTTATTGACATAAGGGATATTTTATTGATAAACGGAATTTATCTAAAATGTAAAAAAAAAAGTTTTGTATAAATGAAAATGCTTCTACGTAATTTAATGGTAGCACTCACAGTTTTTATCGACATAATTTTACATTACAGATTAATTTATTATACAGAATTTTATAATCAGCTATACCTAATTTTAGTTTAATATTTAACACTTTTAGAAACATACTATAATTTAGATAAGTACTAATATATTTTTGAAATGATGTTTAATAATTTATTATGATAGATAATTATTAGTTCATGAGATTAGTTGCAGCTATATGTCGTAATTTCACTCTAACACATCACATAACCGTGCTGTAAAAAGTTCCATCATGGGCAATGAATTCTGTGGCATATGCAAATCTATTATGCCATCAAAATGACGTCAGCCTAGTATGTGTTGTTGTTGAGACCCAGACCGTCCGACCTACCAGAAAGGTGTAAGGTAACTGTTTGGACGGCCGGGAAGTGCCACCCAATTTGGACCGGAACCCAGTGGGGGAGGCATCCACAGGGACCGTACCCTCCTTCCCCTACCACCAACCTCTCGGAAGGACTTACGGACCCACATGTTTAACGTGATCGTACTCCGCGTGAACACGGCGGCAGTTTTGGCAGTGGCTGGAATCGAACCCGGGCCTACCGAGTGCAACTCCAGCACGCTAACCAATGGGCTACCGCGCCCAGCCTAGTATGTGTGACTGAACTTTTCTATGAAGACATCTATAAATACGCTGCACTTGTAAGTGTCAAGACGGGCATTCCGAGGGCATCAGAAGTCGCAACGGATTCCCGCCCGACACGGCTGACCGAGAAGGTCTAACTTTCTCAGGAAATTTCTCTACCCAGGTTCAAAACACACCTCTCGTCAATTGGAAATATTCCAATTGATGACCTGCGGAGAAACCCAACCAAAATCCAAAATAAACAGGAATTTACCTTTACCTTTAAGAACTCATCCAAAGCTGAAAATCATAAATCAACACAATTTCTACACAAATAAAAACACAATTTAAGTTCAAATCCAAAATTTATTAATTACTTAAGAATGGAGTTAGCATATCAAATACAATTTCTGATTTATAATCAACTCTAAACCACTAGACCTCTTCTACAAAAAATCATCGGCTCTTTGCCGGAATTTAAATATCAATTCAATAAATCATTAATTACATATTAATTTCACATATTCAATTATATTAACTATGGTATGGTCATGGAGAGAAATCACACACTCGAGGAACGCTTAAGGCTTAACTGTTAAAGTTACTTAAATCCAATTATTTCACTTCAGGGAATTAATTTAGTAGTAATTTAGCTCAGAAGAACTTGAGAATACATCAGGAGGTTCAGTTCGCCGGTACACAAGTCAGTCGAGGCAGCAGCCTCCAATTACCGAAAAGGGTCGCTTACCTCCATATCTGAAAGGACTCAGCAAGGTTGAAGTCAACTCATCCGCCCGAGTTCCCTCGGGGAGAAATCTTCCTCGACCACGGAGAGGTGGCAGGCAGGCAATTAGCATACGAGCAACGACCCGTACAGGGCTCAGGCTTCATCATGGACTTCATCCGAAGCGGTCTGCAGGCATCCGGAACAGGAGGTTCCCGGACGGTCAACGGCGGCAGCAAGCATCGAGGCTCGGCATCAGCGAAGTCCCAGTCAATGTAGTGGCGATGGTAGCGGCAGTGGCATCTCCCCCCAAGCCCCACAGCGACAGAACTTAGCCTGAAGGATAAGTTCCGAGCCGTTCGTGGGTTCGACGATGTTTTCCAGGGAGAGAGCCCAGAATCAAGAATCACTCAGCTTTTAAACACTCCGGGTGGATCCAGAACCCGGCCAATTGAAATTTAAAAGGGGCTCACATCTTCTCTTATCCGCCAATCGAAAATTCTTTTATTTCAAATACATCCAGGGATCCGCCCCCACAACAGCAAGGCTCCCAAGGCGCGTGCAGAACCACACGAAATCCAGCACAAGATTGCATCACCCAACATAGCGAAAAACATGGAGACAGTCGTCTCCGCCAGCAAACAAGTGCGACCTTGAGCAACGGGCGCTGTTCCTCGAGTGCGAAAGAATTATTATATGAAATAAAAATGGCCACAATTCAATACAGATTCAAATAAATTTAAATATGGTAAAATATTCAATGACATGAGAGTTCTCCAGGGCACAGATTAATTAAATATCAATATAAAAGTTTAAAAAGTATCGTAATTATATAATTTACAAAAGAGTGATTTGGCGACGAATTTGACGACGAATTTGGCGGAATGTCGCCAACTTGGCGAATTTTTTAAATGTTGCCAAATTAACGAAAATCTCGCCAAATGGATAAAAATGACGCTAATTCAATGAAAATGACGACAAATTGTCGAAAACTCAATATCTTGGAAGGAATACTATTATCTACTATAAGAAAAAACTATATTTTTTACTGTAAAAGTAGTAAATTCATTACATTATATAAGGAAAGTCATGTGTTGCCCACATCAGATTTTTTTAATTTACAAGAACATTTTTGAAAACTCGTGTCGTGAGTCCAAATGATTACGATTATAGTGTGCCACCCTTGAAAAATATTTCAATTGATATCATACTTGACAATGTACCCCCCTCGAGGAGGTAACTTTTATGACGTTATGAACAAAAAAAATGTATCGTGGCTATTTTCCCCAACAATGATTAAACCAATTAAGTCTCAAGATCATTGATACATAAGAAATCATTTTATGTATGATTATTTCAAATTTTGTTCTATGCTGCCATATTAAAAACATATAAAATTTCGAAAAATTTTTGAAATTTTCCCTCGATTTTAAAACAATTCAATCTAATTCTAGATTTTTTTTTATAAAGAAGCTGGATATACAGTTTTGTGAACATCCATTAATATTTGTGGCCGCTACCTTGTACCGTAGAAATCAACCACAGACGTGCAGGCAGGCAGACGGACAACACTCCAAAAATAATCACAACGTGTGCAGGTGGTCTTAAAACATATATTTGCATTAAAATCTCGAATTCGAAAATTTTCGTGAAAACAATACTTTTTCTATACTGTATTTACAGTTTTGTATACTGTATTTACATTTTTATGTATGAGAAGGTAAAAATAATGATTGATTTGCATTTAGAGTTTTACTTTTTTGTCCAATCCGAAATAAAATGTTTTTTGCATGTAATGTTTTCCATAATCACCCAGGCACCCGTTTTCTGTATATCATGATCTGTATCATTCGTTAATAAATTTTACAATTTAGTTATTTCTTGTCATGGCTGTTACTTGTTGCTAGAGCACTAACAGACTACTGAAGTTTATCTGAAGCAATGTAGAAATTAAATCGTCAGTTGACGATTTGTAAAAACCGTACAGAATTATTTTAAAAGTTGTTCTAAAGTAATAAAGCTATAATAAATATAATTCAGTCAAAAATAAAAGAATGCTTACAAAAATATATTTCTATATCAATTTGTTCATTACTTTTTTTTTTGACCAGGCAAATGACCAGGCACTTGATTATCCATCATTCGCCTATACATCGGCCAGAATAGTGAACCATTTAGCCGTCACACATGACTTTGCCCCGGCGCACCAGTGGGGGCGGAATACACTTTGCCCAACGACACACAACATCCATGCCTGAAGGTGGGCCTCGAACCCACAGCCCGGCAGCCGAGCGATCGCTAGAAAACGCTTGCCTTGTCCGCTCGACCACCGCGTCGGCTGTTTATTACTTAAATCGAAAACAAGTACAAAAATTATCTGCCGTATAAACACATTTGATTTAATTGCGTTGTTGAGCAACATGATGTAAGGCAGAATCTTCCGCATAAAATGCTCATAATTAAGTAACTAATTATTTAAATGTCGTTATATTTTTCATTATAGAGTAACAGCCTGTGTAAAATAAAATATGGAAATAAAGTTTCCATTTACTTTCTTTTTTTTGGAGACCTTGGAATTAGAGAGTATATAAGACTACCTGAAGACCGTAATTAATACAATCCCATTGAAAATATAATTATGATGAAAATTTGTTTTTATAAACATTTCTTTATTATATAAATCGACACAGATTTAACAATATCTTCTACTGTATAAGCACATTGTATTTTATTCCATTTCTAAGCAGCAAGATATTCTTTTCTTCAAATAAATTTCCCCTCCAAAAATATCGTCTGTATAATGCTATATCTAGGGAAGGTTGGTTTTTCATTACTATTTCAACAACCCCTCGTCCTAGATAATCAAGATAAGGACTACATTCTAAGTGGAGCTATTTTACTTATACCCACAAAATTTAATGAAATTCGGTTGATAATCAAACAAACACACACACAAACACATACACATATACAGACAACACATTTTCACGCAAATAAAATCCTTTTAAATCATTCTTACGAATCCATATTCCTTAACAGAAATGCCATGAACATACCTTTATTCGTTTCTTGTCTTATTTCTGGGATTAATATAAAAAAAGTGATGTGTGGGCAACACATGACTTTCCTTATATAATGCAATGAATGTACTACTTTTACAGTTAAAAAATGTTATTCTTATAGTAGATACTTATATTCTTTCCAAGATATTGAATTTTCTTCAATTAGTCGTCATTTTCATTGATTTAGCGTCATTTTTATCCATTTGGCGAGATTTTTGTTAATTTGGCTAGAATTAAAAATGTCACCAAGTTGGAGATATTCCGCCAAATTCGTCACCAAAATCTCGACAAGCGTTATGGACGGAGAAATAAGTTATTCTTACAGCAGATAAATGACTATTGGCGTTCAAATACAAAAGTATTACTCAAAGTATCTTTTTTCATGAATGGAACGAGCTAGATCCACGAGAATGATGTCACCCAATTTATCGCATAGTATCACATATGAAAAGTGAACATGTTTCTTAAGAAAAATATTTTCTTTTTTTTTATATGACTTTTTGATATTTTTTTTTAAAAATGTGCAATATCTCGAGAATGGTTCGTGTCAGCGTTCTAAAATTTATGCCAATCGTTTTCTAATAAAAAATGAAATAAGAAATGTCTATTCGCGCAACTTAATTAGAGGTTCTGATTTTTTGACGATTTTTTCAAAATTTCACTCGAAAATGTAGGTGGGTTCTGAACATTCGATTGCGTATAAAAACACTAGGCTTCCAGTGTTTACGAATTGTGATTTTTGTACCAAATTTCGTTCGAATCGGTCCATTTGTTCGTCAGTTATCGTCTCCACAGACTCACTGACACACACGCACACACACTTTCACACACACACACATACTTTCACACACACACACACAGACATCACCTCAAAAATGTTCGATTCGTGATCAGGATGCTTGAAACGTGCTCTCCCGTCGAAAACTCGAATTCGAATTTTCGACCCCGTCACAATATTTTCCTTATACATTATGTATATAAGGAAAGTAATACAACAATATTTTCCTTATACATTATGTATATAAGGAAAGTAATACAACAATATTTTCCTTATACATTATGTATATAAGGAAAGTAATACAACAATATTTTCCTTATACATTATGTATATAAGGAAAGTAATACAACAATATTTTCCTTATACATTATGTATATAAGGAAAGTAATACAACAATATTTTCCTTATACATTATGTATATAAGGAAAGTAATACAACTGCCTTTGTACTTGATCTTTTGACCACAATTAATTGTTTTAAAATTTATTCTATAATGCATTCTATAGTTCATTCTATAGTGAATTCTGTATAGCATGCGGAAGTGATTTCTGGTTGAAATCCCTTAAATTTCACAATTTA
The DNA here is from genome assembly GCA_951213105.1 of Amaurobius ferox. Classification (NCBI taxonomy): domain Eukaryota; kingdom Metazoa; phylum Arthropoda; class Arachnida; order Araneae; family Amaurobiidae; genus Amaurobius; species Amaurobius ferox. The sequence continues at coordinate 100,641,609 of OX578154.1, forward strand.
GGTGCCCAGTGTTGTAAAATGTATTTTTAAGTAAAAAATACAAGCCTTTGTATAAAAAACTGCATCACGCATATCTACAGGCTGTGCCCGCTAAATTCATACTTATTTAGCATGAAATCAAAGATGGTGGACGCACATTAAAGATATTGTTTTCAAATATATATAATTAATCATTATAGAGTATTCTCACTACATATATGTATGTTGAATATCTTATGGAAGATTCTAAATCTGACGCAACAAATCCAATATAAATATGAGATCAGTCTTAAGCAATCAACCATGTGAAATGGTTTGATATTTCTGCACAAGGTGACTTCAACCGATGTTAAAGTTTGAATCAAAACATTTTGGTAACCCTGCAAATATAATCATACATCTACTGTAACATAAGCTGAAATTTAAATGCATTTTGAATTGCGTGATTATTTTTGAAACAGAGATACATATAGACAAGACAGGAGAGATAAGGTAGACAAGATATATAGACAAGGCAGACAAGGTAAGACCTGCAAGATCGACGAATCAGATAGGCAGGTAGATAGATAGAAAGATAAATAAATAGATATATAGAGATATAGAGTGAGAGTGATAGATAGAGATATAGAGTGAGAGTGATAGATAGAGATATAGAGTGAGAGTGATGGATAGAGATATAGAGTGAGAGTAATAGAGAGAACGAGTGATAGAGAGCGAGTGATAGAGAGAACGAGTGATAGAGAGAGCGAATGATAGAGAGTGATAGAGAGCAAATGATAGTAATAGAGAGAGCGAATGATAGAGAGTGATAGAGAGAGCAAGTGATAGAGAGGGCGAGTGATAGAGAGAGAGAGTGTTAGAGAGAGAGTGAGAGAGAGCGAGTGATAGAGAGAGCGAATGATAGAGAGTGATAGAGAGAACAAGTGATAGATAGGGCGAGTGATAGAGAGAGCAAGTGATAGAGAGGGCGAGTGATAGAGAGGTCGAGTGATAGAGAGAGAGTGATAGAGAGGCCGAGTGATATAGATAGAGTGATAGAGAGAGAGTGTTAGAGAGAGAGTGAAAGAGAGTGATAACGAGATTGATAGAAATAGTGATAGAGAGAGTGATAGAGAGAGAGTGATAGAGAGGGAGTGTTAGAGAGAGAGTGTTAGAGAGAGAGTGAGAGAGAGCGAGTGATAGAGAGTGATAGAGAGCGAGTGATAGAGAGTGATAGAGAGAGCGAGTGATAGAGAGAGCAAGTGATAGAGAGAGCAAGTGATAGAGAGGGCGAGTGAGAGAGAGTAAGAGTGAGGCCGAATGATAGATAGAGAGTGATAGAGAGAGAGTGTTAGAGAGAGTGTTAGAGAGAGAGTGTAAGAGAGAGAGTGTTAGGGACAGAGTGTTAGAGAGAGTGAGAGAGAGATTGATAGAAAGAGAGTGATAACGAGATTGATAGAAATAGTGATAGAGAGATAATGATAGAGAGAGTGTTAAAGAAAGAGTGATAGAGAGAGATTGATAGAAAGAGAGTGATAGCGAGATTGATATATAGAGAGAGTGATAGAGAGAGTAATAGAGAGAGTGATAGAGAGAGTAATAGATAGAGTGATAGAGAGAGTGAGAAAGAGAGTGAAAGAGAGAGAGAGAGAGAGAGGTGGAGAATAATGTATGTTTCTTCTTCGACCTGGCCCACCTTTCAATATTGTTGCGAACGTTGAAGACCTAGACCGTCCGACTCATCCTGAGGACATGAGCAACCAGTTGGATGGCCGGGTTGTTGCGAACGTGCAATAATTTCTCATTGGCGTCCCTCGTCTTGTATCTCGTCGACAGACCAAACGGTGCCATCGCGTTGTTTTCTCCAGAAGACAGCGGTACAAACATTCCTTCCCTGACGCCATTCTATGGTTGCTAGAATTTTGAGTCAGAAGAAGGGTTGCCAGATTTAGCGATTCATTTGGTGAAATTTGGCGACTTCCGGAATGTTCCAGAAACTTCAAAATAACGATTAGTCTAGGAGATATTAGATAATTCTGTTAATTTCTAAAGAGAGATTTTCAAAAGTTTCTATAGAGAAACTACAAAAAGGACTCATAACTCCGTTGGAGTGCAGTTGATGAGTTGATAATATAAGAGCTACAGTGGACTGTGACTTTTGTCAATGTTTTGAGAATAGTAGCGGTTGTTTTGTAGTAGTTGTTGTTGTTGTTGAGACCCAGACCGTCCGACCTACTAGAAAGGTATAAGTTAACTGTTTGGACGGCCGGTAAGTGCCACCCAATTTAGACCGGAACCCAGTGCGGGAGGCATCCACAGGGACCGTACCCCTCCTTCCCCTACCATCAACGTCTCGGAAGGACTTACGGACCCACGTGCTTAACTTGATCGTACTCTACGTGAACACGGCGGCAGTTTTGGCAGCGAAGGGAATCGAACCCGGGCTTACCGAGTGCAATTCCCGCGCGCTAACCACTGGGCTACCGCGCCCTAACGGTTGTTTTGTAAACTTATTTTCGCCAGTATTTTGAGAATAGTATCGCTTATTTTGTGTAATTAGTGGACCATTTAAATGATGTTTGATTGTATATTGTTCCTGTTTACTTTGTGCCTGTGAATAAAAGTAAGTTATCTAGAAACTTGGGCTTGTTCTTGTATCCTGCGTAAACACCCACGATTTTAGAGGATACGTTTCGCAACAATATCCTAATGCGGATCTTTGATCAACAGGATTGGAATTCACTGAATCTCACCCAAGTTTTCATTGTTCACACTGCATAATGATTAAATGGTCAAGCTTATTTCGTTTGTAATCTTTTGATCTTAGACAGGCCAGCATGCTTTAGTATTATGAACTGCAATTAGACACCGCAACTCAAATATTTGTTATTCAAAAGTATTAAATACATAATATCTATGAATGAGACTTGCCGTAGTCTCAGCCATAGATATTATGTTTACGGATAAGCTCAAAGTGGCATGCATGGTTCAGAGCTAAGTCAACATTATAAGATGTTCTAATATCAACCGGGAGATTAAGTGTATGCATGACATTTAGATTGTTCTGGAACATGTTAATAACCACGTGCAGAGTGACCATAGCTAAAGTATCTGTATTTTAAACCTTCTGCAGAAGGATATTTTTACAAAGATAAAAAATGTTTTCAAGACATATTGCCTATACCTAAGAAAAATCTGATGTAGGCAGCACATGATTTTCCCTGCAGACTCAAATTCATCGGCTCTTTATTTCATTAATAATTCATTAAATTTAGTTTAATTGCACTAAATAACACATAGCAAAAATGCGAAGAAACTAAAATACCTCGAGAACGGCTAGCCCTAGTATAATGGGGTTGGTCTTATTCTTTTCATTGTTTAAAATTATGTATAAATTAAGCATTTAATTGATATATTTGAGCATACGTAGTATTTTATTTTAGATTTTGGCGATTTTTGAGAGCCTTTTTGCAAAAAAAGGCAGATTATTTTTTTCCAAATCGTACCAATATCTAATCAGCACCAGAGTAACTCACAAGTGACTTACATACCAAATTTTATGAAATTTGGTCCATACGTTTTTGAGTTAGAGTGGATACATACATTGCATAGACAGACACACACACAGACGTCACGCTAAAAATAGTTTATTCGTATTCTAGAGGTCTCGAAACGTGTAGATCCATCGAAAACTCTTGCGATTTTCGACATAATTCCAATACTTTCCCTATACATTACCATGTATTGCAAGGAAAGTAAAAAATAATATTTATAGGCAACCATTTCTTTTATCTGAATATCCGGATTGTTTGACCTTGACGTCAAATTTGGTGAAATATCGCAACTTGGGGATTTTTGGCGACTTTTGAAAAATACACGAATCTTGTAGATTAGTTAAGAATTTATAGTTACGTAGATCTTTCTAAAAATTTCCACAGAGGGTTTATATATAAGCCAATAATTATTCAAGTGCAATCAGTTGGTATGAGACAAGAAAAGTATAATGCAAATACACCAATTTTTGAAATACATTCTTCTGTTTCATAAATTAGTTAATTAAGCACTTAATCACTGTTTTATTTCAACTGACGATTATTTTGGAACACTGTAATATAGTTAGAAATATATTATATGTATATTGTTCTTGGTTACGCTTAAGGGTGCTTTTAACAAAGCGTTTGTTATCCGGAAATTATAACGTATTCATGAATCCTAAGAATACATCTATTATTTCTGAGGATAAGTCAGAACAATATGAAAAGCATTATTCCAAAGAGTTCCAAATCAATTTTGCTGATCTGTCTCATACGATGCGACTACGATGCGTTGTACTTCGTGGTAAATGACTTTGAAGTAAAAAGACAAAGTATCAGCAGTTGCAACGCATGAGATAGAACGTCGAACGTGATTTAGTATTTATGGAATTAAGCTTTTTGTATCTTTTTGCAGTGTTTTAAATTAAAGCATCCAGGAACATTTCCAAGCAACATTCACTAATATGTTCCAATTGTACTTTCCATGCAACAGATCTACACGTTATGGGTGCTGGAGAACACGAATTCCTTATTTTTAACGTGACATCTGTATTCGTATGTGTGTGTGTGTGTGTGTACAATGTACGTATCTACTCTAGCTCAAAATGTAGTTGATAAAATTTCACAAAATTGAATAGATAAGCCACTTATGAGTTACCATGGTGCTGATAAAATTTTGATACGATTCGGGATGAAATGATCCTGACCCCCCCCCTTTTTTTTGTAAAATGGCCCGCAACATTCATCAAATTCTGAAGTAAGAGACTGAAAATGGCTTAAATGCTTGTTTCATAAGTAATATTTGACGACAAAAAAAATAAGACCAGACTCATTGCTCAAGGGTGAACCTTTCTTGCGATATTTCAAGTGTTGGAAATATTGCTATGCTGCCATGCTATTCGAAATCACTCAAAGTCTCTAAATAAAAATAAAAAATTAACTGGAGTTCGACTGAACTCAATTTTGTCATATCAGAAATCTTTTTTTTTTCAAATTTTACAAAAAAAAATTTAAAAAATCAGTATCGTGGGACCAAATGGTTTACAACTCTGGTAGTATGCTGCGGGCAGGGGTAACTCTGCGGAAGGGAATTCGTTCGCTTGACGCTTGAAATATTGCAACACGTTCACTGCAGGCGGACCGGCAAGAGGCAAAATAACAGTCTGTGCAAGTATTTTGTGGTGAAAGAAAGTTTAAGATGGCGTTTACTCCTTTATACACAATGATCTTTGGGTTGACTTAAATTATCATTGTAAATCGTAATCATCATGTAAATCGTATAGTCGTACATTGCATTGCTGCTGCATTATAACCCACCATAAATTCTTTGTGCGAGTTACTAAAAATTAGTATATGAACATAATACGACACAATTAACTTCTCACATTTTATACTTTAAAAGAAACATTATTTTTATTATACATATACAAGTAAGACTCACATTGAAATATATATATATATATATATATATATATATATATATATATACATACCTCTTTTGTTGTCTTTAGACCGAATGTGGGCCATTAATTGTTACACCACCTCTCAATACAGATAGGCTGAATACATTGACTACTACACCACACTTGTATAACTGAATGCATTTTTTATACCACGTCTGAAGCTGAATAATGACTCTTAAGCCACCTTGGTTGGTTGGTGTCGTGTCCCTAACATATTTATCAAGGAAGAATGTGTGCACTGCTTCTGTTTAGTCAAAGACCCGGGGCACCCGAAGGTAGAAATCTGACTTCTGCCCCAATAGGACATCACAACATCCATGCCCGCAGGCGGGACTCTAACCCGCAATCTGGCAGTCGAGCCATCACGAGGAAACGCCTGCCTCTTTGACCGCTCGGCCACCACATCGGCCTTAAGCCACCTTCTTGGTCTGCATAGCTTCTCCATTCTGAAAGTGAACTCTTCACAGCATTTCTTAATATAGACTGCTGAATGCATATGTAACTTTATGAATTCTCTCTTCTCGATGACAGTAACGACTCTTAGCTGTTCAACTTTCTAACTATTGCCACATCATTTCGCCTGAGGTCGAGATACTCCCTCTGTATCTGATTGGTTGTCCTCAGAGCGATACAGCAACACTTACTCATTGGTTAATTCTGTAACCAATCTGCATGGTTTCAGCTTTGGTTTTCAGTAGATTTTCTGACGCAACCACACATGTAATGTAAGTGCCATTAGTTATTGGCTTCATGACCTCTCTGACCAAGGCTGTTGAAAACTGATGCCTTCGAGACTGGGTTTTTGTCTGGCTTGGTAGATATAATAAATCTACGTATATTAACACAGCCAAAATGTCTCCTGGTCTAACAAATTCGTCTCTTATCTCCGGGTATTCGTCAACTGTGTTGAACGTGCAGAAAACGGACCATGGAAGCAATTTGAAGTATCGGAAACTTGAGATAACAGTACGATAGATCCGGAGAACGCAACCGCAGCATACTAACAGATTATGATGGTCGGGATTGTACATGAAGCATTCCACTTTGGATTTCAATCGGAGAATGAAAACATAGAATTTGGAGATTGTTAACAATATTATTTATTCGAAGTCAGATCAGCAACCAGCATCGTTTTTACGAACATTTTTACGAAACGAAAGTTACATTCATTTTTACAAAACGAAACAAACTTCGAATATTCCATTTGTGAATTATTCAAATGAACGAGATCCTGCCATGCAATAATTAAATACTTCTCCGCTTCGGGAATGGTTCCTATTTAAGGATCATACTCTTTTCGAGCGTTTGAGTAATTATTTCATATCTTAAACTAAAGAACATTTACCCCGAGGGCAATAGGCGATCTTGCCCTTCAAGGTTTCATCGCCAACTCCCATAACTTTTCTCATAAGGGAGCAGCATTAGTGGAAATGCGTTTATGAGTGACATAACAGTAAATAACTCTGCTATATTACAATATAAAATTACACCCGGGTTCAATGCCAGAGGAGAAAAAAAGTGTATCATAACTCCTTGGGTTGTCGGCACAGACCGAACGTTTCCTGATGTTCAGGCCAAGTATTGGCGATTTAGCAATTTAGAATAAAATTAAAAATATAATTCTGAATTAAAACAAAATTAAATTTAGCCGAATATAATGAAACGAAATGGAATTTTGAAATCGAGTTTCCGAAAATATAATTTAAGAAAAATTAATTAATAAAGGGGGGGGGGATAGTTTATAACACAGCATTAACATATTAATCTTTACTTTAAATTTAAAATTTCGAATAAATTTTGATGTATTCGCTCGAATTAAATAAAATTCTATCTAGTTCTATATTTATTTTATAACAAAGCCGGATATAAAGTTTAGTGAAAATTGAGTCAGCTACCGTGAACACAAGAAATCTATCCCATACATATATGCATATGTTACAGTTAAAGTGTATAATTCAGTTATTTAGAATACCTAGTTATTTCATGAAATAACTGATCAAGTCGGTTAAAGTGTGTAATAAATTAATAATTCCACACTTTAACCAGTTATTCTTTAAATTAACTAATGATACACAGTTAAAATGTAAAATAAACGATTTGACTTAATTATACAATATACAAAATATTATTTATACAATGACACAATAATATCATTTGTTGCAACAGGGATTTCTAAAATGGCATTTGGAATTGCACAAAACATTATTTCTAAAACAAATACATACACTGCGATGTTTGTTGACACACTGCGATTTACATGAACATTTTTTAAATCCCTGACCGGTGTCTAAACTTTGAGCTGTAACAACCGACAGGAGCGATTTCTCTATACCCGGCATTTCTTCGATCTTAATTAGTTTTTTTCACAGACGCTGAACTGGAATATGGAATATACACTTTAACGGGGTGTAGAAAGTTATTTAAGGAAATAACTAGTTAAACTATATAATACAAGCGAGTTTTGTACTTTAGCTGACTTGATCAGTTAATTATTTCATGAAATAACTAGGTATTATATGAAATAACGGATTTTATACTTTAACGATAACACATACATACATACATACAGACAGACATCTCTCTAAATATAGCCATAACGTATTCAGGCGGTCTTAAAACATATATCGGCATCAAAATCTCGAATTTAAATATTTTGGTCAAAACAATACTTTCCCTATATCTAATATATTTAAGCTACAAATTCTGTGTCATTTCAAAAAAATATCCGTGTTATTTTGTGCACTTATGATCAATAGCATGCGCTATGAAAGCTATGCAGACAGAATGCAAAATGAATTTGAGTTTGTAGTAAAAATCGTGCTACCCAGATCAGATTTATTTATTTATTTATTTATTTTTTTGTACAAAAATATCTGGCTAAAAATGATTACTGATTGAAATGACGATTTTTAAAGCATAAGAAATCGGGTTTTATTTTTCAGACGATTTTGTTACAGGCCTTTATCCCAGAGAGATTTCGCAAAATAAACAAGTAAATTTTATGAAATTTGGTATGTTTATTTTAATTGGAAAAAAAGGTTAATTGATTATCTACAAGATCGAGTTATTTAAAAGCTCTAATTTTTGTTATTATTCCATCAAAGATATCTGAATTGAACATATGTCGTACACATTATTTTAATATTTTAATTTGCCATAACATTTTCATAGGTTCTTTAATTATATATATTATGAAATTTCCAAATATGACAATCTATAATCCAAACTTCGCTTATTCAAGCTTCACTAAATATATTTCAGATTCCTTTAATAACCGTAAGTGGCTTTTATCACAATTATTGTGGTAATATTCTGAAGTTATTTGTCGACAGATGATTTCACTTATCTGCTACTGCTGTTATTTGCTTATTAAGACTGTGAAAATAAAGTAATACTTGTAAATTTCTTTTTCTATAATTAGAGATTACTTATGAAGGAGAATAATTGTATATAATGATGTTCATATTTTATGTAGAATTTTTACTTTCCCTACGTACATAGTATTATAATGCATAGAAAAAGTATTGTGACGGGGACGAAAATTCGAATTTGAGTTTTTGAGGAAGGAACACGTTTAAGCGTAAGGGCCGGGCCTTCCCTGAACTCAAATTGAAAGTCTTGAGTTGTGTAGTGGTGGTGATCGTGGTGGTAATGATGGTGGGGTGTATGTTAGTATATATATGTGTGTATGTGTGTTTGTATGTGTGGTGGTGGGTTGTAACTATTCTCAGCTGCTACTGTTCTCAAAACATTGACAAAAATCACAGTCCAGTGAAGGTCGTCTCCCGTCAATTCGTCAACTCCACTGCAATGGATGAATGAGTCGCATCTGTAGAAATTTCTGGAAATCTCCCCATATCTCCTAGACTAATCGTTCTTTCGTGAAGTTTCTGGAACATTCCGGAAGTCACCAAATATCGCAAAATTGGCGATAAATCGCCACATCTGTCAATTTTGGGCTCACGTCATCCTCATATCATGCTGACGTCATGGACTGTGTTTTCTTGGCCTGGTCTTTGAGGACAGACGAAAGAGGAGGCGCCAATAAAGAGAATATCGTCCCGGACAGTATTAACTGTGGTCCAAAATATAGGACCAATCTGTCGATTTGGACGACTTTTGGCTTGGTTGAAAACGATTTCTGTATTCGATAAACGACAGTTTTGTCGAAAATCCCGGTTGTCTCCGAGTGTTGAATAACCACACATTGTCGCCTTCCTGGAATCGTACTCCATTAGCCTTAGCATCGCACCTTGTCTTCATTCTATCGGTAGCAATGTTGATCCTCTCACGCACGAAACGATGACCCCCCCTCAAACCATAACTGCAGATTTTGCACATATTCATCAGGTATTGGCCGTCTCAAGTCTTTGAACGAGTCAGACGGTCTGGGTCTTCAACATATTCATCAGGCGATGAAGGAGCATCACATGGTCTTCCAAACATTAGGTCACATAGTAGTCGTAGATGACCTGTCGATTCATGGACAGCACTTCTGTAAGCCAACAGGAACAACGGTAGGTGACGGTCCCAGTTTTGCTGGTTTCTGGATACGAAAATAGAGAGATGATTAAGTATAGTTCTGTTGAATCTCTCTACCATGTCTTCCGATTCTGGATGAAGAGTAGTTTGAGTTTTGTCCATTCTGAGTTGTTTGCACAGTCTGGAGAATATGCCAGGGCTAAAGTTCGTTCCTTGGTCAGAATGGATGAGAGAGGGAACTCCGTAACTACATTTCCTGTTCCGAGTGATAATTTTACTGATGATTGTAGACTTTTGGTCAGGGAGCTATAGACTCTTGGCTACTTTGTGTCGTAGTCTAAAGTAGTATATTACTATTATGGTTGTACTTGTTATTGTCTGCAGTTCGTGATAGTGGCCCCAAAACTGCAATTCTGTCGAAAGGAGCTCAAACATTGTAACACTGAAGAAGTCCACTATCTTCTTTCTTCAGTTCCCCCGAATGCCGCACTCAGAGCGTTTTTTGCACAAGCGCTCAACATCAGATCTCGCATTGCACCAGAAGAGGCAGGCGTTCACGTTCAGCGTCTTGCTAATGCCAAAATTCCCACCACTGGGACTGTCATATATCTCTTTCGCAGTCCAATATAGCTCGTGTAATGCCAATTAGTTAACTCTACTGCAACGGAAGGATGAGTCAGTCCTTTTATAGCATCTGTTGAAATTTCTGGAAATCTCTTCAAATCTTCTAGACTAATCGTTATTTCGTGAAGTTTCTGGAACATACCGGAAGTAGCCAAATATAGCCAAATTGCCGATAAATCGCCATATCTGGCAACCCTTGTTCTAACTGGTAAATCTTGGAAATCCTGGGTCACGTCATCCTGACGTCATGGACTGTGACGTCATGGACTTCACCTGGCCTTCGAGACAGACGAAAGAGGATTGCGCGTTCGCAGCACCGCCCCTTCCCGAAGACTTCACGAAATCGAATTTCGAAACGTTTCATGAATTCACGAAATGCTCGTAACATGAAATTAAAATAATTTTTAATTGATTCATCCATTTAGCGTCATTTTTGTTAATTTAGCCCCACTTTTGTAATTTTGGCGATATTTTTTTCCACTTGATACCATTAAAATGTCGCCAAGTTAGCGATATTTCGCGGAACATGTCGCAAAATAGACGGATAGAAGATCATTTCTTATAAAATGACCATTGGCGTCAAAATACAAAACTATTTCACAAAACATCTCATTTTGTGAGTGAAATGAACTAGATCCACGGAAATGATGCTAATGGATTTTTTAAATAATATTGCATATGAAAACTGTACATAATTTTTAAAACTTAATATAATTTTTTTATAATTTCATTTAAAAATGTGCAATATTACAAGAATGATTCTTGCTGGCATTCTAAATTTTGTGTTATTCGTTTTCTAATGAAAAATTGCATAAGATATGATCATTTATGAAACATTATTAAAAGTTCTGATCTGTCATAATTTTTACTTTCCTTATATACATGATGTATAAGGAAAGTATTGTGAAGGGGTCGAACATTCGAATTCCAGTTTTCGACGGGAGAGCACGTTTCAAGCATCCCTGATCACGAATCAAACATTTTTGAGGTGATGTCTGTGTGTGTGTGTGTGTGTGTGTGTGTGTGTGTGTGTGTGTGTGTGTGTGTGTATGTGTGTGTCAGTGAGTCTGTGAAGACGATAACGGACGAACGAATGGACCGATTCGAACGAAATTTGGTACAAAAATCACAATCCGTAAACACTGGAAGCCTATTGTTTTTATATGCAATCGAATGTTCAGAACCCCCCAAATTCTTGAGTGAAATTTTGAAAAAATCGTCGAAAAATCAAAACCGCTAATAAAGTTACACAAATAGACATTTTTTATGTAATTTTTCATTAGAAAACGATTGACATAAATTTTAGAACGCTAATATGAGCCGTTCTCGATATATTGCACATTTTTCAAAAAAATTATCAAAAAGTCATATAAAAAAAAAAAATTCCTATTGAGAAAGATGTTCACTTTTCATATGTAATACTATGCAATAAATTTGGTGACATCATTCTCGTGGATATAGCTCGTTCCATTCATGAAAAACGATACTTTGAGTAATACTTTTGCATTTGAACGCCAATAGTCATTTATCTGCTGTAAAAATAACTTATTTCTTCGTCCATAACGCTTGGCGAGATTTTGGTGACTAATTTAGAGGAATGTCGCCAACTTGGAGACTTTTATATGTTGCCAAATTAACGAAATTCTCGCCAAATGGATGAAAATGACGCTAAATCAGTGAAAATGACGTCTAATTGACGAAAATTCAAGTCTTGGAAAGAATATAAGTATTTACTATAAGAATAACCTATTATTTTTTACTGTAACAGTAGTAAATTCATTGCATTATATAAGGAAAGTCACGTGCTGCCCACATCAGATTTTCTAAGAATTTCATACTAAAGTTTTGTCATTTTCAAAACTTTTGATTACGTTTATAATCAATAAGCTTTCGGTATTTATCAATTCTGAAAGTTGCACCAAATTTCGTTTTAAACGCTGCATTTGTTCATGAGAAGTTACACACACATACACAGAGAGAGAGACAGATATATATATATATATATATATATATATATATATATATATATATATATATATATATATATATATATATATATAAATATATATATATATATATATATATATATATATAAATATATATATATATATATATATATATATATATATATAAATATATATATATATATATATATATAAATATATATATATATATATATATATATATATATATATATATATATATAGAGAGAGAGAGAGAGAGAGAGAGAGAGACAGAGAGAAAGAGCACCTTAAAAATGTTCGATTCTCGTTCAGGGATGCTTGAAATGTGCTTTTCTGTCGAAAACTTGAATTCGAATTTTAAACCCCGTCAAGTTACTGTCTCTATAGATTATACTATGTACATAAGGAAAGAAAAATCCCAATAACACAATAATACAACGGTAAGACCGCAATTAACTGTATCGATTATATTTTTTCAAATCCTGATTGCTTTCAAAATGATTATTTCAACAGTAATCTTGAACATTAAGATTTGGCATTTTGCATGTGACTATTATAGATTTCTCAGAAATTACCTTCATTTGTGTAATCAGACTGCAAAGAGTAACATTAGGTAAAATATGTTTTGCGAAATTGAGTTCATAAATACAATTATAATTAATTGAATTGAAATTGGAGGTAATGATGACTGCACAAGATGCTGAAATGAAATATTGAACAAATATGCACTGAAACATTAGTGATTAAATTCTTGAGTGAAAAATTATTTTTGCTGCATAAAGAAGCAAATATTTACGTGACCGCTTTATTCCGGCAAAATGCATCATCATTAAAATAAAGTTTCATTGGCGGTGTATTAGCATTTTATTACTTTCCTTATATACATAATGTATAAGGATAATGTATTGTGACGGGGTCGAAAATTCGAATTCGAGTTTTCGATGGGAGAGCACGTTTCAAGCATGCCGGATCGCGAATCAAATATTTTTGAAGCTATGTCTGTGCGTGTGCGTGTGTGTGTGTGTGAAACTATGTGTGTGTGTGTGTGCGTGTGTCTGTCGGTCTCTGGAGACGATAACTGACGAACGAGTGAACCGATTCGAACGAAATTTGGCACAAAAATCTCAATCCGTAAGCACTGGAAGCCTATTGTTTTTATACGCAATCGAATGTTCAGAACCCCCCTAAATTTTCGAGTGAAATTTTGAAAAATCGTCAAAAAATCAAAACCGGTAATAATGTTACACAAATAGACATTTCTTATGCCATTTTTTATTAGAAAACGATTGACATAAATTTTAGAACGCTAACACGATCCGTTCTCGAGATATTGCACATTTTCCAAAAAATTTATCAAAAAGTTATATATAATAAAAAAATATATTTCCTATTGATAAACATGTTCACTTTTCATATGTAATACCATGCGATAAATTTGGTAACATTATTCTCGGGAATCTAGCTCGTTCCATTCATGAGAAAAGATACTTTGAGTAATACTTTTGTATTTGAACGCCAGTAGTCATTTATCTGCTGTAAGAATAACTTATTTCTCCGTTCATAACGCTTGGCGAGATTTTGGCGACGAATTTGGCGGAATATCGCCAATTCGGCGACATTTTTAATTGTTGCCAAATTAACAAAAATCTCGCCAAATTGATATAAATGACGCTAAATCAATGAAAATGACAACTCATTGACGAAAATTCAATATCTTGGAAAAAATATAAGCATCTACTATAAGAATAACATTTTTTTTAACTGTAAAAGTAGTCAATTCGTTGCATTATATAAGGAAAGTCATGTGTTGTCCACATCAGATTTTTTTTTTCTTTCGACACAGACCGCACTGCCAAATAGAAGGCGTACGGATCCGTTTGGGCGGCAGGACAATGCAACTCAATTGAGAACGGAACCCAGTGGGGGCGATATTCACATAGACCGTAGCCTCCTTCTCTTGCTACCAAACTCTCAGAAATACTTTTGTACTCACAGATTTAATGTGCCCGTACTTCGCGGAAACACGGGGGTAGTTTAGGAAGAGCCAGGAATCGAACCTGGGCCCTCGAAGTTCAATCCTCGTGACTTAGCAACCGATCTATCCCGTATCTCGTAGTCGATACTGTAAGTGCATAAAATTTCAGTCAACGGAGGAACCATAGACCTTATATAGACACGCTATTGGTCGAGGCTTGCTACTATTACAGTATTGAGGCAATGTTATCTAATATAGATAATTCGCCACGTCATCTAAAGCACACTCTACCAGCCCAGAGCTCCTGCTTCCAAGGACCTCCAGCAATCGTAGTCACTTGCTGCGACATTGTCCAAGAACCAGTTCTACTTAAGGCTCCTAAATATCCCAGTTCTACTTTAGGTTCATATATATATATATAGGGCTCTAGTTCTACTCCCCACGTTTTGAGTCTGGGAGCATTTGTTCTACTATGTTGGATAGCAGATAAAACTCCTCTTAGAGTATCTATACTTGTAACATCTAAGGGAGAAATTGCCGTAGGGTCTCGATAAACTTTTTAGAGCCCCCTTTTCTCCCCCCCGAGGGGAGAGTAAATTGAAAATCCGGCTCGGTTAAGTTCTGTGATATAGTCGATAAAATGGGGGCGCAATTAGTCAGCCTTCTGGGACACTAGAGGGATTTTGGTGAGTCTGAAATGACAAATGTATGTTTGTCAATTATATATCATGAAAAGCCCTTTTCGCAGAAATATACCTTACCATAGTTTAATGTCACGGTGAATGCATTGAGCAGAATTTCCCCAATATGAAACAGATTGCTTCAATTACTTAAACAGAACGAAACTTTTTTATTGAAAGGGTGATATTTTTCCTTCAAAAGAAATATTTCGTGCTTTTACAGTTATCATTACAATAACTTTATAAAGTATCGAGTCAAAATGTTATTCAAAAAATGATGCTATTTCCTGCAAATTGCCTTCATTTGCATAATGACACGACACCATGGAAAGTAGGATTTGGTAACAAAGTTTAATCAAAAGTTCTACGAATATAACTAATATTTTTCGAAAAGGATGATAATGAAGTATATCCATTATAGAACTTTATAATTTCTACTTTCATAGTGCAAATACAAGAAATTCATGGAGTATTCATTGGGTAGCAAGTGATGTGTACACTTCATTTTCCACCGAACTATTAAGAATTTTTATGCTCTTCGCATGCTTATTTCATACAGTTATATACATTTTTAGAAAACGAAAGGGGGAAATCCTTATTAAACACTCAAACCCCATCGGAATCCATATCAGTCGTCATCTATGCTATATCTTTTGACAATCATGAGAAATAAATGCTGCAACGAAAATGTAAGATTTTTATTCCGAACTGAAATATCTAAAACCGGAAGTTGAAATTCTTAGCAAGACCCAATATTTCCTCAGAAATTTTATGAATCTATACCAGTCATCATTTAGCCAATTCTGAAAATAATAGGTGCTTCAAGAAATTTTTTTAAAGCAGAAGTTGAAATTCGTAGTGAATTTCCCAGCTCTCTCAAAAGACTGTGAATTCATATCAGTCATCATCTATCTATAAATATCTATTCTATCTATAAATATGAGAAATCGGTGTTGCAAGGAAGCTTAAAAGTTTTGAATCTGAATTGAGGTAGGCCGGAAGATGAAATCTTTAATAAACTAACCTCCTCGCTCTCAACGTCAAAATTTGATGATGAATCCATATTAATCATTAAGCTGTATCATCAGGGCAATCCTAAGAAATAGATATTTCACGGGAAATTTTTGAACTGAAAGTGGAAGTCATTAGTAAATAATTAAATAGTTCATAATTTTTATACGAACCCTTATTGGAACGTAATCAGTTTATAATTCCCTAGACTATATTTATTGATCGAGTATGATGATTACGTTTAAGGATAGATCCACAAATATTACAAATATGAGCAGCAAGAAGTGACGTTATTACAGACAGAGAAGTAAATGACAAAGAAGAGAGGTAAGGATGGTTAAGTTTAAACATAGATCAACAAATATGTCAAAAAGTATGAACAGCAAGATGTGATGTTATCATAGACAGAGAAATAAAAGAGGAAGAAGAGATGTAAGGGTGGTTAAATTTAAGCATAGATCAACAAATATTGTAAATATGAGCAGCAAGAAATGATGTTACTATAGACAGAGAAGTAAAAGAGGAAATAGAGAGGAAAGCATGGTTAAGTTTAAGGATAAATCAACAAATATTACAAATATGAGCAGTAAGAAGTGTTGTTATCATATACAGAGAAATAAAATAGAAAGAAGAGAGGTAAGGATGCTTAAGTTTAAGAATAGATCAACAAATATTAAATATGAGCAGTAGGAAGTGATGTTATCATATACAGAGAAATAAAATAGGAAGAAGAGAGGTAAGGATGATTAAGTTTAAGAATAGGTCAACAAATATTACAAATATGAGCAGTAGGAAGTGATGTTATCATATACAGAGGAATAAAATAGGAAGAAGAGAGGTAATGATGATTAAGTTTAAGAATAGATCAACAAATATTACAAATATGAGCAGCAGGAAGTGATGTTATTATATACAGAGAAATAAAAGAGGAAGAAGAGAGGTAAGGATTATTAAGTTTAAGAATAGATCAACAAATACTACAAATATGAGCAGTAGGAAGTGATGTTATCATATACAGAGAAATAAAATAGGAAGAAGAGAGGTAAGGATGATTAAGTTTAAGAATAGATCAACAAATATTACAAATATGAGCAGTAGGAAGTGATGTCATCATATACAGAGAAATAAAATAGGAAGAAGAGAGGTAAGGATGATTAAGTTTAAGAATAGATCAACAAATATTACAAATATGAGCAGTAGGAAGTGATGTTATCATACACAGAGAAATAAAATAGGAAGAAGAGAGGTAAGGATGATTAAGTTTAAGAATAGGTCAACAAATATTACAAATATGAGCAGTAGGAAGTGATGTTATCATATACAGAGAAATGAAATAGGAAGAAGAGAGGTAAGGATGATTAAGAATAGATCAACAATATTACAAATATGAGCAGTAGGAAGTGATGTTATCATATACAGAGAAATAAAATAGGAAGAAGAGAGGTAAGGATGATTAAGTTTAAGAATAGATCAACAAATATTACAAATATGAGCAGTAGGAAGTGATGTTATCATACACAGAGAAATAAAATAGGAAGAAGAGAGGTAAGGATGATTATGAATAGATCAACAAATATTGCAAATATGAGCAGTAGGAAGTGATGTTATCATATGCAGAGAAATAAAAGAGGAAGAAGAGAGGTAAGGATGGTTAAGTTTAATGATATATCAACAAATATATGCAATTATAAGTAGCAAGAAGTGATGTTATCATATACGGATAAATAACAGAGGAAGAAGAGATGTAAGGATAGTTATGATTAAGGACAGATCAACAAATATTACATATGAGCAGTGATGTTATCATAAAGAGAGAAATAAGAAAGGTTGAAGAGAGATAAGTATGGTTAAGTTTAAGGATATATCAACAAATATTACAAATGTTATCATAGCCAGAGCCAGAGAAATAAAACAGGAAGAAGCGAGGTAAGGATGGTTAAGTTTCAGGATAAATTCACTAATATTGCAAATGTGAGCAGCAAGAAACGATGTTATCATAGACATAGAAATGAAAGGGAAAGAAGAGAGGTTAGGATGGTAAGTTTAAGGATAGATCAACAAATATTACAAATGTTATCATAGCCAGAGCCAGAGAAATAAAACAGGAAGAAGCGAGGTAAGGATGGTTAAGTTTCAGGATAAATTCACTAATATTGCAAATGTGAGCAGCAAGAAACGATGTTATCATAGACATAGAAATGAAAGGGAAAGAAGAGAGGTTAGGATGGTAAGTTTAAGGATATATCAACAAATATTACAAATGTTATCATAGCCAGAGCCAGAGAAATAAAACAGGAAGAAGCGAGGTAAGGATGGTTAAGTTTCAGGATAAATTCACTAATATTGCAAATGTGAGCAGCAAGAAACGATGTTATCATAGACATAGAAATGAAAGGGAAAGAAGAGAGGTTAGGATGGTAAGTTTAAGGATAGATCAACAAATATTACAAACATGAGTAGCAAAAAGGGGATGCTATCATAAACATAGAAATAAAAGAGGAATAAGAGACGTAAGAATGAAGTTTCCAGCTTGGAAAATGTCATAAATGGCGACAGATTAGTGGACGGGAGAACCCGCAATCAGAGTTGGGCAAAGTTCATTGAAAATGTATTTTCGATAGAAACTACAAAATATGTAAGTTTTAGGGCATAAAATACGAAATACTTTTCAAATTAAAAAATTTTAATTACAAAATACATGTATTTTCAAAATACAAAACATATTTAAAAAAATTAAACATTGCTCTATTGAATTGTATTTTCAATGAATAGCAACATTTGTCTATACATTTTATTGGAAATAAACAAACCTCATATCTGTTAAATATTAATATTGGCATTTAGCACAGATTAGAATATATTGTAAAACTATGACTTAAAAGACCAAACTCTTTGAAATTTTAAATCTCCAAATTAATAAAGTAAAAATAAATGAATCTATGAGAAGAACACATTTCATATAACAAACAAAGATATAAAAAAATATGATGTGGATAGCATAATTTTTCCTACAGATTCAAATTCATTTTTTCTTTAATAATTGAGTTTAATTGCACAAAGTAACACGCATAATTATTTGAAATTACACTGAATTTGGTACACTTTTATATCAATTTTCGTTTACATTTGGTAACTAAATGTATTTTCAAAACCGGCGTAACAAAACTGAAAAAAAAAGAAAAAAGAAACTAAAATATCTCGTGAACGGCTAGTCCTAGAGCAATAAGGTTGTCTTATTATTTTCATATTTGATTACAGTTTAATTATTTTCATGTTTGATTACAGTTTAATTCTTTTCATGTTTGATTACAGTTGAATTCTTTTCATGTTTAATTACAGTTTAATTCTTTTCATGTTTGATTACAGTTTATTTCGTTTCATTTTTCATGTCAGATTTGACTTTTCGATGTTTGTTTATTAAAATAATCAAACATTTTATGTTTTATTACTCCAATCTTTTTCCAAATGCTACTCTTTGAAACATCCAAAACATCACAGTAAAAAAGTAATGTGGACAGCACATGAATTTCCCTACAGACTCAAATTCTCTTTATTTCCTTAATTATTTATTAAATTGAGTTTTTCATTGCACAAAATAACACTCATACTTATTTGAAATTACGCTGAATTTGCTCTTTTAATTCAATTTGCGTTTCCTTTGGGTAAAGGAACGTATTTTTAAAAACAGCGTAGCAAAGCTGCGAAAAACTGAAATATCTCGAAAACAGTTAGAGTAATAGGTGGATTTTATTCTTTACATCGCAAAAATTAAGTATAAAAAACATTTAATTGATGCATTTGAGCATATGTAGTTCTTTATATTAGATATTGACGATTTTTGCGGTCCATTTCACAAAAAAGACCTATTTTTTTAATCCTAAATCGTACTAAAATCTAGTCATCACGATGGTAATCCTCAAGTGGCTTATCTACCAAATTTTGCGAAATTTGGTCTATCAGATTTTTCAGCTAGAGTGGATACAGACAATCTTTGCGGGTCATTTCGCACAAAAAGGCGAATTCATTTTTTCCGAATTGTACCAAAATCTTATCAGCACCAGGGTCATACCCAAGGGTATTACCCTTCGACCAGAGATATAAGTAGACTGCGCATTGCTATTCAGAAGAGATTGAAAACGTGACCACTGCATGTATCATGTGACTTAGGGTCGAACACTCGCAGATTTGGCGACTTGTTGCCGCGCTTGGCGCTATAAAATAATTTTTTTGTACTGGAGTAAAACAGTGCTAAATACGTCTGATGTATTTCAAAATGCATATTGTTTAGGTTTTAACTAATCAAGTTCCATTAATCACACTAGCATGAAATTTGGTATGTCGTTGTCTTTTGTGATATATTTTAATTTCCTAGTTAGAAGGTCCAAATTTAGTATTTCGTTGTCTTTTACTTAATGTTATTCTAAGGAAAAACTCGGGAACCGGAGCAAACATTTTGTATGGTGTTGTCCTTCATATATTTAAGTTACATACAACTAATAAAAGGGTGTATTTGAAAAGTTGTTTTTTGTTTGTTTTTACTTGTTTTCAATTCAATTAATAAAATCATCAGTGAAATTGACCTTAATTTCGAAAAAAACATTAATTATATTATTTAAGGTTGTTGATGTTTAATATTAATGCATCAACATTTTAATAATGAATAAAAAACCTGTATAAACTTTGAGATTTTATAAGTATACATTTACAGAGCTACCATACCATTTAGTATTATAAAAGTGCCACTAAAATTAATCTTTTACTTCAGTAAACGTGTATGTTTAACAAAATACTTTTTTTTTAGTTTTTGTATAAACGAAGTGCAAAATTGCCTCAATGCCAATTTTCAAATTTAGAAATATAGCTGAGCAATATACAATTCTATATAACTATTCAAAATCTTGAATATTATTCCCAAATTATGCAACAGCTACTTTATATTCCTTGACCCCCCCCCCCTCCCCCTCCAAAAAAATGTTTTTAAAGATATTTGGACATAGTGTTATTTATAATAAATCAAAATGCTGCTTGCAAGACATTAACTTGCAACTTCTTAATAAAATAGCTTTATTAGTTCATAACACCCTATCAAATGCAGAGAACGGGTTGGGCAGGAATATACATTTTAAAATATTTTTCAGTTCTCAAATTTAGAAATATAGCTGAGCAATATACAATTCTAGATAACTATTCAAAATCTTGAATATTATTTCCAAATTATGCAACAGCTACTTTATATTCCTTGCCCCCCCCCCCCCCCCCCCCAAAAAAAAAAAAGAAAAGAAAAAAAAAATGCTTTCAAAGACATTTGGACACAGTGTTATTATAATAAATCAAAATGCTGTTTGCAAGACATTAACTTGCAACTTCTTAATAAAATAGCTTTATTAGTTCATAACACCCTGTCAAATGCAGAGAACGGGTTGGGCAGGAATATACATTTTAAAATATTTTTCAGTTCTCAAATTTAGAAATATAGCTGAGCAATATACAATTCTAGATAACTATTCAAAATCTTGAATATTATTTCCAAATTATGCAGCAGTTACTTTATATTCCTTGACACCCCCCCCCCCCCCCCAAAGAAAAAAAAAATGCCCCAAAGAAAAAACATTCTGCTTTAAAATGTTTTGAGCACAATTTAGCATATTTTGATGCTTTAAAATTTTCCCTTCTCAGTTGTGTTTCCCAGATCTTTCTTCTTTCTTCATCTTTGGGAAAACTAATCAAAATAATAGGAATTAGCTAGCATTTTATTAAAAATTTTACATAAAAACTGAATTGAAAAATATTATAGTATATTTTATTGCACTTATCCTAAATATTAGGAATTTTGTATTTACGTTACGCATTTCATAATCACAAAAAAATATTTCAAGTCACATTTTAATTGTTCAATTTCGTTTGATACATTACATATACAGTAATTGTTTCGACGGCAATTCTCTACAAAAAATTATTTTTACGTTCATATACAGTATTCATTTTTATAAATTTGGAAGAATATAGCTTAGCAACAAATAACAATTTTAAATATGTACTTAGTGATATTTATATAAATTTTCTTGGGCGTTATTAATCATTTCATAGCATTATATGGCATAAAAACATTGTCAGGAGAAAAGAGCATGAATTAGTAAACAATCCAATTTGGCGTAGAAAAATATCGCCAAGAGAGAAAACTAGGCCTATTAAAAGTTCACGTTCATTTTATTTTTTTCTTCTAATTTTAAGCATTTATAGAGGTTCAGTTTATGGAAGTACGGAAATATATATAAAATATTTTATTTTAAAAATTATTACGAGGCTATACATTATTTACAAAGCCAGAAAATCTACTTTTATTATAGTACGTCATGGTCGCACTTGCCAATTAACTCGTTATTTTATATAAAATATGTTTTAAAATGAATGAAAATGACTTACCTGTGAAACGTAGTGTCTCCACCTTTGATGAACTTTGAAGTACATCCATATGCAGCGCAGGACATTACCATATTTTGCTGAAAATTAAACCCAAACGTGCGACAGGACTTCTCGCTTTTGAAAACATAATGCAATTGCAATGGAAGGAGAGGTGCGCGAGAAAATATGCGCGTAGGGGAGTGCATAAGTCATGTGACTTAGTTCAGTGGTCAAGAAAAGGTTGCCGTAAGTCTCTCTACTTATATCTCACCTCGATGGTATTACCTACCAAATGTTATGAAATTTGGTCCATTAGTTTTCGAGTTAGAGCGAATACATACATTGCACAGACACACTGACAGACACACACCTTTTTTTTTAACCTAAGTCGTACCAAAATCTAATCAGCACCAGGGTAACCCACAAGTGACTTATCTACAAAATGTTATGACATTCGGTTAATTAGTTTTTGAGTTAGCGTGACACATACATTGCACACACACACACACATCATGCTAAAATAGTGTTTTCGTGTTCTAGAGATCTCAAAACGTGTAGATCTGTAGAAAACTCCAGTTGCGATTTTCGACACGATTCCAATACTTTCTCTATACATTATTATGTATTGCAGGGAAAGTAAAAACAAGAAATTTAGAAATAAATCTTCATTTGGTGGCTAATGGTTTGTATACTTCATTTTTGACAGAACTTCTAATTCTCGTCTGTATACATATTTAGTACAGTCATATAAGTTTTCAGTAAAACAGGAACTAACATCCCCAAAACTGTAAATGAAATCCCTTAGTGCAGTGTATTTATTTCAAAGTGTGTTCAGCGATAGACTTGAGCTTCCGCGACGTGATAGTTTCGTGTAAATTGTCTTACCAGTTAAAACAAGAAAGATCAATCAGGCATAAAGCATTGATTATGGAACACTATACTATTGAAATGCAATTTTATTTAAACAACTCCAAAATGCGATACATTCAGCCGTGATACTTTTAAAATTATCATAATACTACAATAATTTATTATATTTGAAAACTTCATCGAAAACAAATGAACTTTATTCAAATAACATCATCGAAATATAAATCGCCTGGTTCTCCATACAAAATCAGTGAATATTTAATTCATGACCTATTTTCCATTCCTTTCATTGAGCGGCGATATTTTAAAAATTATCACAATAATTTATTACAATAATTTATTTTTTTAATTAAAGCCATGGAGGTAAATGTACTTTCTAACTCCATGCTTTAAACTTTATTGAAAAATGAAGTATTATAGAACCGTCTGCTTCACTATGCAAAATTAATGAATGTTTCATTCATATCAGCTATATTGCAGAGAGCTAAATAATTTTGCGTTAAAGAAATTCAGCAATTCTTATACAACTCATCTCGCAGCTTGACGTGTTTACATTCTCCATATGTGAAAATTAGGCTTCGTTGTAGAAATAATCAAAGTTTGATGAGTATTTAAACTAAAAAATATTGCAATTGCGTTAGGGCAGTATACTATAGATGCACAGAAAAAATAAAGAATAAAGCGTGCATCCGTCCTAAAACAGGACGGATGCAACACTAAATATAAATTAGAAAGAACTTTAAAAATCACAATTTTGCCACAAGATGGATGTCACTTCGCGGCCGTCCAAACAGTTACCTTATACCTTTCTGGTACGTCGGACGGTCTGGGTCTCAACAACAACAACAAGATGGATGTCAAATTTTATTTTGAAGTGGGTCACGTGATCTCATCATATGATATGGGTGCGATTATTATTCTAATCTTTATTCAAAAAACTTCCAAACATATTTTCTTATTCTTTTTCTCATCAAAAATTACGCATGTAATTGATAAATGTGATTATATTGTCGTATCGCCTGAATGTTCGATTCGACAGTTTGTGAGAACGCGGCTTAGTTTTTATTTTAGAATTTTTGTGGGCCATTTGGTAAAAAAGACAGGTTCTTATTTTCCGAATCATACCCAAATCTAATCAGTACCAGGATATCCCAGAAGGGAGTTATCTACCGAATTTTGTGAAATTTGGTTAATTTGTTTTTAGCTTGAGTAGATACATGAGATTGTGCTGGGCATTTTGCAAAAAATGCCAATTACTTTATCACGAATCATACCAAAATCGTACCAGCATCAGGGTCTCACATAATTAACTTACCTATTAACTTACATCTAATAATGCACACAGTGGACTTCCCGGCCACACACCTAGCAACAGTAAACCCTCGGGTCTGTCGTGTGGTCTGGGTTTTTTCACACCGTGGACTTCATCCCGGTCTCACAGATAGCAGCTGTATTATACTGTTTGGGCCAGTCGAGTAGCCTCGGTTTTCAACACCGTGGACATCATAATCCATTAATATTCAAAATGCATTTGCATAACAAACGCAGTATCTTCCACCTTTTCTCATGTTTTTGCAATAACTAACTGCATTGAATCTCTTTAATTTACTTAAAATACTACAATAATGCACAGCAGGACTCGAATTGTTTATGTTACTATTCTCACAAAGAATGCAACTTTAAGCTTTTTTCTTGTCTTTTTTTACAATACAGAGACAGAAAGAGGAGCCATCTTCCAAACAACATCACTAAATAAATCCAACATGAACGTTGTTGTTGTTGTTGAGACCCAGACAGTCCGACCTACCAGAAAGGTGTAAGGTAACTGTTTGGACGGCCTGGAAGTGCCACCCAATTTAGACCGGAACCCAGTGGGGGAGGCATCCACAGGGACCGTACCCACCTTCCCCTACCACCAACCTCTCGGAAGGACTTACGGACCCACATGTTTAACGTGATCGTACTCCGCATGAACACGGCGGCAGTTGTGGCAGCGTGCAAATCCAGCGCGCAAACCACCGGGCTACCGCGCCCGAAATTTGCCAACAGCACGCGGTGTTCCCAGGTGGTCACCCATCCAAGAACTAACCGTGCCCGATGCTGCCTGACTTCGGTGATCTAACGAGAACCGGTGTGTTCAGCACGGTACGGCCGTTATCCAACATGAACGTAAAGTTTAGAACAAAAACTATATTTTTCAAAAGAATCTACTGTCCACAGATTATAAACATCCCACTAATTAACATCTTTGTCGGCGCCAGGTTGAAAAAATCTGATGTAGGCAACACATGATTTTCCTTATATAATGCAATGAATTTACTACTTTTACAGTTAAAAAAAATAGGTTTTCTTTATAGTAGATACTTATATTCTTTCCAAGATATTGAATTTTCAACAATTAGTCGTCATTTTCATTGATTTAGCGTCATTTTTATCCATTTGACGAGATTTTCGTTAATTTGGCAACATTTCAAAAGTCGCTAAGTTGGCGACATTTCGCCAAATTCGTCGCCAAAATCTCGCCAAGCGTTATGGACGGAGAAATAAGTTATTCTTATAGCAGATAAATGACTATTGGCATTCAAATACAAAAGTATTACTCAAAGTATATTTTCTCATGAATGGAACGAGCTAGATCCACGAGAATGATGTCACCAAATTTATCGCATGATATTACATATGAAAAGTCCATCTACGAATGACCAATATAGAAGAAAGATGCATAACCTGTTCTGCGAGAAAATGTTATCAGAGCTTTGAAAATTTATGAGTGGTTTTATATTAGAAATTATAGAAAAATTCAGGAATATAAGTTAGAAAATAAAGCCGTCAGAGATATATGCAAGATAATTGATATCCAATCATAACTTCTGCAGATTAATATTGAAAAGATGGTTGCCAAATGTCAACATTGTGGAGCTGTACAGTTTAAAGCGGTTGTATGAAGTTCTGAATAGTCATGCTATTACCAAGATAGTGTGCAAATTATTTTAAGAGCTCCTGGGGGTTGAGGAGCGTACCGAGCAGGGGTGGTGCCTTTATTAATTCTAATAATTAAATGCTGGACATTTAAGTACATACAAATGTAGGACATACTACCCGTATTTGCTATTATAAGACTGACTGTTTTACAGAAAGTAAAATACCTAGCAACCTTATATTCATAACATATGTCGAATTTAATGAATTTTCATTTATTTAAACTATTTAACTTAATTAGTATTATACCCGTTTTTCGTACGGAATATATATCATAAAGAAACCAAAATTTATAATTATATGTATATTCCTATAGTATTCTAAATGACATTGTTATTCTAAACATTCTATTAACATGTTTAATTTAATTCTCTTAAAAATAAGTATGAGAATCTCTGTTCTCGTTGTCAAAAGCATCATTATGATCGTCTGCCACGATTTTTCCTCATTGTTTTGCCCCCACTTAAAACAGAGTCCAAAATGTTTATATCTATAGTTGCATATTATCGTTTGTTTTTATTTTTATTATTCTGTAATGAAGTGAGTGAAAACAGCGGATTTGTTATAGAACTAAAAACTTGTAAAATGATGGAATTTTGTAAGAAATGCTGTAATCTGGTGAATTCTAAATAAAAAGCTGTTTTCTTTAGCAAATGATGTCATTCATTAATATATATGGAGTCAGAATAAAATAAAGGAGAACGACAGAATAGTTTTCTGTGAGATTCTCACAAGATTTGGCGACAAACGGACGTGATAAGTTAAGACATTTTGAATTTGAACCGTTTTGTTGTCAATAACTATGAATAAAATTCAGAAGCAACGGACAGTTGTAGTTCTTTTACACGGTTGTACAATCAGATTATAGCAGATAGTGATTCCGAAGAAACAAAGTTTGAAACTTTGAAATTGAAATATAAAGAGCTTCAGAATTTGGATCGCGAATTCATGGATCTTATGTTAGAAGCTGGCGATACAAAGGATGTAAGATTCGAACAAGAAAGTAAGTCAGTATAATAAAAAAATTTTTAAAGTAAAGGCTCTTTTCAATGAACGATTTAAAGAAACTGATGAAATAAATTCAATAGTTAGTGATCGGGAAATGCGTGATAGAAAGTTTAAACTCCCGAAAATTGAACTTGAGAAATATGATGGTAATATAAAAGGCTGGTTAATCTATGGTCAATGTTTAAAAAAATATAGACGAAGATCCGGATATTGATCCAGGAGATAAATTCCAGTATCTCATACAATGTACAGTTCAAATTTCTCGCGTTAGAGAACTTGTACAAAGCTACCCAGCGACGGTTGAAAACTATACAAAAGTGATAGAAAGTTTCAAAGCTAGATTTGAGAAAGACAATGTTTGCCGCCCAGGCGGTGAAGTGGATAGCGTCATCGGCTGCTGTCCGCTGGGCTCGGGTTCGAATCCCGAGTAAGACATGGTTGTATTTCGAGGTAAAGTCAGTCTTCCGCCTACTGGATCCTTTGACCTTCGTCCTTCCACCCACTTTAACCATCGTCAGTGATGCTTGTCCGTAATAAACTTTGTTCTCTTGTATTGTCTTGTTCATTCTTTCCTGTGTCACTTGTCCTGTGTCGGCTATGATTCGATTACAGGAGGTCATCAGAAACAACAACAACAAGACAATGTTTTAGTGGAACTCTACATAAGGGATCTTCTAGCATTAGTGATAGAGAACACAAAGTCACAATTAACGCTTTCGCTTTCGTCATTGTATGATAAACTTGAATCGCAACTTAGAGCATTGGATTCATTGGGCGTGGCTACAAAAAAGTATGATGCAATTCTTTTGCCGTTAGTAGAGTCGTGTATTCCTGAGGAGCTGCTAAGAGTCTGGCACAGACAATCGAAAATTAGAGAAACTCTACAGGATAGACTAGATGATTTGATGGCCTTTATTAGAAACTAGCAGCGATTACCCGGCGTTGCTCGGGATATAATATGCAAAACTGTGATAAAAATTACACCGGAACATATAGAGCCGTGAATCTTATACATTGTTTTTTCACTGTGAAAGATGTAAATTCATTGCATTATGTAAGCATAAAAGCATTGCATTATGTAAAAAAAAAGCATTGCATTATGTAAGAAAAAAGCATTGCATTATGTAAGTCATAATAAAATAACTATTTTTAACACTTTACAACATAGTTGAAAAGTGTTTCTGACTTTATTCATTCTGTCTGTTTGGCAGCACGATAACTGTCGTAAGAATGACTTTATCAAATTGAAATTTTAGTATGTTGTTCAGACGATCTGTGGGACCTATGGGAATATAAATGAATAATATCACCCAATTAGTTTTGGATTGAACCCGGGTTGAAAAAATGAAATACATTGAACCCTATGGGACCTAATTTTTCAAACATTTTTATGCGAATTTAAAATTCACAAATTGCTTCGAAAATAATAGGACATATTCGAATTATCCTATAAAATATATAAAAAAATATTCAGCAAAATATATTCAGTAGATTTTTTAAATAGCAATTAAAATAATAATTAAACCCTTTATATGAAGAGATCACGTGACCCACTTCAAAATAAAATATGTCATCCATCTTGTGTCGAAATCGTGATTTTAAAAAATATTTTTAATTTATACTTAGTGTCCTATCAGTCTTAAAATCGCTTTATTTTTGCTTAATTTCTGTGCATCTGTATTTTGAAACAGCACAATTACAATATATTTGAGTTTAAATGATCAATACCATCCATATTGTGTCAAAATTGTGATTTTCAAAGTTCTTTTTAATTTAAATTTAGTGTTGTGTCCGTCCTAAAACCGCTTTATTTTTGTTCAATTTCTGTGCATCTGTATTCTGAAACAACACAATTACAATATATTTGAGTTTAAATGATCATCAAGCTTTGATTATTTCTACGACGAAATCTAATTTTTACTTATGGAGAATGCAAACTAATAAGACTTAAGATGAGTTGTATAAGAATTGCTGAATTTCTTTAGCACAAAAGTATTTTGCTCAGGTGTCTGCAATATAGATGATATGAATGAAACATTTCTTGATTTTATATAGTGAAGCAGACGATTTAATGGCAGACTTCTTCGATGGAGTTTTATGCATAGAGTTAAATTACTTTGGCCTCCATGGTTTTATGTTTTTAAGTAGAACAAATTATTGTAATACTGTGATGAATGAAATAAAAATGTATGAATGAAATATTTACTGCTTTTACACAGAGAGCCAGGCATGGCGCGGTAACCCTGTGGTTAGCGCGCAGGAATTGGACTCGGTTGACTCGGGTTCGATTCCAGCCTCTGTCAAAACTGTCGCCGTGTTCATGCGAAGTACGATCACGTTAAACATGTGGGTCCGTACGTCGTTCCGAGAGGTTGGTGGTAGGGGAAGGAGGGTACGGTCCCTGTGGATTCCGCCCCCACTGGGTTCCGGTCTAAATTGGGTGGCACTTCCCGGCCGTCCAAACAGTTTCCGTACACCTTTCTGCTTGGTCGGACGGTCTGGGTCTCAACAATAATAACAAAATAATGCCAGGCGATTTATATATAGATGACGTCATTTGTATCAAGTTCGATTTTTCGATGAAGTTTTAAATTTTCAAATATAATTAATTATTGCAGTATCGTGATATATTACCGCTGAATGTATCGCATTTTAGAGATGTTTAAATAAAATTAAAGTTGGGAAGTGTTTCATAATCAATGCTTTATGCATGATTGATCTTTCTAGTGATTTCTTAATACTTTTCGTTGTTGAGTAAGCCTGTGAAAAATAAACCATGGTGATAGTTTCCATTTAAATTCATATTAAATTCATATTCGTTAAAACCAACGATTTTCAACCTTTTTCGTTGGGAATCAAGGAGTTAGAGAGTTGAACTTCTAGGGAAAATATTCGTTTTCCATCAATATCTCGACAACCCCTGGTTTTAGAAACTCGAAACTTAGACTATATTTATGGGGGCTATTTTAAACCTACCCACCAAATTTCATTAAATTCGTTTCAGCCGCTCTCCCGTGATGATGAGACAAACGAAAGTGTCGATTTTTATTAATATCTCGAGAATCATTGGTCGTAGAAACTCGAAACATGGACTAAATTTTAAGTGGGGCTATTTCAAG
Source organism: Amaurobius ferox (assembly GCA_951213105.1). Taxonomy (NCBI): domain Eukaryota; kingdom Metazoa; phylum Arthropoda; class Arachnida; order Araneae; family Amaurobiidae; genus Amaurobius; species Amaurobius ferox. The sequence goes on from OX578154.1 coordinate 100,672,178, forward strand.
ACTACCAAATTTCATTTCGGTTTAGCCATTCTCCCGTGATGTTGGATCATACATACATACATACATACGTTTCTTCTTTTATATATAGATGACGTGGAGAATGAGCAATGGATATCAATGTTGACCATTGGTGGTTTTGAAGTCAAGAAATCAAAGCTGACGAAAATAAAGCGATCGATTCAAAATATCAAAGAAGAGTTCGTTCCGACTGCAAATGAATTATGCTCCGGTGAAAAGAAGAAAGAAAAATTAAGCAGTTGTATTTTTTGCAATAAACCTCATTTACGTAAAGAATGTTTACAAGCACAGAAACTGTCAGTTGAGGAAAAAAAACAAGATTAAAGATAAAAGGCTTGCTTTTCTTATTTGAAGACAGGACACAGTTTTAAGGCTTGTAAAACAAATGTAAAATGTATAATCTGTGGGCAAAAACACTGGGTTGTAATGTGCCCAGAAATTCCAGTTAATCGAAAGAAAATAAATGCATGCGACATAGAGAAAGAAGAAAAGCAAAATACTTCCTTGGCAAACAATAGCTGTTCAGAAGAAGTGCTCCTACAAACTTTACAAATAAAACTGAAATCAATAAAAGGAAGTCGTACTGTACTGTACGTGCACTAATTGATAGGGGTTCGCAATGGTCATGAATAATACGGTGAATGAAATGGGTTACGAACCATTCGGATCCGAAGATTTGGTTCATGTTTTATTTGGAGGAAAAACACTTCAAAAAGAGTCTCATCAGTGTTGTAACATAGGTTTGAGCAGCTCGAGCAACAAGTTCAGCTGTGATATTTAAGTGTTATACCAAACTGTCATATGTGGAAAATTGTCGCGACTCAAGAAAGGACCATGGGAAAAAGAATTGAAAAAAAAGAAAATTTGGATAGCAGACTATGGTGAAGGTAATCCAGACATTGGATTGTTGATAGGAGCAGATTTTTATGATCAACTCTTTACTGGAAAAATACGCAAATTGAAGTGCCGACTAATAGCTGTTGAAAAAAAACTTGGCTGGATTATTATGAGAAAAATCCCCGATGAAAAGAATCATGGGTCATCAGTTCTCACTGTTAGCTACCTATTTTCCCAAACTTCCACCTTAGCAAATCTTTGGGATCTTGATATTTTAGGTATTAGGGATCCAGTTGAGACAAAATCTAAAGAAGATATAGAAAGAACTGCACTAGATCATTTAATAAAAAAACAGTCTCTGTGAATGACGAGGGAAGTTATGAAATACATTTACCATGGCTTGAGGCTAACGAAGCTTTAAAAAAAAGTATGGACAGTGCCGAAAGATGTATTTCTATGGCTGTGAAGCTTAAATAGGAAGAAAAGTATAAAGAATATGACGCTGTTTTCCAAGAATGAGAAAAATCTGGAATAATAGAAGAGGTACCTCAAGAAGAACTTGGAAACCCTTCTCATTACTTACCTTACAGAAGTGTATTTAAAGAGAATTCTACAACACGAGTCAGACCAGTATTTGATGCTTCTTGTTATGGAAAAGGTTCCCCCCACTGAACGACTGTCTTGAAAAGGGGCCTAATCTCTTAGAAGAAATACCACTAATATTAATAAGGTTTCGCAAAGATAAAATTGGAGTTGTAGCGGACATCAAAAGGGAATTTCTTCAAATATCCATTGTAAAGGAAGATCGTGATTTCCTCAGATTTTTATGGTGGGAAGATTTCGAGAAAAGATAACTGAAGATATTTAGGCATCGACGACTTGTATTTGGTCTCACATGTAGTTCATTCCTGTTAGCTGCTGTACTAAATTATCATATAGACGCAAACCTAAGTGATATACAAGAAACAGCAGAAATGTTAAAAAACTCCTTTTATGTGGATAATTGTGTGACCTCTGTGTCTAACGAGGAAAAGTTGCACATTTCATCCAAGAATCAAGACATTTGTTGGAAAAAGCCTGTTTGGATCTACGAGGGTGGGAGCATAATACCTTGTATGAAAATCGTTCTTCAGAAAAGCCAATTCATGTTTTGGGATTACTTTGGGATAAAGATGAAGATTGTCTCTTCTGTGATTTAAACTCAGTTAAATCTAGTATAACAAGAAGAAGCATACTATCACCTGTTCATAAAATATTTGATCACCTTGGATTTTTGTGACCTGTAACACTACTTCCGAAGATTATTGTACAACAAACTTGGAATCGCAAAACAGGTTGGGATACTGAACTACCAGAGAAAATTCAAAAAGAATTTGAGGACTGGAATAGTGATTTACATATGCTTTCAAATGCTATAATTCCTTGAAGTCTTGATGTCTGAGATCCCAATGCAGAATTAAGTCTTTATATCTTTTGTGATGCGAGTAAGTCGGCGTACAGTACAGTTGTCTTTCTTCGAAAGGTGCATGGAGAAGAAATTGCTATATCTCTGATACAAGCAAAGAGCAGAGTTGCTTCCTTACACAAGATGCCCATTTTTAGGCTCGAATTGATGGCATGTTGCATTGAAGCACGTCTTGCCTCTACAATTGTAAAAGCCATGGATCTAAAAGATACCCCTTGCATCTACTGGACAGACTCTTCTACGGCTCTCTATTGGATACAAAATGATGAACATTGGGGAGTTTTTGTCAGTAATCGAGTGAATGAAATTACATCACTATCTGATAAAATGTCTTGGAGACATGTGCAAGGAGAATTCAATTCTGCTGATCTTCCTTCCCGTGGCTGCTCTGTTAAAGTCTTCTTGAAATCTAAATTGTGGGAAGGACCTATTTGGTTAAAACAGAAGGAAAATAACTGGCCTGCAACAGAATTCAAATAGATGTAGGAGAAGTTACTAAGGAAAAGCGGAAGCATATTACTTCGCCTCTTATTTACACTGAAGTAGAAAAAAGATGGTACAATCAGCGATTTTCGAAGTATTCACAGATTTTGAGAATGATTGCTTGGATACTTAGCTTTTTCAACAATACTCTTCAACCAAATAATCGACTTAGAGGTGAGCTGACAATGTGTGAATTGGAATATGCAGAAAAGAAACTCCTGAAAATTATTCAACAGGGTGCTTTTAGGGCGGAGGATGTTCAACTTAAGCTAAAAACACTTTGCACTTTTACGGATAATGAGGGTTTTATCAAACTGAAAACGAAATTAATAAGAAGATATGATGATAAGAATTTCTTATGTCCCATTGTACTCCCTGCAAAACATGAAATAGTTGATAGACTAATACTCGAACGACATTTGCAGTCTTCACATGCTGGAGTTCAGTCTGCATTAGTGAGTTTTAGGCAACAGTTTTGGATCTTAAGAGGACGAAAAACTGTCCAGCGAGTGATTTCAAAATGTGTTCGCTCTAGAGGACTCACAGCAAAAGGAATAGAATCTATCCCTACTCCACTACCAGAAGATCGAATTAGAAACACGTAAGTATTTGAAGTGACTGGAGTGGATTTAGCTGATCCGTTGAACTTATAAGAGGTAAAAAACATGGATTCTATTGTTCACTTGCGCTGTGTACCATGTTGTACATCTTGAACTGATACAAAGCCTTTCTACAAATTGTTTTATTTTGGGTCTAAGAAGATTCATTGCCAGACGTGGACGACCAAAGATAATGTATATTGATAATGGGAGCAATTTTGCAGGAACAGAGAATCTTTTGAAGTCCATCAACTTGGAACAAATTATTCGTGAGACTTCCATTTTTAGAATCCAATGGAAATTTAACCCCCAAATCGCAGCTTGGTGGGGCGGTTGGTGAGAGAGAGTCATACAAATGGTGAAAAAATTATTGAGAAGAGTTCTAGGGAAATCTTCTCTTAAGTACGAAGAAATATTAACTATTTTGTGCGATGTAAAGGCTGTTACCAATGCAAGACTTCTTACTTACGTATCCGATGATCCAAAAGACTTGGTCCCCCTGTCTCTATCTATGTTTATGCAAGACATTCGTACAGTTGGAATTCCAGATTTAGACCATCTAGATAAAGTCAATATCTCCAAGAGATGGAGATACAAGCAAAGAATTCGAGAGGACTTTAGAAAGATATTTAGAGATGCATAGCTCAGCCTTTTAGTTCAACAACACTTAAGAAAAAACACTTACTCAGAGAAATTAAAGTGGGTGACATTGTTCGTATTAATTGTGATAATAAGAAACGAATTGATTGGACCTTAGGACGCATTGGGACTGTTTTTTCTGGTAGAGACAATTACATCCGAGTCGTTAAGGTGAAAACTGCAACTGGTGAATTCACCAGGCCAGTACAAAATGTATACACCTTAGAAGTGTCTCACCAGGATCTGCCATTTAAGAATAGTAAATCTGCGGAAGTTCCTGAGGAAGTAACTGTTCCTAGTGACACTGTCTTTGATGAAACAGAAGCTACTGTTCCAACAGAAATTGTATGTGATGAAACAAGAACTGTTGATGCCATTCTTCCTGATATTAATGAGACTATTGTTCCTGACAAATGTATTCCTGTGAATATTAAAACTAAATGTGGGAGAACAGTAGTGAAACCTAAGCGTTATGATAACTGATATTTAACTTTAACATTTTAATTTTAATATGTTTATTTTCATAATAGAAGTATGATTATGTTTTGATTTTCGTAGTCAAAAATCAGAAGGTGGGAGGATGTCAAAAACAGCATTATGATCGTCTGCTACGATTTTTCTTCATTGTTTTTTCCCCCACTCATAGTTTGAAAACAGAGTCCAAAATGTTTATATATATGGTTGCATATTATCGTTTGATTTTATTTTTATTATTCTGTAATGAAGTAAGTGAAAACAGTGGGTTTGTTATTATAGAACTAAAAACTTGTAAAATGATGGAATCTTGTAAGAAATGCTGTAATCTAGTGAATTCTAAATAAAAAGCTGTTTCCTTTAGCAAATGATGTCAATTATTAACATATATGGAGTCAGAATAAAATAAAGGAGAACGACAGAATAGTATTCCGGGAGATTCTCACAACACTCGTTATGAAAATTATTTTCAAGGGCAGATCTGAAGTATATAACATCCTGTTCCCGTTTATAAATAAATTTACAAAAAATATGAAATTCGAGAAATATATGCCAAAATGAAATCGCAATTAAATTGAATCAATATACGCCAAAATGAAAACGGTGAAATGGTATTAGATGATATACTATTTTTATTCTGTTTCCACAATGCTCTAAACACAATATATGAGTTACTTGGCTAAGAACAATATATGAGTTTGAAAACTGTTTGTCAAAATAAAACAGATGACATAAGAAAATTCCCACAAAATCCGTTGTTATATACATATCTATATTATTTAAATTGGAAAATATTTAATAAAAACGTCAACTGCATAAACACATTGGATTTACATAGTTTTCTAAGCAGAACGATGTATTTTTCTATAAAAATATTGGCAGAAAATATATTGTCTGCATAATTCTATTTCTATGGGAGATTCGTTTTCAATACATATCTCGACAACCCTTGGTATTAGAAACTCGAAACGTGAACAGGTAACCCACGATATTTTATGAAATTTGGTGTATCGGATCCTATGATGATAATACCAAAAAACACACAGAGACAGAGTTTCAATTTCATTTTTATTATCAAGGTCATTATTTTATTTTAATTATTATGTCGACGCGGTGGTCGAGCGGTCAAGGCTGGCGTTTCCTAGTGATCCCTCGGTTGCCGGGTTGTGGGTTCGAGTCCCACCTTCGAGCATGTATGTCGTGATGTTGGGCGCGGCACACTGATGCGCTGGGACAACGTCATGTGACTGCTAATAGGTTCACGGCTCTGGCATTTGTTTGAGATATTGATTGTTCATGTTATATGTACGGCATATTTGTTCTGTTTGTATAACGTATGTCTTATTCTCTGCCATTTGAAATAAAAAATTAATTATTATGTCCTTTGTTAAGAGATGATTAAATTTCCCCGAAATTATTCATATTTACTTTTTAATACTGTTGAAAGACTGACATTTTGGTGACAAATATTTCACGAAATTTAATTCTATAAATACCTGAAACGAAAGAAAATACTACTTATCTCTTAAACAGAATTTTGCATGCTGTTACCCTTAAATATTAGCAAGCATTGTGAATGTTAAGCGGATTATAATTCCTCATAGAAAATTTGAGATTCACTTCTCTGAATATTCTGTGATTAATCAGATTTCTTGAGACTGCTTCAGACGTGAGGCATAAAATCTGTAAGACACAAAATGCGCTAATTTAAATAGTTCTCAAATTTTGCATTTCGATTTTGAGAATTTACCTCGAAGATTAAAATGCAAAGGACGGTTGAATGTTCTTGAAAATCTGTACAGGGGGCCGGTAAAAAAAGTTTGAACGATATATATATATATATATATATATATATATATATATATATATATATATATATATATATATATTTAGAGATCGCAGACAAATAAGTTTCTCCAAAGAATACCGAGCGGTTTCACTTTCCGCATGAGCGAGACAATTAACACAATACGATCTTAAACAAGAAAGATCAATTATGCTTAAAGCATTGATTATGAAACACTTTCCAACTTCAATGCAATTTTATTTAAACATGCCTAAAATGCAATACATTCCTTGGTAATATTTTAAAACTTATCACAATACTACATTAATTTATTATATTTGACACCTTCATCGAAAAAAATTAACTTCATTCAAATGACGGCATTAAAGTATAAATTGCCTGGCTTAAACATCTCTAAAATGTGATACATTCCTCGGTAATAATTTTAGAATTATCATAATACTACGATAATTTATTATATTTGAAAACATCATCGAAAACAACTGAAATTCATTCAAAAGACGTCATAAAAAAATAACACGCATGGCTCTCTCTATAAAAGCAACATTTCATTCATAAATAATTCCCCCATTCATGTCATTCATCACAATACTATAATAATTTATTTTATTAAAAAATTAAGACCATTGAGCTACAAGAAAGTAAACTCAATGCGTAAAACTTCATCGAAAAATATCGTCCTTCTCTTTCTAACATCAATGAATATTTCATTCATATCAGCTAAGCAGACTCCATGGTCTAAATGATTTTGTGTTATGAATTACAGCGATTCTAATACAACTCATTCTACATATTTTGCTGTTTACATTTTACATAGGTGAAAAATAGGCTTAATATTAGAAATAATCAAATTTGGAAGAGCATTTAAACTGAAATATATTGTCATTGCGTTGTTTCAGTATGTAGATGCACAGAATTTAGGCAAAAATAAAATAGTTTTAGGACGGATACAACACTCAATATGAATTAAAAAGAACTTTAAAAATCACGATTTTGACACAAGATGGATGCCATATATCATTTTGAAGTGGGTCATGTGATCGTTTCATATCATGAACACGTGATCGCTTCATATAAGAGGTGTTATTATTATTTTAATTTTTATTTAAAAAACAACTGAATATATTTCGCTGAAATTTTTTTTATATATTTTATGGAACAATTTGAATATTGCCTAAAATTTTCGAAGTAATTTGGGAATTTTAAATCCGCTTAAAAAATACTTGAAAAATTAGGTCCCATAGGGCTCAATGTATTCCATTTTTTCAACCCGGGTTCAACCCAAAACTAATTGGATGATATTATTCATTTATATTCCCATAGGTCCTATAGACCGTCTGAACATCATACTAAAATTTCATTTTGATTAAGTCATTTTTACGGCAGTTATCGTGCTAACGGACAGACAGACAGACAGACAGACAGACAGAATGAACAAAGTCATAAACACTTTTCAACTTTGTTGTAAAGTGTTAAAAAAATCAGCATCAAATTGCATTTCGTGTTCCGCTGCGCCTGCGCAGTAAATCAAAGGTTGGTCAGAAGAGCTTATTAAAGTCATAGATGCCATGTTTCTTGTCTATTTGCTCAGAAAAATGATTGATAACAAAAGTGATTGGTAAAAAATGTGATTATTATTAAAATTTATTACTAAAACTAGTGACCACTATGCAGACACTGCAGCTAGTCAAACTTTAATATCCAACCGCTCGTAATTATAGTAAATAATAAGGCACTTATACATAACTAATTTAAACATATTTGCTAAATATTTGAATATCTGAAAATCGGAACTTCAGTAAGGGATGGTGAAATTAACAAACTCATTATTATTTGCAAGGCGCAGAATTTCTGTAGTTATATTAGATAAATAATGGAACAGAGTAGGACCAATGCAATAAATGCTTTAGATCAAATATTGCATGGACTGTGAAACTGCAAAGATCGAGACGCCGAAGTTTATATTATTAAAAGCATAATTAGAAGCGCGGGATTAATTATTCATGGCTTTTGAGTAAGTTACCGGGCAGTTACCGGTATTGCATTAGTCTAGAAATTTGACATGATGCTTTAAATAAAACCCGAATACAGGGCTACTGAGAAAGTTTTTCAAACGCTCCCAACAATTTGGATTGAAAAGTTCTGAGTGAGAACAAGTTAAGTCTGACTATAGTAAAAATATTCTGCCTTATGGTAAAATGCGATTGCAGCGCCCTTATCGGAAAATTGAAAAAGTTAGGTAAACAAATATGGAAACAAAGCGAGATAGAAATAAAATGTCAATTACTACCAAAAAGCCGGACTTTGAATGCACTTGCGCATATAAAATATGCGATGTGTGAAAAATTTCAAGTTAAAAATTAATCTAACAAATAATTCTGAAATGAGAAGTATAAAATTTTAATTTTAATATTTAAGAATCTTAATACCAAAGAGCAAGTAAATTTTTAGAATTTGAATATTAATTTCAACAAATTAAAATACAGGAAAACAATGCAATCAAAGTAATACATTTAAATCGCACAAACGTATTTAATACACAGGAGCACGTTTAAATCACAATGCATGGAATTGCATTTGATTAGCTGTTTTAAAAGTTGTTATTTGTAAGAAGAGTAGTGAGGATTCAGTTTAAAAATCAGCATTTCGCCTTGTTACAGTTCGTTTTAGTAATTGAAATTGTGATTTTGCAAATCTGCGTACAATTTCACGTATGTATGCAACATTTCATCTTCCTACCTACTGTAAGTTTAAAGCAAAAGGGATAGCAAAATTTAGACAAATATGGATTTCGCTTCTTTGGGAATGGAGAATGGATTTCACTTCGGTCGTCCATAAGAATGTTTCAGAGCAGAGATTATGTTTTTTAAAATGCGTACCACTAAGGTACGGATGTAGTATAATCCCTTTTTTCATTCTTGGCGATTTTAGGTGATATTCTGGAAATCACTGCTATGATTTGGAGAACATTCCATTCTGGCGACCCTTTTCGCGTCTTTGTCGTCATTTTGTCGCCAAGGTAAAAATCGTAACATTCCATTTTCGCGTCTTTTCTCACCCTTTTATCGTCTTTGGTTGGCCTATATTGTCGTCCTTTGACGCGCATTTGTCACCAAGGTAAAAATACAAAGAATTTGATTTTCATGTTGTGTTTTATGAGCCACAGAGCACCTGTTGCACAACCAGCTGTTGCTATGTGCGACCTCTGACAGCCAGCGGTACCGGATACTATGATGTTTTCCTTAGCGGGCTTAAGCTCATGTTTGATTGCTATAGATCAACTGTTGCACAAACGGCGACAAAAGGACGATTTTTACCTTGACGACGACAGAAGAGCGACACAAGACGATAAAAGCCTACGAAAGGGTGACAAAAGAGTTCCGAAAATGGAATGTTCTTCAAATTATAGCACGAATTGCCTGAATCTCACTTAAAATCGATAAAAATAAACGTCAATAGTCATTTATCTGCTATAAGAATAACTTATTTCTCCTTCCATAATGCTTGGCAAGATTTTGGCGACGAATTTGTCGGAATATCGCCCATTTGGATAAATGGATAACAATCGCCAAATGGATAACAATGACGATAAATCAATGAACATGACGACTCATTGACGAAAATTCAATATCTAGGAAAGAATATAAATATATACTATAAGAATAACCTATTCTTTTTACTGCAAAAGTAGTAAATTCATTGCATTATATAAGGCTGCCCACATCAGATTTTTTTTATTTTTCCTGAGAAAATAAGTGCGATCAGTAATTAATCATTTTCTCAACGATTATTATTATTCTTATGGGGCTTTTAACTTTACAAAACACAAATTATAGCAACAGAACGTGATTTTCGCAAAAGTTTTAATTCTACTTCCCATGTTGTTACTTACATTCATCAGCACACTAGATATTCGTTTAATCGTACGACATAATTTATGTTAAACAAATGCTTATTTAAAACTTCATCAAATTTGCATATTTGAATCAATTTGTTTTCTCCTGGAGAGATGAAGACGTTGGAGAGTGAATAGACATATGAGTGAATTTGATTGAAAGCCTTTCTTGAAACTTTACACAATTTCCCTAACTACTCACGTATAATAATATTTTAAACGCAGAAAATTTCTTCTCGAAAGCCAATTTTCAGATAATAGAATTATGCAAAAGGTTTTCTGTTTCCATTTTAAATTAGTTTGTTTTGTAATTAAAGGGCAAACGCGTGATTTTATTAGATTCAGTTTGTTAAAGAAAATAAAAGTTTCTAGATTAAGTTAGATTCAGTTTGTTAAAGAAAATAAAAGTTTCTAGATTAAGTTAGATTCAGTTTGTTAAAGAAAATCAAGTTTCTAGATTTAGATTCAGTTTTTTAAAGAAAGTTATTAATGAAAAAAATCAACAATGTCGTCCATCCTGAAGCCACCACTGATTTTTAGTTTTTCATACTATTAGTATAGTATAAAGAAAGTGTTGTTTTCACGAACGTTATTGAATTCGAGATTTTAATGCTAATATATGTTTCGAGACCGCTTGAACACGTTTTGACTATTTTTGGAGTGATGTCTGTCTGTGTGTGTGTTTGTGGTCGATTTCTTGTGCACACGATAGGAGCAGCAAATATTAATGGATTTTCATGAAACCTTCTATCCGGCTTTGATATAAAAAATATAAAACTATATAGAATTTTAAAAATTTGAGCTTGCAATTTATTCGAAGTTTTATAATCTTTTTAATTAACTTTTTCACGATAGCATAGGATAAAATTTTCCATAATCATGCATAAAAGGGTTTATTTATGTCTCAATGACCACAATACTTTATAGTTTCAATCATTGTTGTGAAAAATAGCCGTGGTACAATGCTTTGGTTCGTGACGTCATTAGCCCCCCTCGGAGGTCATGTACCCTCCTGGGGGTACATTGTCAATTATGGTATCAATTAAAAGATTTTTTCAAGCCGATTTGCGGAGATAAGATGTTTTGTCTTTCCCCACTCTGTGTTTATTTTTTCATTCCAGGTCACATATAATCTTAATGCAACCACTTTATAATTTAATAAGTTATTAAAAATATTTATAATTTTGTATTATATAGAATATTAATATTTAGTGCATAAAAATTTATTGTAATCATAACCTGTTATTTTACATGTTGCTTTGTATATTCATATTTATTATGAAGTATTAAAACTAAACATGGAAACTAAAAGTAAAATTAAAAAACAAATCCTTTCTGAAGATTAATTTAAATTCAATCGAAATAAATTAAAATTTACATGATTAAAAAGCACGTATGCAGCTAATAATTTCCAAGGTGAAAATAAAAATTTTAAAACCTAACATAAAATGAAACACATGTATGGAAAGTAATTCCAAGGTAAGTTTAAATATTTATATAAATAGGTTACATCAATACACTATATATATAATGTTTCAGTTAAATAAGTAGAAACTAATAATTATGTTTAAATTTAGTTTAAAGAAAAAATAATACAGTGATGTATTAACATTTAGTTTAAATCAAACTACAGTATTTATATTAACTTCTTCATGAATATTAAATTTATTATTTACTAGCAGCATACCCGTTCTTCGTACGGAGTATATAATATAAAGAAACTTGAAATTCATAATCATGCCCAAATTCTTATAGTATACAAGCAGCATACCCGTTCTTCGTACGGAGTATATAATATAAAGTAACTTGAAATTCATAATCATGCCTAAATTCTTATAGTATACTAAATGACATGTTTAATCAAAATATTCTGTTAAAATATTTAATATAATGCTCCTAAAAAGAAGTTTAAAAATCTCTGTTCTCGCTATATAAAATTATCTTCATGGACATATCTGAAGAATAAAACATCTTGGACCCCTTATGTAAGCAAATATAAAAAAAAAATATGGAATTGAATCAATATATGCAAAATAAAAGCGTTAAAATTGTATGGGACCCGTACTAATTATATACGCGAATATTAGAAAATATAACCTGTATTAGTAGATTACATGTATAAATTGAAAATACCAATAAACCCGTAATCTTTAAATCTGAAGACAGTCATTTATTCCAATATATGTCAAAATTAAAGTGCTAAAATTATATGGGGAGATATACACGTACTACTTATAATGTCCGATTATTAGAAGACGATTACCCGTTTTGCAATATGAGTCACAAATGTTTTTTGGTAAAATACAACAGACGACGTAATAAATTGAATATATAATTAATCCCCTTAATCTTCATACCAGAAGACTGTACTTGATTCCAATATATATGCCAATATATGTCAAAATATATGCCAATATACCTGTACTACTTATATTCTCGTAGGTTAGAAGATATACCCGTGCATTCCTAGAAGATTACTCGTACAACGTACAATATGCGTGTGTCAGCAATTATTGCCGCAATAAAACAATGGCGTAATAACTTAAAAATATCAATAATCCCTGAATCAATAATTCCGGAAAATATCAATAATAATAATGTTTAAACCTAAAGAGTATAATTGATATTATCCAGTCCAAAATGAAATGGCAATGAAATTTATTTTATAGACATATCTTCATTATTCAAATCGGAAAGGATTTAATAAAAATCGTCTGCCGCATAAACACATTGGATTTAAATCCGTTGCTAAGCGACATGATATCATTTGCTTCAAATAAATTGGTAGAAAAAATATCGTCTAAATAGTTATATTTCTATGAAACATTTGGCGACAGTTTCGTCAAATTAGCGACATTTTAAAAAATCGCCAAATTTATCGCCAAGTGGGACTGTAGAACTGACAGTTCCACTTTGCGACAAATTGACGAAATATCATCACAATACTATCCCCTAACAAAAAACAATTAATATCATTTATGTAGCGCAATTTTATTAATTTCAAGATATTTTTATAGATTTGAAAACTTTTTTATCAATTTGGTGACATTTTAAAAATTCGCTAAATGTATTACTAAGTAGGATGGTTGGTCTGACAGATAAATGCTAACCAAACATCATTTCAGTACTCTCTTCTAACAAAACAAAAAAAAAATTTCATTGATATGTAGAAGACCCCAGCTACACGACCAACCCGAAGGTTTATGGCAGCTGTTTGTGTTGTTGTTGTTGTTGAAACCCAGACCGTCCGACCTACCAGAAAGGTGTAAGGTAACCGTTTGGACGGTCGGGAAGTGCCACCCAATTTAGACCGGAACCCAGTGGGGGAGGCATCCACAGAGACCGTACCCTCCTTCCCCTACCACCAACCTCTCGGAAGGACTTTCGGACCCACATGTTTAACGTGATCGTACTCCGCATGAACACGGCGGCAGTTTGGCAGTGGCTGGAATCGAACCCGGGCCTACCGAGTGCAACTCCAGCGCGCTAACCAATGGGCTACCGCGCCCCGCAGCTGTTTGTGTGTCGTTTATATCAATTTGGCGACATTTCCGTCAATTTAGCAAAGTTTAAGAAAAGTTGTCAAATTAGCGATATCCCTCCAAATTCGTAGCTTTGAATTTGCAGATCTGAATGAAACATTCTTATCCCGTTTCAATATACTAAATGAAAACACTACAATTGTATTAGAAGATTTACCCGCTCTACTCTTTTTCTGTTTCAACAATCGGCTATATGAATTTATTGGCTAAACACAATATATGAGTTTAGTAGCTAAATACGATATAAGCTTGAAAACTCTTTGCCAAAATAAATGAAATTGATGTACGCAGTCAGCAATTAATATAATTAAAAGAAAAATCAAACCGTTAATTCATAAGATATACTTTTATATCCATTTATCCATTTATTTATTATTTAAATCGAAAAAAAAAATATTAAAAACATTAACAAACACATTTAATTTAATTGCGATGCCGAGCAACATGATATATCCTCCTAAAATGTTAAAATTTATTAACCACTAACAGCACACCCGTTATTCGTACGGAGTGTATAATTTAAAGAAACTTAAAGTTCGCAATCATGTGCAAATTCTGTTAAAATATTAAATTTATTGCTCCTAAAGAGAAGTTTAAGAATATATGTTCTCACTATGCAAAATTATCTTCACGATCAGATCTGAAGAATAAAACATCCTGCCCCCTTTTGTAAGCAAATTTACAGAAGAAAAAATAGGAATTGAATGAATATATGCAACCCCGTACTAATTATATTGTCGCAGATCAGAAAATATGCCAATGTGTTAGTAGAAGATTACCCGTATTACAATATGCGTCTCAAAAATATTTGCCAAAATAAAAGAGATGACGTAATAAATTGAAAACATCAATAATATCCGTACTCTTTATACCAGAAGGTCGTAATTGATTCCAATATATGCCAATATATATCAAAACATATGTCAATATACCTGTACTACTTATATTCTCGTAGATTAAAAGATATACACGTGTATTTGTAGAAGATTCGTACAACATACAATATATGAGTTTAAACAATTTTTGTCATAATAAAATAATTGCATAATAACTTGAAAATATCAATAATCCTTGAATCACTAATCCCCGAAAATATAAATAATAATAATTTTTAAACCTGAAGACCGTAATTGATATTATCCAGTCAAAAATGCTATAAGAAAAATCAAATCGTTCTTTTCTAAAATATATTTTTATATCCATTTATTTATTATTCAAATCGAAAAAATAATTATTAAAATTAACAGACAGATTTAATTTAATTGCGTTTCTGAGTAACATGATATAAGATAGAATCTTATAACATGTTAAATATGCCATGTCTTATAACATAAACTGCGAAATTAAATAACGATTTTGATTTCTCTATACTTCTCATTGTTCCGTAAAAGCTTGTTTTAAATAAACCATGAACCATGGAGATAGATTTCCCCTTTAAATCATGTTTCAAACAATTCATGTTTTCAGAAAGTGACTAATTAACGCAAAAAATCATCTCCCATCAAACTCAGAGATTAAATTTTAATTCACTTTCAAACGATTTTCAAGCTTTTCGTTTGGATAAACCACGGAGTTAGGGAGTAGAACTCCTAGGAAAAAGTTCCGTTTTTCATTAATATCTCGACAACCCCAGGTCTTAGAAACTCGAAACTTGGACAAAAGTTATGGGGGGATATTTCAAGGCTATTCACTAAATTTCATTAAATTCGGTTCAGCCGTTTTTCCGTGATGATGAGACAAACGAAAATTTCGTTTTTTACTAATATCTCGAGAACCATTGGTCGTAGAAACTCAAAACACGGATATAATTTTAAGTGGGGCTATTTCTGGGCTACCCATAAAATTTCATCAAATTCGGTTCAGCCGTTCTCCCGTGATGGTGTGACAAACAGACAGACAGACAGACAGACAGACAGACAGACAGACAGATTTTCATTTTTATTTATATAGACTAGCAGCATACCCGTTCTTCGTACGGAGTATATAATATAAAGAAACTTGAAATTCATAATCATGCCCAAATTCTTATAGTATACTAAATGACATGTTTAATCAAAATATTCTGTTAAAATATTTAATATAATGCTCCTAAAAAGAAGTTTAAGAATCTCTGTTCTCGCTATATAAAATTATCTTCATGGACATATCTGAAGAATAAAACATCTTGGACCCCTTATGTAAGCAAATATAAAAAAAAATATGGAATTGAATCAATATATGCAAAATAAAAGCGTTAAAATTGTATGGGACCCGTACTAATTATATACGCGAATATTAGACAATATAACCTGTATTAGTAGATTACATGTATAAATTGAAAATACCAATAAACCCGTAATCTTTAAATCTGAAGACAGTCATTTATTCCAATATATGTCAAAATTAAAGTGCTAAAATTATATGGGAAGATATACACGTACTACTTATAATGTCCGATTATTAGTAGAAGATCACCCGTTTTGCAATATGAGTCACAAATGTTTTTTGGTAAAATACAACAGACGACGTAATAAATTGAATATATAATTAATCCCCTTAATCTTCATACCAGAAGACTGTACTTGATTCCAATATATGTCAAAATATATGCCAATATACCTGTACTACTTATATTCTCGTAGGTTAGAAGATATACCCGTGCATTCCTAGAAGATTACTAATACAACGTACAATATGCGTGTGTCAGCAATTTTTGCCGCAATAAAACAATGGCGTAATAACTTAAAAATATCAATAATCCCTGAATCAATAATTCCGGAAAATATCAATAATAATAATGTTTAAACCTGAAGAGTATAATTGATATTATCCAGTCCAAAATGAAATGGCAATGAAATTTATTTTATATACATATGTTCATTATTCAAATCGGAAAGGATTTAATAAAAATCGTCTGCCGCATAAACACATTGGATTTAAATCCGTTGCTAAGCGACATGATATCATTTGCTTCAAATAAATTGGTAGAAAAAATATCGTCTAAATAGTTATATTTCTATGGAACATTTGGCGACAGTTACGTCAAATTAGCGACATTTTAAAAAATCGCCAAATTTATCGCCAAGTGGGACTGTAGAACTGACAGTTCCACTTTGCGACAAATTGACGAAATATCATCACAATACTATCCCCTAACAAAAAACAATTAATATCATTTATGTATCATTTATATTTTTATAGATTTGAAAACATTTTTATCAATTTGGTGACATTTTAAAAATTCGCTAAATGTATTACTAAGTAGGATGGTTGGTCTGACAGATAAATGCTAACCAAACATCATTTCAGTACTCTCTTCTAACAAAACAAAAAAAAAATTCATTGATATGTAGAAGACCCAAGCCACGCGACCAACCCGAAGGTTTGTGGCAGCTGTTTGTGTGTCGTTTATATCAATTTGGCGACATTTCCTTCAATTTGGCAAAGTTTAAGAAAAGTTGTCAAATTAGCGATATCCCTCCAAATTCGTAGCTTTGAATTTGCAGATCTGAATGAAACATTCTTATCCCGTTTCAATATAATAAATGAAGACACTACAATTGTATTAGAAGATATACCCGCTCTACTCTTTTTCTGTTTCAACAATCGGCTATATGAATTTATTGGCTAAACACAATATATGAGTTTAGTAGCTAAATACGATATAAGCTTGAAAACTCTTTGCCAAAATAAATGAAATTGATGTACGCAGTCAACAATTAATATAATTAAAAGAAAAATCAAACCGTCCATTCATAAGATATACTTTTATATCCATTTATCCATTTATTTATTATTTAAATCGAAAAAAAAGTAATAAAAACATTAACAAACACATTTAATTTAATTGCGATGCCGAGCAACATGATATATCCTCCTAAAATGTTAAAATTTTTTAACCACTAACAGCACACCCGTTATTCGTACGGAGTGTATAATTTAAAGAAACTTAAAGTTCGCAATCATGTGCAAATTCTGTTAAAATATTAAATTTATTGCTCCTAAAGAGAAGTTTAAGAATATATGTTCTCACTATGCAAAATTATCTTCACGATCAGATCTGAAGAATAAAACTTCCTGGCCCCTTTTGTAAGCAAATTTACAGAAGAAAAATTAGGAATTGAATGAATATATGCAACCCCGTACTAATTATATTGTCGCAGATCAGAAAATATGCCAATGTGTTAGTAGAAGATTACCCGTATTACAATATGCGTCTCAAAAATATTTGCCAAAATAAAAGAGATGACGTAATAAATTGAAAACATCAATAATATCCGTACTCTTTATACCAGAAGGTCGTAATTGATTCCAATATATGCCAATATATATCAAAACATATGTCAATATACCTGTACTACTTATATTCTCGTAGATTAAAAGATATACACGTGTATTTGTAGAAGATTCGTACAACATACAATATATGAGTTTAAACAATTTTTGTCATAATAAAATAATTGCATAATAACTTGAAAATATCAATAATCCTTGAATCAATAATCCCCGAAAATATAAATAATAATAATTTTTAAACCTGAAGACCGTAATTGATATTATCCAGTCAAAAATGCTATAAGAAAAATCAAATCGTTCTTTTCTAAAATATATTTTTATATCCATTTATTTATTATTCAAATCGAAAAAATAATTATTAAAATTAACAGACAGATTTAATTTAATTGCGTTTCTGAGTAACATGATATAAGATAGAATCTTATAACATGTTAAATATGTCATGTCTTATAACATAAACTGCGAAATTAAATAACGATTTTGATTTCTCTATACTTCTCATTGTTCCGTAAAAGCTTGTTTTAAATAAACCATGAACCATGGAGATAGATTTCCCCTTTAAATCATGTTTCAAGCAATTCATGTTTTCAGAAAGTGACTAATTAACGCAAAAAATCTCCCATCAAACTCAGAGATTAAATTTTAATTCACTTTCAAACGATTTTCTAGCTTTTCGTTTGGATAAACCACGGAGTTAGGGAGTAGAACTCCTAGGAAAAAGTTCCGTTTTTCATTAATATCTCGACAACCCCAGGTCTTAGAAACTCGAAACTTGGACAAAATTTATGGGGGGATATTTCAAGGCTATTCACCAAATTTCATTAAATTCGGTTCAGCCGTTTTTCCGTGATGATGAGACAAACGAAAATTTGGTTTCTTACTAATATCTCGAGAACCACTGGTCGTAGAAACTCAAAACACGGATATAATTTTAAGTGGGGCTATTTCTGGGCTACCCACAAAATTTCATCAAATTCGGTTCAGCCGTTCTCCCGTGATGGTGTGACAAACAGACAGACAGACAGACAGACAGACAGACAGACAGACAGACAGATTTTCATTTTTATTTATATAGATTTTTAAAAATAAGTGAAACGCACTTTATACAAAAAAAACAACAAAAATTGCTTCCATATATAATTTTTATTTCATATAAAGCACAAATTCATTTAATAACTCAACTTTACTTACACTATTTCGATGAACACTGATGTCAATTGATAATAATAAAGATCAAAATGTTTTTGAAAATGTAAGCATAAGAAATATGCATATATGCAGTGTTTAAAGGAAGGAGTGCATGTTTTGCTCTTTCTATGTATTTTACTTATTAAAAAAAATCCTGTGGGAAATTAAAGAACTTCAAACATAACAGAATCAGGGGTACCACAGAATCATAACAGAATCAGGTAAATTACCAATACTTTAATAGTTAAACTATATCTCTTATAAACTATAAAACTTAATAGTTAAACAATATCTCATGACTAATGAGATATTGTTTAATTATATTCGAGATATTTCAAAGTATAATAATATTCCTTATAATTATATTAAATAATCAAATATAATTATTTGAACACTTAGAAATGAAAACTATCTAGGCACCAGCCAGAAATCTAACCCGGATCATTATCATGCTATATTAAATCAAATATAGGTTCATAAACTTTAATATAATTTCATAAATTCCTAAACTCATATTTATAAACTAATATAATTTCCCAAACTCATATACATAAATTAAACCTTTAAGTACACAAATTCAATTAGAATTTATAAGCTTAACGACATAATCTTATTTTTTCAAATTACAATATTTTTACGTCCCTTGTACATTAAAACACATGGGAGGAGCCTAATTATAGGTTAGCTAGGTTATAGGTTCTAGGTTAGCTTATTTAAAACCCTGCATACGCTTATAGTACATTTTTTATCAATGTGTACATAAGCATTTGAAAAGAACAGAACTTACCCTAGAATTTTTCGTAACTTCGAATCCATCTCTTCTAAGGAAAAAAATCCATTTTTTTCTTACTTCAGGATCTTTGGGGAAATTGAAAACTGCAAAACGTGGCCCGTTATTGCAGTTCCCATGACAACCAACAGCCGAACAACGATACGGCATTACACAATTAAATCTTCGAAAAAATGGTGAAAAAATAGCTGTAATTAACAACTCAAATAAAATCTAAACAAAGAAACGTTAAAATGAATTCAATACCCGATCACACTCAGATTCCAGAAATCACTACCCATGCGTTGTCAGTTCTTCTGGAATTCCCCTTGGACTACGAAGTCGTCCATCTTGCCACTTCCGGTTTTCACTGTGGGGGCCTGTTAGATATAGGGGGTGTTGATCTAGCTCTTTCCATTCATGAGAAAAGATACTTTGAGCAATACTTTTGTATTTTAACGCCAATAGTCAATATCTAAGAATAATTTATTTCTCCGACCATAACACTTGGCGCGATTTTGGCGGCGAATTTGGCGGAATGTCGCCAACTTGGCGACTTTTAAAATGTTCCCAAATGGATAAAAATGACGACTAATTGACGAAAATTCAATATCTTGGAAAGAATATGAGTATCTACTATAAGAATAACCTATTTTTTTACTGTAAAAGTAGTAAATTCATTGCATTATAAAAGGAAAGGCATGTGCTGCCCACATTAGATTTTTTCTACAGTTTTGAAACTTCTTTATTGGCAAGGAAAGTCATTTGTTGGACACACATTTTTTTTCAATGTTTACCTTAAGTTGTGTTGTTGAGTCCCAAATCGTCCGACCTACCAGAAAGGTGTAAGGTAACCGTTATCTAAAGTTGTCACATTTTTCAAGCTTATAAGGTGAATTTTTAAACTTTTTAATTGGTTGTTAAACAAACTAGAATTTAACTAATTTTAAACTTGTTCAATTATATCATAACTATTATGCAACAAGTTCGATAGTGAAGCTTAGTATGAACGGTTTAAAACAAAGTTGAAAACTTCAATTTAATTTAAATCTTAATTAGTTTCTATCTTACAAATAAACTAAAACTTAAGACGAGTTGGTACTTTCAAAAGTTTATATAGTAGTTTTAATTGCGAATCTTGTTAAAATTTTATCTTGTTAAAATTAGGAAAAAATCCTGTACGTTCAAATTTTGCTAAAACTTCTGATATATTGTTTCCGGAGAATCGAAATATTTTACGTCGTTAAATGTTCTTCGTGGATACAAAAGTTTTTGCAAATATTTTCGAAACATTTGTTTGCATTGAATGGGTTAAAATTTAAGGATGTAATTAGTAAGGATTTAATTAATAAAGAAACATAAATTAACATCAGTTAGAAATTGTTTCAACGTTAAGTAGCAATCAGTTAACTTAAAAATTCAAACTTAAACGCAACTATCAGGAGAAAGTTAACAATTTATCGTGAATTATTCTATTACTTTTCTTATATACATAATGCATAAGGAAAGTATTGTGACGAGATTGAAAATTCGAATTCGAGTTTTGGACGGGAGAGCACGTTTCAAGCATCCCTGATCATGAATCGAACATTTTTGAGGTGATGTCTGTGTGTGTGCGTGTCAGTGAGTCTGTGGAGACGATATCTCTCGAATGAATGGAGCGATTCGAATGAAATTTGGTACAAAAATCACAATCCGTGAATACTGGAAGCTTATTGTTTTTATACACAATCGAATGTTCAGAATCCTCCTCAATTTTCGAGTGAAATTTTGAAAAAATCATCAAAATATCAAAAACTTTAATAAAGTTAAACAAATAGTCATTTCTTACGTAATCTTTCCTTAAAAAACAATTGACAAACTTTCGAACGCTAGCATAAACCGTTCTCGAGATATTGTAAATTTTTCATATAAATTTATCAAAAAATCCCATAAATATAAAAAAATATATTAACCGTTGAGAAACATGTTCACTTTTTATATGTAATACCATGCGATAAATTAGGTGACATTCTCGTGGATCTAGCTCGTTCCATTCATGAGAAAAGATGCTTTGAGTAATACTTCTGCATTTGAACGGCAATAGTCATTTACCTGTTATAAGAATAACTTATTTTCCATCCATAACGCTTGGCGAGATTTTGGTGACGAATTTGGTGGAATGTCGCCAACTTGGCGCCTTCTTAAAATGTTACCAAATTAACGAAAATCTTGCCAAATGGATAAAAATGACGCTAAATCAATGAAAATAACGACTCAATGACGAAAATTCAGTATCTTGTAAAGAATATAAGTATCTACTATAAGAATAGCCTATTTTTTTCTGTAAAAGTAGTAAATTCATTGTATTATATAAGGAAAGTCATGTGCTGCCTACATCAGATTTTTTACTTTCCTTATATACATAATGTATAAGGAAAGTATTGTGACGGGGTCGAAAATTCGAATTCGAGTTTTCGACGGGAGAGCACGTTTCAAGCATCCCTGATCACGAATCAAACATTTTTGAAGTGATGTCTGTGTGTGTGTGTGTGTGTGTGAAAGTATGTGTGTGTGTGTGTGTGTGTCAGTGGGTCTGTGGAGACGATAACTGACGAACGAATGGACCGATTCGAACCAAATTTGGTACAAAAATCACAATCCGTAAACACTGGAAGCCTATTGTTTTTATACGCAATCGAATGTTCAGAACCCCCCTAAATTTTCGAATGAAAATTTGAAAAAATCGTCAAAAAATCAAAACCACTAATAAAGTTACGCAAATAGACATTTCTTATATAATTTTTTATTAGAAAACGATTGACATAAATTTTAGAACGCTAACATGAACCGTTCTCGAGATATTGCACATTTTTCAAAAAAAATATCAAAAAGTTATATAAAATTGAAAAAAAATCTTGTTGAGAAACATGTTCACTTTTCATATGTAATACCATGCGATAAATTGGGTGACATCATTCTCGTAGATCTAGCTTGTTCCATTCATGAAAAAAGATACTTTGAGTAATACTTTTGTATTTGAACGCCAATAATCATTTATCTGCTGTAAGAATAACTTATTTCTTCGTCCATAACGCTTGGCGAGATTTTGGCGACAAAATTGGCGGAATGTCGCCAACTTGGCGACTTTTTGAAATGCTGCCAAATTAACGAAAATCTCGCCAAATGGATAAAAATGACGCTAAATCAATGAAAATGACCACTAATTGTCGAAAATTCAATATCTTGGAAAGAATATTAGTATCTACTATAAGAAAAACCTATTTTTACTTTCCTTATATACATAATGTATAAGGAAAGTATTGTGACGGGGTCGAAAATTCGAATTCGAGTTTTCGACGGGAGAGCACGTTTCAAGCATCCCTGATC
The DNA here is from genome assembly GCA_951213105.1 of Amaurobius ferox. Lineage (NCBI taxonomy): Eukaryota > Metazoa > Arthropoda > Arachnida > Araneae > Amaurobiidae > Amaurobius > Amaurobius ferox. The sequence continues at coordinate 100,695,538 of OX578154.1, forward strand.
ACGAATCAAACATTTTTGAAGTGATGTCTGTGTGTGTGTGTGTGTGTGAAAGTGTGTGAGTGTGTGTGTGTGTGTGTGTGTGTGTGTGTCAGTGGGTCTTTGGAGACAATAACTGACGAACGAATGGACCGATTCGAACCAAATTTGGTACAAAAATCACAATCTGTAAACACTGGAAGCCTATTGTTTTTATACGCAATCGAATGTTCAGAACCCCCCTAAATTTTCGAATGAAATTTTGAAAAAATCGTCAAAAAATCAAAACCAATAATAAAGTTACGTAAATAGACATTCCTTATGTAATTTTTCATTAGAAAACGATTGACATAAATTTTAGAACGCTAACATGAACCGTTCTCGAGATATTGCACATTTTTCAAAAAAATTATCAAAAAGTCAAATAGAATAGAAAAAAAATATTTCCTATTGAGAAACATGTTCACTTTTCATATATAATATCATGCGATAAATTGGGTGACATCATTCTTGTGAATCTAGCTCGTTCCATTCATGAAAAAAGATACTTTGAGTAATACATTTGCATTTGAACGCCAATTTATCTGCTGTAAGAATAACTTATTTCTTCGTTCATAACGCTTGGCGAGATTTTGGCAACGAAATTGGCGGAATGTCGCCAACTTGGCGACTTTTTGAAATGTTGCCAAATTAACGAAAATCTCGCCAAATGGATAAAAATGACGCTAAATCAATGAAAATGACGACTAATTGTGGAAAATTCAATATCTAATAAGTTATATATATATATATATATATATATATATAACTTATTTCTTTGTCCATAACGCTTGGCGAGATTTTGGCGACAAAATTGGCGGAATGTCGCCAACTTGGCGACTTTTTGAAATGTTGCCAAATTAACGAAAATCTCGCCAAATGGATAAAAATGACGATAATCAATGAAAATGACGACTAATTGTCGAAAAGTCAATATCTTGGAAAGGATATTAGTATCTACTAGAAGAAAAACCTATTTATTTTACTGTAAATGTAGTAAATTCATTTCATTATATAAGGAAAGTCATGTGTTGCCCACATCAGATTTTTTAAATTGCATTCATAGGGCTCAGGCTGAAGTGAATTACCCCAATAATGACCAATTTTAAATTAATAATAATTTATTATTAGCGACTTACAACTGATGTGATTAATTTAGTAAAGTAAATTCATGCTAAACATATTGCGTTAATCTTACTTAGATATACTTATTAAATTATTCACATATATGCGTAAAAGATAGCACATCTGTTGAATGACGTATTAACAGCACAATGAGGAAAAAATGGTCTTGCTCGATTTCAAACACTAAAAAGATCATTGTTTCCCAATTACTATTGTTCTGCGAGACAATTAATCCAGAAAACAATGATCAAGGTACCGGCAGCAGAGGAAAACCTAAAAAAATAAAATTTTAGTAATAAGAACACAATATTAATATATAATTACGCTGAATTATCTGTTGTTGAAACGAGAAATTCTGCGCAATGATGGAGGCAGTATTTGTCCAATAAAAGCCAAGAAAGGTCCATCATGCATAAGGCATTGATTATGAAACACTTTCCAATTGAAATGCAATTTTAATTAAACATTTCTAAAATGCGATACATTCAGTGGTGATATTCTTTTAATTATGACAATACTACAGTAATTTATTTTGCTTGGAAACTTACAATTTCATCAAAAGAGCTAATGCTGTAAAATTGTCAGCTTCTCTATGTAAAATCAATGATTATTTCATTCATACCCTTTTATTCCAGACTCCAGAATGAAACAATTTTACTTGAAAAAAAATCTGCAATTCTTATAAAACTCATCCTACAATCACTTGTTTACATTCTGCATCCATTAAAATTAGATTTCGTTATAGAAATAATCAAAGTTTGATGATCATTTAAACCCCAAAATAGTGTAATTGCGTTGGCGCAGAATATAGATGCACTGAAAATATGCAAAAATAAAGAACTTTTAGGACGGATGCAAAACTAAATATAAATTTAAAAGAATTTTAAAAATTACTTACATTGAGAAATATGGATGGATGCCATATTTTATTTTGAAGTGGATCACGTGATCTCTTCATATTATACGGGTGTAATTATTATTTTAATGTTTATTTAAAAAACTGCCGAACAGATTTACCTCAAATTTTTTTCATATTTTTTATGGGATAATTTAAATATTTCCTAAAATTTTTGGAGCAATTTGTGAATTTTAACTTCGCTTAAAAACTAATTGGGTGATATTGTTCATTTACATTTTAATACGTCTCACAGACCGTCTGAACAACATACAAAAATTTCATTTTGAGAAAGTCATTCCTACGAAATGTATCGTGCGAACGAACAGACAGACAGAGAGACAGAATGAACAAAGTCCTAAACATTTTCAACTAGGATGTAAAGTGTTAAAAATTTCCATATATGTTCCTAACATTAATATTTTATAAATCAAGCAATTGATTTTGGCAAAGAGGTGGAGTCAAGGTAATATTCTGATATCAGTTATATCACGCTATAGAGAAATATGGAGTAATGACAATAACAAATATACATCTGTCTGTCCGTCATGACCGGCTATAACTCAAGAATAGCTCGATGGATTTGCATATATTTTCAATTGTTTTTTAAATGTAATTGGAAGCAGTTTTGTGGCTTAAGTATATCAGATTTTATAGCGTGTGGTATGTCAAGGTATAAGTCATGGATTAGGGAAATAACTCGAGAAGTATTAGAGGTATTTTATATTTTCTTAAGCAGGTGTATAATACCTCCTATGACACTACAGGATGCAACAAGAAAGATCAATCATGCATAAAGTATTGTTTATGAAACACCTTCAAACTTCAATGCAATTTTATTTAAACATCTTTAAAATGCGATACATTCAGCGGTAGTATTTTTTAAAATTATCATAGTACTAAAATAATTTATTATATTTAAAAACTTAAAACTTCATAAAAAATGAACTTTATTCAAATGACGTCATTGAAATATAAATGACTGGGCTCTATGTAAAAGCAGAAATATTTTATTCATACACTTTTATCAAATTTCTTTCATTCATCACAATACTACAATAATTTATTTTACTAAATACTTAAAATCATGGTGGTAAAATTAATTTAACTCTGTGCTTAAAACTTCATCCAAAAAGTCTGCTATAAAGTCGTCTGCTTCTCAATGTAAACTCAATGACTGTTTCATTCATATTAGCTATATTTCAGACTCCAGAGCTAAATAATTTTGCTTTAAATAAATTCAGCAATTCTTGTATAACTCATCATACAGTTTGATGTGTTTACATTCTCCATAAGTGAAAATTAGGCTTCGTTGCAGATATAATTAAAGTTTGATGATCATTTGAACTCAAATATATTGTAATTGCGTTGTTTCAGAATATAGATGTACAGAAATTAAGCAAAAATTAAGCGGTTTTAGGACGGATACAACATTAAATAAAAATTAAAAAGAACTTTAAAAATCACGACTTTGACACAAGATGGATGGCATATTTTATTTTGAAGTGGGACAAGTGATCTCTCATATGATATGGGTGTAATTATTATTTAAATTTTTATTTAAAAAGCTACCGAATATATTTTGCTGAAATTTTTTTCATATTTTTATGGGATAATTTGAATAGTTCCTAAAACTTCGAAGCACATTGTGAATTTTAAATTCGCTTAAAACATGTTTGAAAAATTAGGTCCCACAGGGTTGAATGTATTTCATTTTTTCAACCCGGGTTCAATCCAAAACTAATTGGGTGATATTATTTATTTATATTCCCATATGTCCCACAGACCGTTTGAACAACATACTAACATTTCATTTTGATAAAGTCATTTTTAAGGTAGTTATTGCGCGAACGGACAGACAGGCAGAACGAACAAAGTCATAAAAACTTTTCAACTATGTTGCAAAGTGTTAAAAAAATATAATGTGGGCAGCACATATCTTTCCTTATATAGTGCAATAAATCTACTCCTGTCACAGTGAAAAAATAATGGAAATATCCTCATATTCTATTTTATCGTGGATGTGTTGTTCTCAGAATAAAATAATGGGTCAGAATTTCTAGGAAACAAGCTCTGTATTAAAACACCAATAAACGTAAGAGGAAAAATATACACACAATGACTCTATAGCTATTTTAGAATGTCACAAATGACCGTCATGTATAGCAATTAATTCACAAAACAGAAGATCATATTCTCAAAACACTGGTGCATTCACAATTCAATGCGGTTTATATATTTCAATCCCTTAAAATATATAAACAGAAGTTTCCTTTAGAAAACCCTTAGCAAAACCTTATTAAAAATCTATGAATTTTAAAATAATTAAGGCATACTTTAGCAAAAGAAACATAACTGATTTGTCAGGATAACATGTATCGGCAAAACTTGAAATTAAAACTTAAATGCAAAATGTGATGCCCGTTAGGATAGTACATATATTTAAATATCCTGTTTAGTAGATATATTTTCGTTACAGAATATATTTTCGTCTCCATGAACGGGATAACAGGAATTACAAATAAGGCTTAAATGTCGTTCTCCCCCTTCAAAGAAGGATCTCGATTTTTAACACTTTACAACAAAGTTGAAAAGTGTTTATGACTTTGTTCATTCTGTCTGTCTGTCTGTCTGTCTGTCTGTCTGTCTGTCCGTTAGCACGATAACTGCCGTAAAAATGACTTAATCAAAATGAAATTTTAGTATGTTGTTCAGACGGTCTGTAGGACCTATGGGAATATAAATAAATAATATCACCCAATTAGTTTTGGATTGAACCCGGGTTGAAAAAATGAAATATATTGAACCCAATGGGACCACATTTTTCAAACATTTTTTAAGCGGATTTAAATTTCACAAATTGCTTCGAAAATTTTAGGTAATATTCAAATTGTTCCATAAAATATATAAAAAAAACAGCGAAATATATTCAGTAGTTTTTTAAATAAAAATTAAAATAATAATTACACCTCTTACATGAAGCGATCACGTGCCCATGATATGAAACGATCACGTGACCAACTTCAAAATATAATACGGCATCCATCTTGTCTCAAAATCGTCATTTTTAAAGTTCTTTTTAATTCATATTGAGTGTTGTATTCGTCGTAAAACCTCTTTATTTTCGCTTAAATTCTGTGCATCTACATACTGAAACAACGCAATGACAATATATTTGAGTTTAAATGAGCATCCAACTTTGATTAGTTCTCTAACGAAGCCTATTTTTCACTTATGTGAAATGTAAACAGCAAAATATGTAGGATGAGTTGTATAGGAATTGCTGTATTTTTTTAATGCAAAAGAATTTAGCTCATGGAGTCTGCATAGCTGATATGAAAGAAATATTCATTGACTTTACCGAGAGCAGGACGATTTTTTGCGATGAAGTTTTAAGCATAGAGTTAAATTACTTATAGCTCCATGGTCTTAATTTTTAAATCAAATAAATTATTATAGTATTGTGATGAATGACATGAATGGGAAATTATTTATGAATGAAATGCTGCTTTTTTAGAGAGAGCCAGGCGTGTTATTTTTTCTATGACGTCATTTGAATGAATTTCAGTTGTTTTCGATGAAGTTTTTAAATATAATAAATGATCGTGGTATTATGATAATTTTAAAATTGTTACCGAGTAATATATCATATTTTAGAGATATTTAAACCAAGCAATTTATATTTCAATGCCGTCATTTGAATGAAGTTCATTTTTTTGGATGAATGTTTAAGTTTTCAACTATAATAAATCAATGTATTATTGTGAGAAGTTTTAAAATATTACCGAGGAATGTATTGCATTTTAGACATGTTTAAATAAAATTGCATTGAAGTTGGAAAGTGTTTCTTAATCAATGCGTTAAGCATGATTGATCTTTCTTGTTACTTTCTCATACTATGTAATAGTATAGAGTAAGTATTGTTTTCATGAAATTTTTCGAATTCGGATTTATGTCCATCTGTCCGTCTGTCTGTCCGTCCGTATGTCTGTGGTCGATTTCTTGTGTACACCGTAGCTGCCGCAAATGTTAATGGATCTTTACGAAACTTTATATCCGGCTTTGTTATCAAAAAATCTAGAACTAGATAGAATTTTTTTTAATTTGGGAGGAAAGTTTGATGTTTTCATTCAAGTTGCCATATGCAAAAATAAACAAGAAAGATCAATAATGCATAAAACATTGATTATGAAACACTTTCCAACTTCAATGTAATGTTATTCAAACATCTCTCAAATGCGATACATTCCTCGGTAATATTTTCAAAATTATCACAATACTACATTCATTTATTATATTTGAAAACTTCATCGAAGAAAATGAACTTCATTCAAATGACGGCATTCAAATATAAATTACCTGATTTAAACATCTCTACAATGCGATACATTCCTCGGTAATATTTTTAAAATTATCATAACACTACAATAATTTATTATATTTGAAAACTTCATCGAAAACAAATGAACTTTATTCAGATGACGTCATCGAAATATAAATCGCCTTTATATAAAAGAAGCATTTCATTCATAATCATTTTGCCAATCGTTTAATTCATCACAATACTATAATAATTTATTTTATTTAAAAATTTGAAATATTGTTATCTACCATATTTATTTTAAAATGTGAAACCTTTCTCATATATAAAATAATTAAACTCTTGGAAATATATTTATTATATAACATATATCTTTTCTTTCTGGAGGATATAACTAGAGTCAGAATTTAATTGAATTTGTTTTTTTCCCTATATTAAATAATTTTTATTTAAAGAACTACCTAACATATTTTACTGAAATTTTTTTATGTATATTTTAAGGGATAATTTGAATATTTCCTAATATTTTCGAAGCAATTTGTGAATTTTAAATTCGCTTAAAAAATGTTTGAAACATTAGGTCCCATAGGATTCAATGTATGTCATTTTTTCAATCCGGATTCAATAAAAAAATTAATTGGGTGATATTATTCATTTATATTCCCATAGGTCCCACAGACTGTCTGAAAAACATTCTAAAATTTCATTTTTATAAAGCCATTTTTACGGCAGTTATCGTGCTAACAGACAGACAGACAGAATGAACAAAGTCATAAACACTTTCAATTATGTTGTAAAGTGTTAAAAAGATATTAAATCTGCAAACTGGTTATAATTTAAAACGAGTATGCGTGTTATCTTATGAAATTAAATCCAATTTAATGCAACATGAGAGAGAAATAGAAAACGAATTTCGGCTTGTAGGGAAATTTATATACAGCTCACATCAAACTGGATTTTATTACTTTATTAAACTGAGATAATAAATTAAAAGAGTAACTTATAAACATAACATCACATTTAAAATATATTGACTTCCATGTGATGTAATCTTTACACTTTAAATAGATTATAACAAGAAAAATCAATTATGTATAAGTATTGATTATGAAACACTTTCCAACTGAAATGCAATTTTGTTTAAACATCTTTAAAATGCGATATATTCAGCGGAGATATTTTTAAAATTATCAGAGTACTACAGTAATTTATTACATTTGAAAACGTCAAACTTCATCGGAAAAGACAATGCTAGCTATACAAAATGAATCTTATTCAAATGACGTCACTGAAATATAAATTGGCTGCCTCTCTATGTAAAATCAATGAATGTTTCATTCATATCCCTAATATTCCAGACTCCAGAGTTTAATAATTTTGCTTGAAAAAAAATCTGCAATTCTTATGCAACTCACCGTATAATCGCTTGATATCATTACATTCTGCATGAGTGAAAATTAGGCTTCGTTGTAGAAATAATCAATGTTTAATGATCATTTAAAATAAAAAGTATCGTAATTGCGTTGACACAGAATTTAGATAATACGCAGAAGTAATGCATTTTTATGACGGATGCAACACTAAATATAAATTTAAACGATCTTTACACAGTAGGGAAAATGGATGCCGTACTTTATTTTGCAATGAATCACGTGATCTCTTCATATATATTATGAGTGTAATTATTATTTCAATTTTTATTTGAGTGTAATCATGAGTGTAACTATTATTTCAATTTTTATTTGAGTGTAATCATGAGCTTAATTATTATTTCAATTTTTATTTGAGTGTAATCATGAGTGTAATTATTATTTCAATTTTTATTTGAGTGTAATCATGAGTGTAATTATTATTTCAAATTATAAACTACCTAACATAAATATTTGGGTAGCTGTTGAAATTGTTTTTACACATTTTATGTGATAATTTGAATACTTCTTAAAATTTTCAAAGCAATTTATAAATTTTAACTTTGCTTAAAAATGTTTGAAAAGTTAAGTCCCATGGGGTTCAAAGTATTTCGTATTTTCAACTCGGGTTAAATACGAAATTATTGGGTAATATTATTCATTTTCATTCTCATATGTCCCACAGACCGTCTCAACACCGTACTAAAATTTCATTAGGATGAAAATACTTTTACGGCTGTTATCGTAAGCAAACGGGGCAGATAGGCAGAATGACCAAAATCATAAACACTTTTCAACTGTGTTGGAAAGTGTCAAAAACAATAAAGACTTTAAAGGATGACCCGAGCTGAGATCTACTTGCTATTTTCGAACATTTAAATCCGTCACTGATCGTTAGATTGTTGTGACATATAGCTTAAACTGCAATTTCCACATATTCTTCATATTCTCCTTCATAAACTTCCCCAGAAACAGATGATTCCGAAACAAAGGGAAGTCAGAATTCCCAGATGTCCTAATTAGGGTAAGCTCTACTTCATTGGCCTTGCTTCAGCATAACCTAATAACAGCCCGCAATTTAGTCTATTTACAGGTGTTTCATCACATATTGACAACCGATTCATGTCAAATTAAGGGACTATTTAGAAGTAATCAGGTCGTACAGTCATCGACTTTCTGTTTCTCGTATATAGTAATCAGTGTGTTAATTATTATACAGAATATATCATAGACGAGGTAAGTTCATGTTAAGGATATTTACGCAAGTATTTTAAGCCTGTCAAAAACAGGGAAACTAGCAATCTTAAAAATACTAAGTTGCAAATTTTTTATGTGTCATTTATAACTCTTTGAAAACTTGTAAATGAAATGAATGAATCTGAAAAATCGAACACACTTATTGAACTTTACTGAAGTTTTATTTTACAAAATGTTATTTATGCAAAATCATTCCGACTCCATTGGACTATAGCCATCGCTGATTTTTCCTTGTTCATACGCAGTATTGATCAAGTATTATTTTAACGAGAATTTTTGATTTCGAGGTTCTGGTGCCAGCATACGTTTTAGGACCTCCTGAACACATTTTGACAAGCATGGATTGATGTCCATATGGATAGCTGCCACACATATTAATGGATTTTAGCAAACCATTACATTCTACTTTGTTGAAGAAAAATCTATAACTAAATATAGTTATTTTAAATTCGAGAGAAAGCTTCGAAATTTGTTCGAAGTTTTATATTTATTTAACATGGCGGCACGGGACAAAAATTGATATATGTTATTGATATATGATATATGTAAAGAAATTGATATATGATATATGTAAAGAAGTTATTTATGGATCAATGATCACGAAGCTTAATAGTTTCAATAATTGTAGTGAGAAATAGCCTGATACAATTTTCGTGTTTCTGACATCATTAGTCCCCTCGTGGGTGAGGCAAGTTACCCCTCGGGGAGTACATTGTCAGATATGGTATCATTCGAGAGATTCTTTCAAGCCTTTTAAAGTGAAAGGTTACATGTTATAATTGTGATCAGTTGGGACAAGATACAGATTTTTCAAAATTTTTCTTACCAAATTTGAAAAAAAAATAATAATAAAACAAGAAAGATCAATCATGCTTAAAGCATTGATTATGAAACACTTTCCAACTTCAATGCAATTTTATTTAAACAAGTCTAAAATGCAATACATTCCTCGGTAATATTTTGAAACTTATCACAATACTGCATTAATTTATTATATTTGAAAACTTAAACCTTCATCGAAAAAAATGAACTTCATTCAAATGACGGCATTGAAATATAAATTGCCTGGTTTAAACATCTCTAAAATGTTATACATTCCTCGGTAATAGTTTTAGAATTATCATAATACTATGATAATTTATTATATTTGAAAACTTCATCGAAAACAACTGAAATTCATTCAAATGATGTCATAGAAAAAATAACACGCCTGGATCTCTCTATAAAAAACGGATTTCATTCATAACTTCCTCCCATTCATTTCATTCATCACAATACTATAATAATTTATTATATTGAAATATTTTGTTTAAGACCATGGAGCTACAAAAAATTAAACTCTATGCTTGAAACTTCATCGAAAAAAATCGTCCTTCTCTTTATGAAATCAATTAATATTTCATTCATATCAGCCATGCAGACTCCATGGACTAAATTATTTTGTGTTAAAAAAATACAGGAATTCTAATACAACTCATTCTACATATTTTGCTGTTTACATTTTACATAGGTGAAAAATAGGATTAGTTGTAGAAATAATCAAATTTAGATGAGCATTTAAACTCAAATATATTGTCATTGCGTTGTTTCAGTATGTAGATGCACAAAATTTAAGCAAAAATAAAGTAGTTTTAGGACGGATACAACACTCAATATGAATTAAAAAGAACTTAAAAAAATCACGATTTTGAAACAAGACGGATGCCATATATCATTTTGAAGTGGGTCATGTGATCGTTTCATATCATGGTCATGTGATCGTTTCATATAAGATTTTGAAACAAGACGGATGCCATATATCATTTTGAAGTGGGTCATGTGATCGTTTCATATCATGGTCACGTGATCGTTTCATATAAGAGGTGTAATTATTATTTTAATGTTTATTTAAAAAGCTACTGAATATATTTCGCTGAATTTTTTTTTATATATTTTATGGAACAATTTGAATATTACCTATAATTTTCGAAGCAATTTGTGAATTTTAAATTCGCTTAAAAATTGTTTGAAAAATTAGTTCCCATAGGGCTCAATGTATTTCATTTTTTCAACCCGGGTTCAATCCAAAACTAATTGGGTGATATTATTCATTTATATTGCGATAGGTCCTACAGACCGGCTGAACAACATACTAAAATTTCATTTTGATTAATTCATTTTTACGGCAGTTATCGTGCTAACGGACAGACAGGCAGAATGAACAAAGTCATAAACACATTTCAACTTTGTTGTAAAGTGTTAATAAAAATCGCAATCTTCTTAAATTCACTATAACAATAATAACCCATTTCGTCGTCCGTCTCTGTAATATTTAGCGACGAATTTGGCGGGATATCGCCAACTTGTTTCGTAGCGTTTCCAACGTTTTGTGTTCGTAACGTTATTAGACCCATCGCGGGAGGGGTGTACCTTATCATACTTGATATTAATCAAAAAGCCTTTTCGAGCCCTTTAAAATGAAGGACAGCATGCTATAACTGGGATCACTTGAAACAATTTTCTTTGTAAAATTTGCACACAGGAAAAAAAAAATCTATTTTAAACAGGATTCTGGTTTGTGAAAATATTGGATATTTTGAAACAAGAAAACGCTATGAATAGAAAAGGTTATACAAAATGTTCGACAATGTGAAATTTGAGCTTAAATTTGAGCCTAATATGAAATTCGAGGTTAAATCTATACATTGAATTAAAAAAAATAAATAAACATTGTGTTATAAAAAGAAACACCCTTTCGTATTCCCCCTTAGCCTTCTATAAAAATATTACGGGGACCCTTCCATAAATCCTTGGGACCCCAAATGGGATCGCAATTTAAGAGTTGCGCACCATTTCCATTGACGACACAATTGGTGCGCAAATATTTAACCTTATAGGTTAACGAAGGGGTCACCACGGGCTTAACGAAAGCCTTTTAAGATATTTTGAAAAGTTTAATTTTTTTTTGTCTCCGGGGAAAATATAATTCCATTAGTTTTGTGACACATGCTCGGTAGTATAAGCATGAAAAAATTTCGTCTTTTAAGTCACCAGTGGATTTCTGGAGGGTCAATAAAGACAGAAACATGTTGGACAATTTTACTAATTATTATTATAATAGTATTGCATTATTGCAGATTTAAACAGTTTGACCAGATTTTTATTAAAAACGCAAACTTCCGCCTACGATGGGAGGTCTTTATTTTGAAAAACTGATAAAAAAAATTCACGAAAATGAATCCAAAGTTTAAATACGAAATATTCTCTTTAACGTACTCGTATATTAATTGCGTATTTAAGCTTACAGTAGTAATAGGTAATTTTTTTGTTTAAATTAATTTGCATTTTCTGTCAAGAATCCCAATGCTTGACATAGTTTAAGTACGTTACTAATTTGGGAATTGCTCTATGGGTGAGTTCGTTATTAATTTGGAGACTTCCTCTACAGCCGGGTTCAGTGTGTGTGTCACTAATTTGAACACGTTCTTTATGGTCGTATTTAGTAAGTATGTTACTAATTTAGGAATAGGCGGGATTAATGCGTACGTTATTAATTTGGAAACGTTCGCTATAGGCGGGTTCAGTGTGTATGTTACTAATTTGAAAACGGCCTTTATAGGCGGGTTTTGCAAGTGCGTTACTAATGTAGGAATAGGCGGGATCAGTGCGTACTTTATTAATTTGGAAACGTCCTCTATATGTGTGTTCAATGATTATGTTACTAATTTGTTATAATAATCTATTTTATTAATGAAGTTTCTGCGTTTCAAAAAATGATTTTGGTTAAATCTACTATACATATATTAAGTGGAAATATAAAAATCTGATGTGAGCAGCACATGACTTTCCCTGCAGACGTATATTAACGTTATCTTTATTTTAATTAAATTTATTTCACTTTTAATTCAATTTTCGTTCTCATTCGGTAACCGGACTTATTTTCAAAGGTGGCGTAGAGAAAATACGGAAACTAAAATATCTCGAGAACGGCTAGTCCTAGTGTAATGGGGTTGGTCTTAATATTTTCGTCGTCAAAAATTACGTATTAAACGAGCATTTAATGGATATAATTGAGAATACCTAGTTCTTTAGTTTAGATTTTGACGATTTTTTCGGGCCATTTTGCAAAAAAGGCGGGTTATTTTTTTCCGAAACGTACCAAAATCTAATCAGCACCAGAGTAACCCACAAGTGACTCATCTACCGAATTTCGTAAAATTCGGTTCAGTAATTTTTCAGTTAGAGTGGATACAAGCTTTTGCGGGCCATTTCGCAAAAAAAGGCGGGATCTTTTATTCCAAATCGTACCCAAAACTAATCAGCACCAGACTCGCTCACAAGTGACTTACCTACCAAATTTTGTGAAATTCGGTCCATTAGTTTTTTAGTTAGAGTGGATACAAAATCTGCACAGACAGACAGACAGACACACAGACAGACACACAGACAGACAGACACACAGACACACACACAGACGTCACGCTAAAAATGATTTTTTCGCATTCTAGAGGTCTTGAAACGTGTAGATCCGTCGAAAACTCGAGTTGCGATTTTCGACATGATTCCAATACTTTCCCTATACATTACCATGTATTGCAGGGAAAGTAAAAATCTGATTTGGGCAGCACATGACTTTCCCTGCAGACTTATATTAACGTTCTTTTTATTTTAATTAAATGTATTTCACTTTTAATTCAGTTTTCGTTCTTATTCGATAACCGGACTTATTTTCAAAGGTGGCGTAGAGAAAATACGGAAAACTAAAATATCTCGAAAACGGCTGGTGCTAGTGTAATGGGGGTGGTCTTATTATTTTCGTCGTTAAAAATTACGTATTGAATGAGCATTTATTGGATATATTTGAGTATACCTAGTTCTTTAGTTTAGATTTTGACGATTTTTGCGGGCCATTTTGCAAAAAAAGGCAGGTTATTTTTTTCCGTATCGTACCAAAATCTTATCAGCACCAGGGTAATCCACAAGTGACTTATCTACCGGATTTTGTGAAATTCGGTCCAGTAGTTGTTCATTTAGAGTGGATACAAGCTTTTGCGGGCCAATTCGCAAAAAAAGGCGGGTTCCTTTATTCCCAATCGTACCCAAAACTAATCAGCACTAGACTCGCTAACAGGTGACTTACCTATCAAATTTTGTGAAATTTGGACCATTAGTTTTTTAGTTAGAGTGAATAAAAATCTGCACAGACAGACAGACAGACACACAGACAGACAGACGCACAGACACACACACAGACGTCACACTAAAAATGTTTTTTCGCATTCTAGAGGTCTCGAAACGTGTAGATTTGTCGAAAACTCGAGTTATGATTTTCGGCATGATTCCAATACTTTCCCTCTACATTACCATGTATTGCAGGGGAAGTAAAAAGGGTCATATTTTCGCATCTTTACATGTCTTAATTTTTACTTATCTTGTTCTATTAACCTCAAGCACATTATTGAAATCATTGTACTGTATATTGCTGCAGTAAACAGTCTCTTCCTAATTCCGTAAATCAAAAGGAATCGCATTTCGACACTCTCAAACGTTCTAATTAGGAAAAGTTCTGCCCTGTCCGGCTTGCAACGTTGTAACATTGGCGCCCGCAAGTTAACAGGTGTTTTGGCACATGCTGGCATCCCGTGCATGTCACATTAACGAAGTATTTACATGCAATCAAGGCATGTATTCATCTGCAAACGTTCGTGCATAGAGTTGTAGTGAAGAGCTAATCAGTAGACAGAAAATTTGATTGATTAGGTAAGTTCGTGGAATTATATTGTGTGAATGTTTCATAGCGACGGGTATATGTGCACAGCCTAATGCTATATTGAATTTAATTGGTCAGAAAGAAGTGGGGATTTTAAGTTAGATGAAGTTGTTTGGTGACAGCAATGTTGAGTATTTTTAAACAATCCTTAATTAATATTATTATTCTAAACAGAAAATATATGCAAAAATATTTTCATGATATGAAATTAATAGATTTTATATGCAGTTTGCAATGGCGGCTTGTGAGGTGACGCATGATAAGCGCTGTTTCACATAAAGTTATCGGCTGAATTGTTTATTATTACTATCATTTGGGGCGCTATGTGTTCCGACCCCCACTGGTGCCCTGGGACAACGTCATGTGACGGCTAACAGGTTCACGGTTCTGGCCGGTGCATGAGATATTGACTTTTCACGTTATATACTGAATTATGTTCTGTTTGTATAATGTTTGTTTTATTATCTGCCATTGGAAATAATAAAAAAAACTATAATTTGGCGATTTCTTCGGACTCTTTTGGCTATTTTTAGATAAAATTTGACAACACTTGTGGCAGTAGTGTGATATATTTCGATGATGTTCTTTGTCGAGGAGGAGGGGGAATCCCGCCACTGAATCTACTTTACCCATTCATAAAATCACTAGCAGCCACAGGCAGTTTTGGTATTTTAAACTTCGCAAACCCCTCACCCACAACTGCGCAGTTCCGTTGTCAAGATATTGCACGATTAGTTTGCTACTACGCCACAAAACTCGCAAACCGTTAAATTGTTTTATCAATTTACTGAGTAGACGTTTCGGACGTATTTTTTTCTAGAAAATGTGTTTTGGACTAGGAACGAATCTCTCTCGTGCGTTCTCGATATTTTACAAATCTTATTTTCAATTTAGTAACCATGATATCACCCAAATGAATTCATATGAATTCATGAATATCGTGTGATTATCACTTTTCCAACAGATGCAGAGCCTACTTTGACGATAAAAGCTTGCAATCCAGTAGCTCAACGGTAGAGCATCGGGTGGTCAGTATGTAGATTCGCAATTCGTATCCCGGTTGAGGCAACAAAGTTCAAGTCAACTCTGTAGGTTTGTGCAAAGATGTGCATCTGATCAAAGATGCTTGGAAACCTGTACCCGAATTATAAGAACAGAGGAGGAGCTAGCTTTTGCTCAGTGATTATAATGTCGGTCTTGTAACCAAAGGGTCCCTGGTTCGGGGCCCGGCGACTTCCAATCGCCACAATTCTCTCTAACTCTCTCATTCTCTCTCTCTAACTCTCTCATTCTCTCTACAACTCTCCCTCACTCTCTCTAACTCTCTCTCCCATTCTCTCTCTAACTCTCCCATTCTCTCTCCAACTCTCTCTCTATCCTCTCTCTCTAACTCTCTCATTCTCTCTCTAACTCTCCCATTCTCTCTCTCTAACTCTCTCATTCTCTTTCTCTGTAATTCTCTCAATCTGTCTATCTCATTCTATAACTCTCTCATTCTGTCTCTCTCTCTCTAACTCTTTGGAAATTAACATTTGGAAATTATTTCAGGCCGTACTCGAGATATTAGAAATTTTATTTCTTTTCCCGCTATATTTATTAACGGGGGAGCTCAAACCAACCTTCAATTGTTAGAGCATTCTTTTTCAAATATTGAAAAACGATATAAAATATATATAATAAATTTTGCTCTTAAAATAGGTATTTTATATGGATTTCTCGAGATATTAAAAATTTTCCTTTTTCACTAGATGCTCAATTTCTCACGAAAAAATTTAGCGAATTACTTGAAATTTTAAATGCTAATTTAAACCAGCGACACCAATAAGCTTGCTGATTTTTATCTAATATCAACAAATCATTAACTTTTGTTTCTCTCTATACAAAATCAAATTTTGTTAAACTCTAGAAAAGTCATGTGTTGGACCAGCAGAATGTTTCTGGCAAAACGACAATTCATTTGTCTGTAGGTAAAGTTGTGAGTTTATGACACTGCTTACCCCACATGCATAGGGTAATGTATGAGGAAAGTATAGTGACGGGGTTGAAAATTAAAATTCGAGTTTTCGACGGAGGAATACGTTTTAAACATCCTTGAACTTAAATGGACCGTTTTATAGTGACATCTCATGTGTATGTATGTTAGTGTAGGTGTGTATGTAATGCGTGTATGTATGTATGTAATGCGTGTATGTATGTATATATGTTAGTATGTATCCGTGAATCTCGCGAACGAATAGGGCGTTTTAAACAAAACTTTTATGCGATTATTACAATCAATGAATACTAGATCTCTATTGATTCAATCGAATGTTCGAAAGACTTTTCAATTTTCGAATGAATTTTCGACAAAAATTAAAACATCATGACATCTAATTATAAATAAATAATTGTTTCACACTTAATTTTTTTAACAGAAAACGGAGAATGCAAACTTTAGAACGCTAGCATGGCCCCACCTAGAATTATTGCAAAAATTTCTAATGAAATTAAAAAATCTGATATGAGCAGCACATGACTTTCCTTATATAATGCAATGAATTTACTACTTTTACAGTACACAAAATAGAGTATTGTTATAGTAGATATTTATATTCTTTCCAAGATATTGAATTTTCGCCAATGAGTCGTCATTTTTATCCATTTGGCGAGTTTATCGTTAATTTTGTAACATTTCAAAAAGTCGCCAAGTTGGCGACATTCCGTCAAATTCGTCGACAAAATCTTGCCAAGCTTTACTGACAGAGAAATAAGTTATTCTTATAGCAGATAAATGACTATTGGCGTTCAAATACAAAAGTATTACTCGAAGTATCTTTTCTCATGAATGGCACGAGCTAGATCCGCGAGAATGATGTCACCCAATTTATCGCATAGTATTACATATGAAAAGTGAACATGTTTCTCAATAGGAAATATATTTTATTTATTTTATATGACTTTTTGATAATTTTTTTGAAAAATGTGCAATATCTCGCGAACGGTTAATGTTAGCTTTCTAAAATTTATGTTAATCGTTTTCTGATAAAAAATTACATAAGAAATGTCTATTTGCGTAACTTTATTCGCAGTTTTGATTGTTTGACGATATTTTCAAAATTTCACTCGAAAATTTAGGGGGTGCTGAACATTCGATTACGTTTAAAAACAATAGGCTTCCAGAGTTTACGGTTTTGATGTTTGTACTAAATTTCGTTCGAATCGGTCTATTCGTTCATCAGTTATCGTCTCCACAGACTCTCTCACACACACACACCACTTCAAAAATGTTTGATTCGAGATCAGGGATGCCTGAAACGTGCTCTCCCGTCGAAAAATCGAGTTCGAATTTTCGACCCCGTCACAATACTTTCCTTATACATTATGTGTATATAAGGAAAGTAAAAAATCAAAACCGTTAATACTAGTACTTAAAAAACCATTCCACACGAAACTTTTTATTAGAAAGCAAATGATATAAACTTTAAAACGCTAACATGCACCGTTCCCTAAATATTTCAATTTGCTTTTCAAATAAATTTATAAAAAAATAACAAAATAGAGGTAGTAAATGCCATCTAATAGGTTTACTTTCTATATGGAATTTTGCGTGATATATCTGTTAGCAAATTATTCTTGAGGATATAGTTGATTCCATTCAGGATATAAGAATAATCTTGTAAGCATTTATTACAGTTTTATAAACATTTGTGATTATCTTGTATTTCGACATCCAACAATTTTTCAATGGCCAGTTATTAAACGAGATATTAATAAATTGTCCTGTGATGATTCGGCAGGATTTTCTTCTTCTTCGACCGAGATCCGACCTCTTCGAAAGTGTAAGGTATCTGTTTGGACGACCGGGAAGTACCACACAATTTAGACCAGAACAAAGTAGGGGTGGCATTCACGGGGACCGTACCCATCTTCCCCTACCACCAACCCCTTGGAAAGACTTAATTTAACATGCCCGTACTCAGCGTAAAGACGGAGACAGTTTGGACAGAGCCGGAAATCGAATCCCGGGTCGGTCGAGTGCAATCCCCTCGCACCTGCCACTGGTCTATCCCACCCCTGATGAAGATTCTACATGTGAGTAGGAATAATCCGTTTTGTTTGGATTCTTAAATTGTCATATAGCGTCAAATTTCAATTTACGTGATATTTATCCAATGCCAAAAACAATGTGCAGCAAATTTTGTGTATCAATATTTTGCTGTAAAATAATTAAAGTTATTGCTTTATGTAAACAAAGCCCTATGTAGCTCACATTAGATCCACTTCCCCGTCCCCCTCCCACACACACAAAAAAATCGAAAATTGTTTGATCTGTAGGGAGTGGGGAGTGTCATGTATTAGACACATGAGATATTTGAGGAAAAACGGCAATTTATTCCTCTGTAAGTGATGTGGGCAGCACATGACTTTCTCTGCAGACTCAACTTCATTTTCTCTTTATTGTTTTAATAATTCATTAAATTGAGTTTTATTGCACAAAATAGCACTGAATTTGCTTTTTAATTCATTGTTTTTATTTGATAACTGGATATTTTCCCCAAAGGCGATGAAGTAAAAATGCGAAAAAACTAAAATATCTCGAGAACGATTAGTTCTAGAGTAATGGGGTTAATCTTATTCTGTTCCTCGTCAACAATTACGTTTAAAAAAATCTGATGTGGGCAACACATGACTTTCCTTATATAATGTAATGAATTTACTACTTTTACAGTAAAAAAATAGGTTTTTCTTATAGTATATACTTATATTCTTTCCAAGATATTGAATTTTCGACAATTAGTCGTCATTTTCATTCATTTAGCGTAATTTTTACCCATTTTGCGAGATTTTCGTTAATTTGGCAACATCTCAAAAAGTCGCCAAGTTGGCGGCATTCCGCCAAATTCGTCGCCAAAATATCGCTAAGCGTTATGCACTAAGAAATAAGTTATTCTTACAGCAGATAAATGGCAATTGGCGTACAATTACAAAAGTATTACTCAAAGTATCTTTTTTCATGAATGGAACGAGCTAGATCCACGAGAATGATGTCACTCAATTTATCGCATGGTATTACATATGAAAAGTGAACATGTTTCTCAATAAGAAATATTTTTTTTTATTTTATATGACTTTTTGATAATTTTAAGAAAAAAAGTACAATATCTCGGGAACGGTTCATGTTAGCGTTCTAAAATTTATGTCAATCGTTTTCTAATGAAAAATTACATAAGAAAGGTCTATTTGCGTAACTTTATTATTGGTTTTGATTTTTTGACGATTTTTTCGAAATTTCATTCGAAAATTTAGGGGGTTCTGAACATTCGATTGCGTATAAAAACAATAGGCTTCCAGTATTTACGGATTCTGATTTTTGTACCAAATTTGGTTCGAATCGGTCCATTCATTCATCAGTTATCGTCTCCACAGACTCACTGACACACACACACACACACACACATACTTTCACACACACACACACAGACATCACTTAAAAAATGTTTGATTCATGATCAGGGATGCTTGAAGCGTGCTCTCCCGTCAAAAACTCGAATTCGAATTTTCGACCCCGTCACAATACTTTCCTTATGCATTATATATGTAAGGAAAGTAATAAGTATTTAATAGATATATTTGAGCATACATAATTTTTATTTTAGATTTTGACGATTTTTGCTTGCGATTTCGCAAATAAAAGCAGGTTATTTTTTTCTGAATCGTACCAAAATCTAATCAGCACCAGGATAGCCCACAAGTGACTTATATACTAGATTTTATAAAATTTGATCTATTAGATTTCCAGCTAGAGTGGATACAGGTAAGTTTTGCTGACCATTTCGCAAAAAGAGGCGGGTTCTTTTATCCCGAATTATACCCAAAACTAATCAGTACCAAGATCACACACAAGTGACTTACCTACTAAACTTTTAAACTTTATGAAATTTGGTCCATACGTTTTTGAGTTAGAGTGGATACATACATTGCAGAGACAGACACACAGACAGACAGACACACATACGTCACCCTAAAAATAGTTTTTCGTATTCTAGAGGTTCCAAAACGTGTAGATTCGTCGAAAACTCGAGTTACGTTTTTCGGCATGATTCCAATACTTTCCCTGTGCATTACCATGTATTGCAGGAAAAATAGAATTATGTGCGTATGATAAAATTTTCTCTTTTTACTTTCCCTGCAATACATGGTAATGTATAGGGAAAGAATTGGAATCATGTCAAAAATTGCAACTCGAGTTTTCGACGGATCTACACGTTTCAAGACCTCTAGAATACGAAAAACCATTTTTAGCGTGACGTCTGTGTGTGTGTCTGTGTGTCTGTCTGTCTGTGTGTGTGTCTGTGAGTCTGTGTGTCTGTGCGTCTGTCTGTCTGTCTGTGTGTCTGCCTGTGCAAATTTTGTATCCACTTTAACTAAAACAGTAATTGACGGAGTTTCATAAAATTTGGTAGGTAAGTCACTTGTGGGCGAATCTGGTGCTGATTAGTTTTGCGTACGATTCGGGATAAAAGAACCCGCCTTTTTTTGCGAAATGGCCCGGAAAAGTTTGTATCCACTCTAGCTGAAAAACTAATGGACCGAATTCCTCAAAATTTGGAAGGTAATTCACTTGTGGGACAACCTGGTTATGATTAGATTTTGGTATGATTCGGAAAAAAATAATCTGCCTTTTTTTGCAAAATGTCCCGCAAAAATCGCCAAAATCTAAAATAAATAACTGCGTATGCTCAAATATATCCATTAAATGCTTGTTTAATACGTAATTTTTAACGAAGAAAAGAATAAGACCAACCCCATTACACTAGGGCTAGCCGTTCTCGAGATATTTTAGTTTTTCCGTATTTTCTCTACGCCACCTTTGAAAATAAGTTCAGTCATCAAATGAGAACGAAAATTGAATTAAAAGTGAATTAAATGTAATTAAAATAATGAGAACGTGAATATAAGTCTGCAGGGAAGGTCATGTGCTGCCCACACATCAGATTTTTACTTTTCCTTCAATATATGGTAATGTATAGGGAAAGTATAGGAATCATGTTGAAAATCGCAACTCGAGTTTTCGACGGATCGACACGTTTCGAGACCTCTAGAATACGAAAAAACTATTTTTAGCGTGACGTCTGTGTGTGTGACTGTGTGTCTGTCTGTCTGTCTGTGCAGATTTTGTATCCACTCTAATTAAGAAACTAATGGTCCGAATTTTACAACATTTGGTAGGTAAGTCACTTGTGGGCGAGTCTGGTGCTGATTAGTTTTGGGTAAGATTCGGGATAAAAGAACCCGCCTTTTTTTACGACATGGCCCGCAAAAGTTTGTATCCACTCTAACTGAAAAACTAATGGACCGAATTTCACAAAATTCAGTTGATGAGTCACTTGTGGGTCACCCTGGTGCTGATTAGATTTTGGTACGATTCGGAAAAAAATAACCCGGCTTTTATTGCAAAATGGCCCGAAAAAATCGTCAAAATCTAAACTAAAGAACTACGTATGCTCAAATTTGTCCATTAAATGCTTCTTTAATACGTAATTTTTAACGAAGAAAAGAATAAGACTAACCCCATTACTCTAGGACTAGCCGTTTTCGAGATATTTTAGTTTTTCGTATTTTCTCTACGCCACCTTTGAAAATAAGTCCGGTTACCGAATGAGAAAGAAAATTGAATTAAAAGTGAAATAAATTTAATTAAAATAAAGAGAATGTGGATATAAGTCTGCAGGGAAAGTCATGTGCTGGCCACATCAGATTTTTACTTTCCCTGCAATACATTGGAATGTATAGGAAAAGTATTGGAATCATGCCTAAAATCGCAATTCGAGTTTTCGACGAATCTGTACGTTTTGAACCTCTAGAATGCGAAAAAACGATTTTTAGCATGACGTCTGTGCTTGTGTCTGTCTGTTTGTCTGTGTGTCTGTCTGTACAGTGTATTTATCCACTGTAACTCAAAAACTAATGGACCGAATATCATAACATTTGGTAGGTAAGTCACTTGGGCGTGACCTTGGTGCTTATTAGTTTTTTGTCCGATTCGGAAAAACAGAACCCACCTCTTTTACGAAATGGCCAGTAAAAATTTCATTTATCCATTCTAGCTAAAATACTAATTGACCTAATTTGACAAAATTTCGTAGATAAGTTGCTTGTAGGATACTCTGGTCCTGATTAGATTTTAGTATGATTCGGAAGAGAACAACCTGACTTTTTTACTGAATGGCTCGCAAAAATCGCCAAAATTTATAAAAACAAAAAGACAACGTATGCTCAAATGTATCTATTAAATTACTATTTTATATGCACTTATTGACAAGGAAAGGAATATAACCAACTCCATTACTTTAGGACTAACCGTTCTCAAGATATTTGAGAATTCTTACATTTTTGTCACGCCACTTTCGGGAAAAATGTCCAATTATCAAATAAAAACAAAAATTGAATTAAAAATGCAAATTTAGTGTTATTTTGTGCAACTAAACTCAATCTAATGAATTATTAAAGAAATAAAGAAAAAAATTAATTTGACTCTGCAGCGAAAGTCATGTGCTGCCCACATCAGATTTTTACTTTTCCTGCAATACATGATAATTGTGCAATAGGAAAAGCATTGGAATCGTGTCTAAAATCGCAACTCGAGTTTTCGACGGATCGTACATGTTTCGGGATCTCTAGAATATGATAAACTATTTTTAGCGTGGCGTCTGTGCCTGTGTATTAAACGTCACTTATAACCTAGGGAACGAATCTAGGTTACGAAGTGATCTAGTGTTTCGGAAGTTACGTGAGTTATTCACACCTAGATCACAGTGGGCGCGGTAGCCCATTGGTTAGCGCGCTGGAGTTGCACTCGGTAGGCCCGGGTTCGATTCCAGCCACTGCCAAAACTGCCGCCGTGTTCATGCGGAGTACGATCACGTTAAACATGTGGGTCCGAAAGTCCTTCCGAGAGGTTGGTGGTAGGGGAAGGAGGGTACGGACCCTGTGGATGCCTCCCCCACTGGGTTCCGGTCTAAATTGGGTGGCACTTCCCGACCTTCCAAGAAGTTACCTTACACCTTTCTGGTAGGTCGGACGGTCTGGGTTTCAACAACAACACCTAGATCACAAAAGTAATCCAGGTACTGATTAGGTTTTAGTATGATTCGAAATCAATTGTATTAATTAAATATTAGTTGTATACGTAATTTTTAACGATAAAAAAACGTAAGAGTAACCCTTTTATTCTAGTCTTGTTTTTGCTGCATCGGTTTTAAGAATACGCCCAGTCACCAAATAAAAACGAAAACTGAATGAAAAGTGTAAATTCTGTGTCATTTCAGATAAGTTTGCGTGTTGCTTTGTGCAGTTAAACTCAATTAAATGAATTATTAAAGAATTAAAGAGAAAACGAATTTGAGACTGTAAGGAAAGTCATTTGCTGTCCACATAAGATTTATTGTGCAAATCCTAATTTTTACCACGATATACAAAATTCCAAAACGCGCACCCCCGATGAGCTATTTTATAGCTTCTTTTAATCCTTCTCATCTCAACCTTGATCGAAACCAACCCCATGACGTGCCTCCTCATAATCGCCTCATGTAGAAAGATTCCATTAATAAACGTCTGCTGGGACACCTCCTTTAAAGTACACCATTGTATTATTTTTCTTTTTCCTAAGTGCTAAGCTGTAATTTAGCGTGATAGATGACACTCTTCTTAGTTTTATCTGGCTGTGTTTGACTCTCTTAATCCCTTAAATGATTGCGTAGGGTATTGCCTCTTATAATGGCTTTTTACTCTGTTTTTCTGCAGTTTAAAACTCACGTCTGTAGTGTTCAGCTCCGTCGGCGTATATGTGGATATCAGGTGTTGCTTAAATTTTGTGGCTCGGAAAAGTGAACGATTTTGTTTTGTGGTAAGTGTAAATATCAATTTTATTTTGTTTAAAGTGTATGGGTGTTTAGCTCGGAAGAAAATAGTCAACAACTCGCTCAGTTAGTTTCTGCCCCTTAGTAGATATATATTATACACTTGTTTTGGCTTTGTAGATCAAGAAATACTTTTCGACTCATTTGTCCGCCTTCAGAGGGGAAATTAACAATCGAACTTCGTTAAGTTCTGTCACATGATTTATTACGGACAAGCGAAGTTATGGATAAAATATTTTATACAAAAGACGAAGTTTTTTATGAAAATGTTCGTTTCGGATATCAACAAATTCTTTTAAAACAGAAAAATCGATACACTAGAAAACGTGCAGGAAATTATTAGATTCTAAATGGAATGCGAAGAAATGTATGTAAATGACCCGCAGGTTTCTGTGAATGAAAGGTAAAAATCAAGTAGGAACGTGAACGAACAGTAAAAACCAAGTAGGAATATGAACGAACGGTAAAAACCAAGTAGGAATGTGAACGAACGGTAAAACCAAGTAGGAATGGGAACGGACGATAAAAACCAAGTAGGAATGGGAACGAACAGGGTAGAAACCAGGTAGGGATGTGAACGAGCAGTAAATCAACAGTTTTTAAGAAATTAACAGTTTTCGGAAGTTACATGAGTTATTTAAAACAGCTATAAAAATAGCAGCTTATAAACAACTACAAAAGGAGACAAACATAGACAATAAAGGAACTGTGTGGTGTCGGAGACTTAAGAACAATCTTCGTCACCAAATTCTGCGGCATATAGCATATAGCAGACATTATAGAAACAGATAGAAACTACCCCCTGCCCTCCTCCCCCCCAAAAATATAATAATAATGATAAAGAAACAAGCAGTTTCGAAAGTAAAACTAGAGATTTAGAAAAAAAAATATAATTTAACAAAAATTGATTTATACCGTAATAATATCCCTTATTATTTTGTGTTATATGCTTTTCTATGTTTTCTGAACCTTTTCACCTTTTGAGTAGCTGTTGGACGGTGTATTGAACGGCAGTGGTTGGTTGCATTTCTTTTCAAGTAGTAAACCTGCTACATAACTTCGTTAGTAAAATACATTTGTTTAGAGGCAATGCCATTTTTATAAGAAAAACAAGAATCAAGCGTGTTAATTTCTGAAACGTGGTATTTTATAAATGCAGTTTTTTGAACTTCCTCTATTGTACGACACAAAAGTACATTATATCGCTTAGTTTTGCATAGGAACTTCAAAACTGAACGCAATTGTATTAATGGACTCGTTGCATGATATTGCATATAGGAAATTTCAACAATCTTATGAACAGCTATTCTCAACAAAAGAAGATGTCTGTGTGTCTGTCGGTGCAGTCTGTAGCGGGAAATCTAAGCATCCTAGGGCCAAAATTTGGTACACAAGTACATCAGGACATGAATAGGTTCACATTGGTGTTATTATTTTAAATTTCGAATTAGTTTTTACTTCCTTACATGCATAGTATGATGCATAAGGAAAGTACTGTGACGGGGTCGAAAATTAGAATTCGAATTTATCGACGGGAGATCACGTTTCAAGCATCCCTGAACACGAGTCAAACGTTTCAGTGGTGATGTCTGTGTGTGTGTGTCAGTGAGTCTGTGGAGACAATATCTCACGAACGAATGGAGCGATTCGAACGAAATTAGGTACACAAATTATAATCAGTGAATACTGGAAGCATATTGTTTCTAAACGCAATCGAAAGTTTAGAAGATCCTCAAATTTTGAAATGAAATTTTGAAAAAAATCATCAAAACCATCAATAAAGTTATGTAAAAAATTATTACTTTTTATGCAATGTTTTAATAATAAACGATTCAAACCTTTAGAGTGCTAGCATGAACTGTTCTCGAGATATTGCATATTTTCTAAATAAATTTAATAAAAAACCACACAAAATAAAGAAAAGTATTAACTATTTGTGAAATATGTGCGCTTTTTATATGTAATATTATGAGATAAATTTGGTATCATCTTTTTCGTGGATCTTGCTCATTCTATTCAGGGAGAAGATACTTCGAGGAAAGCTCAAGCCGCCCGACTTACTCGAGGGCATGAGCAGCAAGGTGAGCGACCTTGCAATAGTTCGGTATTTGGACGTCATTAGTCGTTTATCTACTATAAGAATACCCTACTTCTCTGCTCATAACGCTTGGCGAAATTTTAGCGACAAGTTTAGCGGAATTCCGCCAAATTGGTGATATTTGAAATGTAGCCAAATTAAAGAAAATGTCGCCATTTTGATAAAAAATGTCGCGGAATTGATAAACATAACGTCAAATAGATAAATACGACACATGAAAATGATGACTAATTGATGAAAATTAATATCATGGAAAGAGCATATGAATTGTGTAGAAGAATAACCCATTTCTTATATTTTATTAATTTTATGCAATTTTTTTGATAAATTTATTTAATTCGTAAAATCTCGGGAATGGTCCGTAACAGTATTCTTCATTCGTTTTCTCAGGACACAAATTTGTTAGAGGAAGGGGGACGGGGTCAAAAGCCCAGACAGTTCGACTCGTTCTAAGACATGGGCAGCCGTTTGGACGGCCTAGAGGAAGGGGGTTAAGCCTTTCCTGTCTTCGACCGCGATTATAATAAAAAAAAAATCTAGGATTCACTAATTTTGTTAATGGCATTGAGTTGTATTCAAACTAACCCATTTGTTGATGAGATATCACATCCTCAAATTTACGGACATATATTCACCCACACACACATCACGTAAATACATACATCATTTCAAAAGCGTTTCGTTCGAGTTCAGGAAAACATGTAAAATCGCAAAAACTTAAAACTCGAATGTTCGACACATTCCCAATATTTCCCCTATACACTAACATCTTACGCAAGAACGAAAGTAATAAAACGTATATAAAAAAATACATTTATGGTTCTCACAATGATAATAATGTATTTTATTTTTAGTATATTCTTGGCTATGATCCGAGAGGCTATTCTGTTACTTCTGGCAGTGACTGCAACTTACAGTCAGGACGAGAATAATGTGACAAATGAACTCCAACCCAAGCAAGGCGCCGTCGACAATCCCTGCAACTGCTATTTCGAGGTAAGCTATGAACAGCTTCATGAGGTAAGCAGAGTAATGTATATATATGCTCCCACTGCAAGAAACAACATAGGTGGAACGAATTTGCTAGTGATAAAGTTCACATATCCCCTTTACCAAACATACCCAGATCTAAACAGTGATTAATGCAATGGAGCAAGTTTCCTTGTTATACGAGTATGATGCAATAGGCCGTAGCCAGAAACGAAATTCAAGACGGACTGGATTGAAGGGGGCTCAAATGGGGCAAAGGGGGCTCAACCAGCTCAAGTGATCCAAGGGGCTCAACCAGCTCAAGTGATCCAGGAGACTCAACCACCTCAAATGATCCAAAGGGGCTCAACCAGCTCAAGTGATCCAAGGGGACTCAACCAGCTCAAGTGATCCAAGACTCAACCAGCTCAAGTAATCCAGGGGCTCAACCAGCTCAAGTGATCCAAGGGGCTCATCCAGCTCAAGTGATCCAGGAGACTCAACCTCCTCAAATGATGCAAGGGAGCTCAACCAGTTCAAGTGATCCAAGGGGACTCAACCAGCTCAGGTGGTCCAAGACTCAACCAGCTCAAGTGATCCAGGGGCTCAACCAGCTCAAGTGATCCAAGGGGGCTCAACCAGCTTAAGTGATTCAAGGAGGCTCAACCAGTGTTTTTTTCAGGACTTTTTTACCGTGGGGCGAATGAAACTTTAGGGGGGGGATTTTCTATTTTCCCTATATAAATATATCTAAATACTGTCACATAAATAGAAACTAGGTTAACATAAAATGTCTCCAGGATAAAGGGCGAATATTTTTTCCATAGAACAGCTTCACCCCGGATGTATGACTGAAGGAAACACTTAGCTCAATAGTCTTAAAGGAAGGATCACTGAAAACAATGTTAAGTATTAGCATTTATAAACTATAATATTTATTACTATATATATCAAGCCATATAAATTATTAACAAATAATTGCATATTTATATTTGTAAGCTAAGAGTTGATTATTAATATCCCTATAGCTACTATGCAACAATATTAATATATGATAATTGCAATTGATTTTAATATAAGCTTAACTAGTAGTAGCAAACCTGTTATTCGAAGAAAAATTCATGTAATAAATACAAGTCGACACTTAATTTTAACTCTTAACTTCGTATCGGTTGATTTGGCTCTATAATATATAACAGTGAGAGCTGCAATAATATAAAAGTATCTTATATACTATTATCTTAATTTTTTAAAATTTCCAATATTTTTACTTTCCTTATATACATAATGTATAAGGAAAGTATTGTGACGGGGTCGAAAATTCGAATTCGAGTTTTCGACGGGAGAGCACGTTTCAAGCATCCCTGATCACGAATCAAACATTTTTGAGGTGATGTCTGTGTGTGTGCGTGAAAGTATGTGTGTGTGTGTGAAAGTATGTGCGTGTGTGTGTGTGTGAAAGTATGTGTGTGTGTGTGTGTGTGTGTGTGTGTGTGTGTGTGTGTGTCTGTGGGTCTGTGGAGACGATAACTGATAAACGAATGGATCGATTTGAACCAAATTTGGTACAAAAATCACAATCTGTAAACACTGGAAGCCTATCGTTTTTATACGCAATCGAATGTTCAGAACCCCCCTAAATTTTCGAATAAAATTTTGAAAAAATCGTCAAAAAATCAAAACCACTAATAACGTTACGCAAATGAACATTTTGTAAATAATTTTTCATTAGAAAACGATTGACATAAATTTTAGAATGCTGACACGGACCGTTCTCGAGATATTGTACATTTTTAAAAAAAATATCAAAAAGTCATATAAAATAAAAAAAAAATATTTCCTATTGATAAACATGTTCACTTTTCATAGTAATATCATGTGATAAATTGGGTGACATCCTTCTCGTGGATCTAGCTCGTTCCATTCATGAAAAAAGATACTCTGAGTAATACTTTTGTATTTGAACGGCAATAGTCATTTATCTGCTGTAAGAATAACTTATTTCTTAGTGAATAACGCTTGGTGAGATTTTGGCGACGAATTTAGCGGAATCTCGCCAACTTGGCGAGTTTTTTAAATGTTGCCAAATTAACGAAAATCTCGCCAATTGGATAAAAATAACGCTAAATCAATGAAAATGACGACTAATTGTTGAAAATTCAATGTCTTGGAAAGAATATTAGTATCTACTATAAGAAAACCCTATTTTTTTACTGTAAAAGTAGTAAATTCATTACATTATATAAGGAAAGTCATGTGCTGCCCACATCAGATTTTTAAAAATTAAATATGTAAATAAATTGATCTTGCGTAAGACCACAAATTTGGCTAAATTAAAAATTCTTTAAAATGAAGGAATTTAAAAAACATCTCATAAAACTATTTTTTATGTAAAATTTGGAGTACATGTTGGAAGAAATTTCATATCACTACCAAAAATGTAATATTTTTATTAGGAGGTTAAGTGTACATCTTGGGGGCTTAACGCCTTTGCCCCTGCTTGGCTACGGCACTAATTATCTGTGGTGTCTAACTAAAAGTCTGCTATTCCTCGCAGCGAACATGAAATTCATAACGCTGAGATAAAAATTCCGAAAGCGGCAAGAAGTTTCACTTGTTATTTGTATTATATTCTAAATTTGTAAAGATAATATATATTAGGAGACTGCCATATTGTTATATGAGAGTCAGTACAGGCATAAATGATTAAATATCATTACCCAAGCAAGATTTCTCTTCTTATTTTCAGAAGAAATTGTTTTTGAAAGATAGCTTTCAGTAGCTTCTGATAAATTATTCCCATAAATTATCAGATAGAAAACTCAATATTGAAAATAAAGTATTTTAAATAAAGCATTTGAAAAGCACATATTAATAATTTTATTTGTATAATAAGTATAAAATTATGAATTGAAAAAGCCATCGAATTCTGAGCTTCGATTTTCGTTTTAAATTGAAATTTTCAATAAAATGTATTTTAATACATTTCGAGTTTTGATACACCAATTGAAGTTTACATGTTAAATTAATTAATATATATATATATATATATATATATATATATTTGCAGTTTTAATTTTCTTTATTTTTCTTTGTTCAGTTTCTTATTACTTTCCTTCTATACATAGTGTAAAGTATAAGGAAAGTATTGTGACAGGATCGAAAATTCGAATTCGAGTTTTTGACGGGAGAGCACGTTTCAAACGTCCCTGAACACGAATCAGACGTTTTAAGGGGATGTGTGTGTGTGTGAAAGTGTGTGTGTGTGCGTGTGTGTGTTGTGTGTGTGTGTTGAGTGTGTGTGTGTGTGTTGAGTGTGTGTGTGTGTGTGTGTGTGTGTGTGTGTGTGTGTGTGTGTGTGTGTGTGTGAGTGATGAGTGTCAATGAGTCTGTGGAAACGATATATCAGGGACGAATGAAGCAATTCGAATGAAATATGGTACAAAAATCACAATCAGTGAATTTTGGAAGCCTATTGTTTTTAGACGCAATCGAATGTTCAGAAGCCACCTAAATTTTGAAATGAAATTTTGAAAAAATCATCAAAAAATTAAAACTATTAATATAGTTCGTAAATAATCATTTCTTATGTCATTTTTTATATTAAAAATCAATTTGCATAAACTTTAGAACGGCAGCATGAACCTTTCTCAAGATATTTCACATTTTTCAAATAAATTTATCAAAATATCACATAAAACGAAAAACATATTAACTATTGTCAAATGTATTCTCTTTTCATATGTAATATTATGTGGTAAATTTATTATCATCATTCTTGTAGATCCAGCTCTGTCCGTGCACGAGTTAAGACACTTTGGGTAATAGCATGGTAATTTGACGCCATTAGTCGTTTATCTACCACATGACTAACCTATTTCTTCAGAAACAATGGTTGGCGAAATTTTGGCGGCGAATTTGGCGGAATACCGCCAACTTGGACAGTTTTTTAAATGTTGTCAAATTGACGAAAATATTGCCAAATTGATAAAAATATCAACAAATTGATAAAAATGACGCTAAATTAATGAGAAGGAAGACAAATTGATGAAAATCCAATATCTTGGGAAGATTAATAATTTACTATAAAAGAAGATACTTTGGGTAATAGTTTTGTATTTGGACGCCATTAGTCGTTTATCTGCTATAACAACTTTTTTCTCTGACCAAAATGCTTGATGAAAACTTTAGCGAAGAATTTTTCGTAATGTCGCCAACCTGGCGAGTTTTTGAGATTTTGCTAACTTGATTAAAATGTCGCCAGATTGATAAGAATGACGTTAAATCAATGAAAATAACAACTAATTGATTAAAATTCAACATTTTGGAAAACAATGTAAGACTTCCATAACACTCCGTCTATAACTCTTGACAAAATTCAGGTGACGAATTTTGATGGCATATCGCCAATTTGGCGACTTTTTAAATATTGCCAAATTGACGAAACTGTTTGCCGAATTGATAAAAATGTTATCAAATTGATAAAAATGTCGCCAAATTGATAAAAATGAAGCTAAATAGTATGCAATATTTTGCAAATTTTTAATTCCGTAATATGTTGGACATACCATTTATAATATATATAAGAAATGCTGTTCTAAATATCGCCAACTTAGCGGTATTTGACCCCACATTGACAAAAATATTGTCAAAATTGCAAGTATGACGCCAAGTTAGTGAAATTGACGCCTAATTGATGAATTTATTATTAAAATATTTAAATATATGGACTATATTGCTTATTGAGGATATTATCAATATTGATATTGGTTAATTTAGAGTTGCGTAAAATATAAGTTAATTGGATATGAAATAGTTTCAGATGTTGTTATCCGAATGTACAATTCACTGAGCCAAATGTAAAATTTAACGTTGCAAACAAACACCGTTAAAGAAGTAAATTCATTGCATTATATAAGGAAAGTTATGTGCTGCCCACATTAGATTTTTTTACTGTTTCTATTTTTTATTTCTAATTGTTCTATTCATTTCTTGTTTTATTAGGTTTTGTTTCTCAGTTATTATTGTCCTTCTCACCATTATTTGCATTTCCTTAATTACATGTTTCGCAATATGTTTATTTTTTTTTTATTTCTCGTTCTTTTCTTTACATCTTTTTTCCATTTTTCACCCATAACTTATTATATTTCTCATTTTTTTATTTTATAGGATTCTTGCGGATGTATCTGTTCTCGTCCGATAACATGGTCTCAGTTCCAAGTTCTGCCACAAAATTTCAGACCGTGCCGAGGTTTTACGCTTGCTTTAAGAGGAGGCCAGTTTCACTCTTTTCCCAGTGACTACTTTTACAGAGTTGGGAACGTCAAAGATTATGTTTTGGATGTTGGCAACGTGGCTTTTCAGTATCTCAATGACCCACAAGGAGAATCTTCGCCATACAATGGAGTCAATTTTGGTGTCAGCGCCTATATAAGAATGTTTGGGGTACGATTTCTAACAATTGTTTTGTATTACTTTTTATGATGTTTGAATTTACATATGATATTCTTTGCACATCTGATTATATTATAAATATCGAATTAAATAAAACTCGTTTAACATGATTGACATTTTAGAGGACATATTCGAATAATCCAAAACTTTTATTGAGCTTTTCTTTCTAAATGCGAATAAAAGAATTATAGTAATTAATACGTAATAGTAGTTAATACGTAATAGTTGTTAATGCGTAAGTAGTTTTATATTAGTTAATACGGAATTTTTGGAATGCGGTATCCCAACTACGTAGCTGGTAAGTGTGTATAATACGCGACGTGACAAGATTGACACGTGACATGCCCGATTTTTAGGGATCTGTAGCTCATCCCCAAGATAGATACAGACTTGATCAGTTTTTATTTTACCTGCAGTACATGGTAATGTATAGGGAAAGTATTGGAATCGTGCCAAAATTCGCAACTCGAGTTTTCGACGGATTTACACGTTTTGGGATTTCAAGAACACGAAAAACTATGTTTAGTCTGAAGTCTGTATGTCTGTTTCCGTATGTTTGTGTGTCTGTATATGTGTCTGTCTATCTGTACAGAATTTGTATCCATTAAAATTAAAAACTAATTGACCGAATTTCATAAAAGTGTGCCCTTGTGAGTGACCCTGGTACTGATTAGATTTTGGCACGATTCGAGATAAAAGAATCTGCCTTTTTTGCAAATTGGCCCGCACAAATTACCTGTATCAACTTTAACTGAAAAACTAATAGACCGAATTTTACAAAATTCGATAGAGAAATCACTTGTAGGTTAACCTGGTGCTGATTAGATTTTGGTACGATTCGGAAAGAAAAACATGCCTTTTTTTGCAAAATGGTCCCCAAAAATCGTTAAATTTAAAAATAAAAGACTGCGTATGCTCAAATATATCAATTAAATTCTTGCTTTATAGGTGATTTTTGACGACGAAAATAATAAGATCAACCCCAGTACTCTAAGACTAGACGTTCTCGAGATGGTTTTTGTTTTTGTTTTTCACATTTTCGCTACGCCACCTTTGAAAATAAGTCCAGTTACCAAATGGAAACGAAAATTGAATTAAAAGTGTACATTTACTGTAATTTAAAATATTTATGACTGTTATTTTATGCAATTAAATTCAATTTAATGAATTAAGAAAGAAATAAAGACAATGTGAATATATATCTGCAGAGAAAGTCAGATACTGCCCACACTGAATTTTTTGCAATATGATCTGAGAAAACAAACCAAAGCAAATTAAATAGGTGCGTTAGCACCCGAGAAAAGAACTTTAAAATATCACTTTTTACGCCTTGCCGCCTGTTCTTTTCAGAGTTGATGAAACTTTTATTGAAGACCTACAGACTTAACTACTGATAAATATAAAGATAAATTAAAAATAAACATAATATTTGATAAATATAAAAATATAAATATACATTTAATTAAAAATTTCAAAAACTGAAAAATTATTCTTCGACCGTTTTCTTCAGTGTTGACAGACCTACAGCATAGGCTACTGAACTGATTTTAATCATTGACGGCCAATGTATGTGTTATGCTGCGAGGAATATGCTTTTCTTTTAAAACTTGAAGATACATTTGATTTTATACTTCAGAATTTGAAACAAACACAAATACATGATACTTGTCGGTAAAGGGAAATTTGCATTGCCTACATTGCTTCGTAGCCACGTTGATAAATATTTCTGCAAAAATTAGTGAAATCCCACAAAAACACTACTTCGTGGTAAAATCTTCCCGCCAAAACAAAACCACTTTCCAAAGACGGTATGAAATCTGAAAATCTTTTGTGCCAAGTCCCCTACAGGATCGGAGCTATATTTTCAGGTCTAGGTTACCCAAATGAAAGATGGAAACCTATTTTCAAATCACATGTAACCAGCCTTTTTTTAGTCGTATTTCAATAAAAAAAATGAAGAAATTTTAGGAAAAGAGCATCGAAATATTCTTTTAGGAAGCTATATAAATTTTACTTTCTCACATCGAGTAATTGAAGATTAACTCGATTCTACATTTTGTCATAAATATAGAGAAATATTTTAGTATTGTAGTATATATATTTTTATTTTTTTTATTCCAGAATTTTCCATGAATTTTTAAGTAGGTCTATAAAACTTACGATTTTAAAATCGCTGAGTAGGAAAACAAGTTCTTTTAAATCAGTTTTCCTGTTTTTGACGTTAGAACTGGTAGAGAGCGTATCCGTCGATACGGGTTGCTATGGGCGTATACAGTGAGAAAGTACGTTCTCGGAAGTAGTGATGTCATAACATGATTTTATCTTTTGTTCTAGACGGACGTATCATTCTTTGGTTTTATAAAATTAACGGTGCATTCCGGTGTAATGTTAATCAGGCGTTTGCATCTTAAATCCTTGGAAACGTAGGATATTAGTTATAGTCATTTAGAATTATGACAGGAAAAAATTATAAGACATAATTAAAACAGCAGTTATATGTCAGTTAGGTAACGACAATTGTTTAAAGATAGCTATAATCCCCTTTCTTTAAGGCAAAATAACACTTTGCTACCTTAACGACAATGCTAATTCGTTTCTAGCAGTTGTTAAAAGTGTATACTGTTCTTTTGGCCTGAAGAAGGGGACTTATTGTCGTCAACTAACTGTCTTATATCTGATCTTTTCAAGGACGTTTCGAAAGTTATTTTTTGACACTTATATTCTTTTTTTCTTTTAATTGAATTAGGCAATTAAAAAAATCAGATGTGAGCAGCACATGACTTTCCTTATAAAATGCAATGAATCTACTACTTTTACAGTAAAAAAAAATAGATTATTTTTATAGTAGTTATTTATATTCTTTCAAAGATATTGAATTCTTGTCAATGAGTACTCATTTTCTATGTCGTCATCATAAATGAGTCGTCATTGATTTAGCGTAATTTTTATCCATTTGGCGAGTTTTCCGTTAATTTAGCAACATTAAAAAGTCGCCAAGTTGGCGACATTCCACCAAATTCGTCGCCAAAATCTTGCCAAGTGTTATGTACGAAGAAATAAGTTATTCTTACAGCAGATAAATGACTATTGGCGTTCAAATACAAAAGTATTACTCAAAGTATCTTTTTTCATAAATGGAATGAGCTAGATCCACGAGAATGATGTCACCCAATTTATCGCATGGTATTACATATGAAAAGTGAACATGTTTCTCAATAGGAAATATTTTTTTCTTATTTTATATAACTTTTTGATAATTTTTTTAAAATGTGCAATATCTCGAGAACGGTTCATGTTAGCGTTCTAAAATTTATGTCAATCGTTTTTTAATGAAAAATTACATAAGAAATGTCTACTGCGTAACTTTAATAGCTGTTTTGATTTTTTGACGATTTTTTCAAAATTTCACTCAAAAATTTAGGGGGTTCTGAACATTCGATTGCGTATAAAAACAATAGGCTTCCAGTGTTTACGGATTGTGATTTTTATACCAAATTTCTTTCGAATCGGTCCATTCGTTCGTCAGTTATAGTCTCCACAGTCTCACTGACACACACACACACACAGACATCATCTCAAAAATGTTCGATTCGTGATCAGGGATGCTTGAAACGTGCTCTCCCGTCGAAAACTCGAATTCGAATTTTCGACCCCGTCACAATACTTTCCTTATACATTATGTATATAAGTGCTGCGTGGTAAATACCACACGTTCTTTCAGAACGCTATAAATACTTAATATGTTCATGGAACATTAAGTTAAAGGCTGTCGTGATCGTAAGTGGTTTAAGCTGAAAATTAAAAGGTAATTAAAAGGTTTGGAAATGAGGACACGAATTAGATTTAAAATAACAAAAAGGCTTTATTTACACTATTTAACATTAAAATATGAAAAGATAAGATTTGAGCTTACAAGTTGCTCCCTTAAAATATTAACACCTCGTAAATCCTTATTACCTCGTAATTCATTAATCATTAATTCTACCATATAATCTTACTCACAATTCTCAAATATTAAAATAGTCACACACTTCAAAAAGGCTAGTTACTTTCATAACATTAATCCTCACATAGAGGTATTTAAAAGAGCGCAGAGGAGAGATACTAAATTGCTGAGTGCTGTGCGAAGTCAAAGGCCTTACCTCGGCTTCTTGGGACATCGGCCGGGTGTTCGGTTGATCAGGCAGGGGATCGGGAAGCATCTCGCTCCGACGAGGTTTTTAACATCTTAACTTCACAAAATCTAAAAAGGCACTCTCTCGACTTTTTCTGCCAAAAAAACTCTCCTCAAAACTTTCAATTTGATCTCTCCTCCCTCTCAAATTTTATTCGCTGCCAGGTCCTAAGCCCCCCTCAATATTATTGGAGAACACTTGTATCATCACTTTCAGTGGCCAGTCCGTGACAGAAGGGCTTGGTCAGTAGCCCCTGAATTATTACTTGCAGGAGGCTGGGGTCCCACGTTCCTGCGTGATCCCCTGGGCTTAACTGCGCCCCCAACGACTGCTTACCACCCGATGCGTCTTCCTCCATCATGTACAGGACCACACACATGCAGTCTAAGCTCCACTGACCCTTCCCTTTGCAGGTGGCCAGGGAGGAACCTTATACATATTTGTAACGGCGCTAGGGACCGTCCTTTGCAGGTCGCCTTCCTCTCTAATATTTAGCAATGCCACATATTTTTGGAAAACACTATGTGACAATAAGGAAAGTAATAAAATCAATTTTTCCTTCATTTGAGCATATATTGAAAAATATTAATTCCCTAAATACTATACGATTTTAATAAACCGCCTAATATAAATCAACCCTATTTGAAATATTTTTATCATACCCTGCGGCAAATGAAATCAAACCCTCAATCATTTGCGTAATTTAGAATAAACCCAATTGTGATTGGACGTTTATGTAAATTTCTGTCCCTAAAGCTGAACTTTTGTAACAGAATATTCATATCTCTGGAGAATTTAATTAGAGCATTTAGATGCATCGAAACAGAATTAAACTAGCTGACGCGTAGCAACAAATATGCAATTTTCTGCTAGCTGCAACTAATTCTTTTAAGAATGTTGCATCTAAACAATAGATTCTTAAGTTAAATCAGATAGAAAATAGATGGATGTCGTATTTCTTTGATGAATAATAGCAAAAGCGTGAATGGTAAGCCGGCAGATTATTCATAAATAAATCATACAACTATGGAAGAGTCCTTTTAGATATAAATTTAAACTACATAGAACAACGTCATGCTGTAACAACGTCATTTAGTAACAACGTCATGCTGTTAATGCACAATAGGTTCTTAAGCAGTTTTAAAGTGTGATAAAATAGTTTGGGAAGATGCAAAACTAGGGACAGGAGCTAGCAAATGAAATGCTTCAGGCTGCATATATTAACAAGGTTATAAATAAAATAAATTATAATGACTGAATTAGAATGACAATAAATGAATAACATTCTGCAATTCTATTTCAATGGAACCCCTCTCCTTCCATTTTGTGTTTCCCTGTGGAACCAATTTAAAAAATCTGATGTGGGCAGCAGATGACTTTCCCTACAGACTCAAATTCATTTCTTTAATTATTCATAATATTTGGTTAAGTTGCACAAAATAACACACAGAAATA
The DNA here is from genome assembly GCA_951213105.1 of Amaurobius ferox. Taxonomy (NCBI): domain Eukaryota; kingdom Metazoa; phylum Arthropoda; class Arachnida; order Araneae; family Amaurobiidae; genus Amaurobius; species Amaurobius ferox. The sequence continues at coordinate 100,734,359 of OX578154.1, forward strand.
TTCGAAATGACATCGAATTTGCGCTTTTAATTCAATTTTCGTTTCCATTTGGTACCTGGACGTATTTTCAAAGGCTGCGTAGCAAAATTGCGAAGAACTAAAATATCTCGAGAAAGGCTAGTCCTATACAGTACTGGGGTCTTATTCTTCCCATCGTCAAAAATTACGGATAAAACAAGCAATTAATTGATACATTTGAGCATACAGAATCTTTTATTCCAGATTTTAACGATTTTTGCGGACCATTTCGCAAGAAAAGGCAGGTTTTGTTTTTCCGAATCGCACTAAAATCTAAAGAACACCAGGGTATCCCACAAGTGACTTACCAACCAAATTTTGTGGAATTCGATTCATTAGTTTTTTAGCCAGTGTGGATACATGCAATTATTGAGCTCATATTTCGCAAATAAATTCTGGTTCTTGTATCCAGAATCGTGCCAAAATATAATTAGCACAAGGCCACCCACAATTGGTTTACCTATCAAATTTGGTAAAATTCGGCAAATTTCTTTGTTTAAAGTGGATACATACGGCCATTTTGTAAACAAATGCAGGTTTCTATATCCAGAATTTTTACCATAATCTAATGAGCACCGGTATAACCCACATATGACTTACCTATCAAATTTCATGAAATATGGCCAATTCGTTTCTGAGTTATATGGATACATACATTGTACAGACACCCACCTACTCACAAAGAGAGAGACACACACGCATACACACACATAGACGATAAGCTAAAATATTTTTTTCGTGTTCTAGGGTAATCGAAACGTGTAGATCCGTCGAAAACTCGATTTGCGATTTTCGACACGATTCCAATATTTTCCCTATACATCACCACGTACTGTAGGGAAAGCACAAAAAGTTATAACCAAACAATAATTATACCGTAATTAAAAAAAAATCTGATGTGTGCAGCATATGACTTTCCCTGCAGACTCAAATTCATTTTTTCTTTATTTCTTTAATAATTCATTAAAATGAGTTTAATTGCGCAAAATAACACTGAATTTGCTCTTTTAATTCAATGTTTGATTTTATTTGATAACTGGATATCTTTTCCAAAGGCGACGTAGGTGAAAAACTCGAGAAAGGTTAATTCTAGAGTAATGGGGTTGGTTTTATTCTGTTTTCCGTCAAAAATTACGTATAAAACACGCCTGTAATAGATGTATTTGAGCATACGTAGTTTTTTATTTTAGATTTTGACGAGTTTTGCGGGCCATTTCGAAAAAAAGACAGGGGGTTTTTTTTACGAATCGTACCAAAATCTAATCAGTACCAGGGTAACTCACAAGTGACTTATATACCAAATTTTGTAAAAATTTAATCCATTAGTTCGGTCCACGGGAATGTTGTTAACACATTTGTTGTATAATATTGAGTACAGAAAGCGAACATATTTGGCGATAGTTTATACTTTATTTTATGTGATGTTTGTAAAAACTTTATTGAAGAAACGTAAAATGTCTCGAGACTGGGAGGTGTTCTAAAGTTTGTGTCATTCGTTTTATGACGGAAAAATTACGTGTAAAGGGATTATTTAATTAACCATTTTGGAGGTATTGATTTTTAATTAATTTTTACAGACACGCATACAAAAATCGTGAAACATCACGAAAATGGTTTATGCTAGTGCTCAAAATAACAATTTAATTTGTTTTTTAGTAAAAAATTAGGTCTGTAATCTTTAATTATTCATCATTACAGAAAATCTTGAATTTTTGTGACTTTTTAAAAATTCGATAAAATATGGTGGATGTGAGGTGGGGGATCTTCCGAATATTCGATTAAAACCCAATCATCTAAAATTAATAAAGTTGCATTATTCACTGATAGTAATAATAGTACCAAATTTCATTCGAAATCCTCTATTCGATATGATATATAGCATCTAAAACTCTCTGACATACAGACTAACACACACACACAAAGATACACACACACTAACACACATACTTACTCGAACATTCATATTCACACTAACATGCATACTCGCACTAACAAACATACTAACATACATACATACACAAATATGGATGCTTAACCTTTCGCTTAAGGGTGGGATAGCGTTGAACGTTAATTGGACTCCATGGACGCCAATACCTGCAAAGGGAGATCGAACTGTTTGGGGTAGGGTATGTCAAATACCTGTCTTTTTGAGAAGTTCTTCGTTTGAGATTGACGCTGCCCCACCCGTAAGCAAAATTTTAAAACATATAACACTCTTGCTGTTCCGTATAAAACTCAATTCAAACTGTCGATCACAATACTTTATAAATTATACTACGTATGGAAAGTAAAATTCAAAATTCGTTCGATAGATCTCTAGAAATTCAAAATGTAACTGCTTATACTTTAAATAATATAAGCAATTCTTTGATTACCCAGTTTAAAATACAATAACTCTGCGGAAATTTAAAGCAATTAACATTAAGTATTCAGAAGGTTTAGAAAGATTATAGTTATTTCAAATATCTGTGCAATAAGATGAGAAACACTGTATCCATATATTGGACTAGAAACAGGTTTTCTTCAATTGAAACAGATTACTTATTTATCATCCAAGCAATCCTGTAATACTTTATGCGGTGATTTGAAAGATAATAGGATTAATGATATTGCTAGGCAATATTCAGTGATTTTCTTTTACTTTCAAATACGGAAAGACATTATAAAGAGCTTTAATAATTAAATAAGTTGAAATAAATGAAATCGATATGAAAAATGTATTAAAGTTTTCCTTTCCTCACAAAATATAGTATGATAATCATCTACTTCGGTGTTGTGACGAGGTTAAAAATTTGCCTCGACATTTTTTACAACATTTTTAGCAACATTTTTAACAACAATTTTCATTTCAATCTTGCAATAATTTATCAGTATTCGCCAAATTTAAACGTTAAATTTTTAAATCCATTGCTAAGTTTTACCAATGAATACTGTATCAATATAAATCACCAAGTTTAAATGAAATAAACTTCTCAGAAATTTAAACAATTTCCCAAATTAAATTTTTATGCAGTTTTTTTGTTAAGAAAATAGAGATTCGAATTTCTTATTTGAGAAAATAGTATTTACTTCGTATTTCTATGCGATAAACTATACGATAAACTGTAGAAATAAACTATAGAAATCGAAGATGATATTATTCACCAATGAAATATACTCCCCCACTGGGTTCCGGTCTAAATTGGGTGGCACTTCTCGGCCGTTCAAACAGTTATCTTACACCTTTCTGGCAGGTCGGATGGTCTGGGTCTCAACAACAACCAATGAAATATACGGAGTTTTGCAATAAAAATTGCTTTAACAATGTGCAATAGATGGCGTCACCAATTAATTCCAACTACTATGACTTCAAGTTTCTTGACCTTTACACTAATACGAATTTTTAAGATATCTCGATGATATGATTCCTCTCGGGAGCTTTGGTAGCTCTGTACCAAATTTCACGGCTGTACGACGCTTACATTTTCCGCTACACACAACACAAATAAACATACAGACAGATATATTTCTTTAATTTCATTGAATGCAACTCCAATAATAATTTCCATTCATTTCTGGCTAAATCTACTTACAAAGTATTCACCCATTTTATAACAGTGAGAACATTTAAGGGTGAGCGTCAGTAAATCTTCTGCCCTATCCGCGCTTTGTTAACTTTCGCGGCACACATTTTTCGACGAAATTCTGCTCAAACAGATGCGAAATATTTTCTGAAAGATAAAATGCAATGCTTAGATTATATTAAAACTAAATTTAATACCCAATAAAACATAGAATATATTTTTTATTTAATCCAAAATATTTTTGGTGCTGCCATCTGTTTTCGTAATTTAATTCATACCGATTATTTTTATTTTTTAATGAACATTTTAAAATATCTTTTCCTTCTAATACAGTATTAAATACAACAATAGATCATATATAATAATGCAACAATAACGGAAAGGTAATTTCTCATTCTATTAATTTGAAAAGGGGATCTGAATGTACATCACTGAGGACTGCAGTTTTGTCAAGTTCCTTTGTCTTCAAGTCCAAGTTCAGTTACGTTTTCGTGATTATGGCACTATTATATATGATCTGTTGTATTTAATAGCGTATTAGAAGGAATAGACATTTAAAAATGTTCATTAAAAATAAAAATAGTCGGTATGAATTAAATTAGGACAACAGATGGCAGCACCAAAAATATTTTGGATTGAAATAAAAAATATATTCTATGTTTTATTGGGTATTAAATTTAGTTTTAATGTAATCTAAGCATTGCATTTTATCTTTCAGAAAATATTTCGCAACTGTTTGAGCAGAATTTCGGCGAAAAATGTGTGCCGCGAAAGTTAACAAAGCGCGGATAGGGCAAAACATTTACTGACGCTCACCCTTAATTTGCAGTTCTTTTAACAGTTTAGATCACACATATAAAAGTATGAGCGGCGCTTCTAAGCGTTATGGAAATAATGCCATTCCATAAAAAAGTTTAATAGTATTTATTATTTATTTTATTGTATTTCAAACACTTTTGTATTTATTTTATTGTATTTCAAATTTCGAACCAATGCAGAAAACGTATAGTTAGAAATTCATTATGATTGTAGAAATTATTAGAATAGAATGAATTTATTCAAATTAGCTGTATGCGTCTTCCAGGCATTGGCGGGACTGATCTGCTGTTAGCATTTTCTTTCAATTTAGAATCTTGAGAATTAAATTATGTTTCCATTCTGATACTGATTATGATACAAGCGATATAATGAATTAAAAACATCTATGCTTGTCTGTTGGTCACGTAAAAAAATACTAAACAGCCCACAGCTACGATATTTGGTACAGTGATACTTCAGGTCAGGTCTGCAGGCACATCTGAACGATTTCTTAAAAATTTTAATTATTTTTCTATGTAATTTATGTTTAAGCGCCATTTTGAGCGATATTCACACAAATCGTTTCTTTAGCAATCTAAAATATTTTCACAGTGTTTTCATCTTGATACAGTGGGAAAGATCCTAGAACAGTATTTTCAACAAGTTTTAAGCTGAATGCGCATGCGTAGGACAATTCCTTCACATTTAATGTTTTCTTAAATTGTAAACTCCATTGAAATATGCGCAGTTTATGAAATTTCCTATTGATATTGCTGCGTATTAAAATTAAAGATTAGCACAATTTCGGTCTTTGGAATAAATATGGCATGATATCTGCGTATTTAAATTTGTTTAAGGGGCGCATTTCTCAAATTTTAAACAAATGTGCGGTAAAACTTCTGATCAGTTTTAAAATCTGCCGTACCAAATTAGCCAAACTCCATTTTTAGTCCTTAAACAGGTTTTTTTTATTTGTTTCATTCGCGATCGTGAAACAAGGTTTTAGTTTTTGACGTCACAACTTGAGAGGGAGTTACGAGACATTAATCCCTTTCATAAATTACTGGCAACGTCGGGTACATATTTTGGTACTATCCATAATTTTTACTGTCCCTGCAACACATGGTAATGTATAGGGAAAGTATTGCAATCATGTCGAAAATCGCAACTCGAGTTTTCGACAGATCTACACATTTCAAGACCTCTAGAATACGAAAAAACCATTTTTAGTGTGACGTCTGTGTGTGTGTCTGTGTGTCTGTCTGTCTGTCTGTGCAGATTTTGTATCCACTCTAACTAAAAACTAATTAACCGAATTTCGTAAAATTTAGTAGGTAAGTCACTTGCGGGCGAATCTGGTGCTGATTAGTTTTGGATACGATTTGAGGTAAAAGAACCCGCACTTTCTTGCGAAATGGCCCGCACTCTAGCTGAAAAAGTATCCACTCTAGCTAAAAAAGTAATGTACCGAATTTTACAAAATTCGATAGATAAGTCGCTTGTGGGTTACTATGGTGCTGATTAAATTTTGCTTCGCTTCGGAAAAAAAAATAACCTGCCTTTTTTTTGCGAAATGACCCTCAAAAATCACCAAAATCTAAAGTAAAAACAATATGTTTAAATATATCCATTAAATGCTTGTTTTATACATAATTTGTAATGGAGAAAAGAATAAGACCTATACAATAGGACTAGCCGTTCTCGAGATAATTTAGTTTTTCTCGTATTTGCTCTACATCACCTTTGAAAATATAAGTCCAGTTATCAGACGAGAACAAATATTGAATTAAAAGTGAATTAAATTTAATTAAAATAAAGAGAACGTGGATATAAGTTTGCAGGGAAAGTCGTGTGCTGCCCACAGGAGATTTTTATTTTAATAGTAATTTAATATTTTTCTATGACATATGAATAACTAATCGCAAATTACTTCATTAGGTATCTGTTTCTCGGCAATGGAACTGGGGTGCCATGTACTGGCTGGCTCCTACCGCAAGAACGGCTTACTGTGAAATCCAGGTCGTACAGAGTACAGTCCCACTGCTGCAAGCCGATTTCGGACGCATTTGCCAGGGAGTGGTCACGGTGGTGAACGTTGTGTCTTCAGGTCTGGTCACCATCGAAAACAGAGCTTTCGCGCCTTTTTTTAAATTAGTTGAAATGGACTTGTCGAATAATAAGATACAGGACATGAGGAGATCGTACTTCTCTTATCCAGCGAATCAGCTTGAAGACATAAATTTGTCGTAAGTATAATTTTATGGGGTTTGTGTTGTCAACTATGCATGTTGCTACTGTTAATTTATTGACAATTAATGCAGAGTTTCAAGGAAGGGCGTGGATCAGGCAAAAAAACCGAGATCTATTAAATTATCGCAGTTTTTTTATGCTGATATATAAGAAACCACAATGGCGCTACACGATGGGCTAACTTTGGGGATTGGGACGATTTAACTCCTTCTGTTGGGACGATTTAACTCCTTCTGTACCAGAGATTATCTTTCTTCCTGTTGGAAATAGAGATAAAAAGTTAAAAATTAGTACTAACCATTATTTTCCCCCCTGCTAAAGATGGAAAATAACTCTCTGTTAAACGATTTTAAAGAAACCGTTTTATTAATCTGCATGTAAAAGTGTAAGCGTAGAAACACTAAAAACTCGCGGACACATTTTATTAAGTGCAAACATGCACCGTTACTAAAGGTGACCATTTTGTATATCGTGTACTAGAAGGTATACCAGTCATATGACGGAATTAAAAATTTGCAAGGCATTGCCTTCCATTTAGTTTTATTTTTTATCAATTTGGCGACATTTTCGTCAATTTGGTAATATTTAAAAAAGTCGCCAAGTTTGCGACATCCCGCCAAATTTTTCGCCAAGTATTACGGACGGGCGAAGAAATGGGTTATTCATATACTCGTTTGTTATGCTATTTTCAAGATATTGAATTTTTATCAATGAGTCGTCATTTTCATTGATTTAGCGTTACTTGCATCAATTTGGCGATATTTTCGTCAATGTAGCAGCATTAAAAAAAATTCGCCAAGTAGGCGATATGCCGTCAAAATCCGTCACCAGAATTTCGCCAAGCGTTACAGAGGGAGAAATAGGTTAATCTTATAATAGATTCTTATATTTTTCCAAGGTATTTAATTTTTATTAATTAGTCGTCATTTTTAATAATTTGGCTACAGTTTTATCAATTTGGCGATTATTTCATTAATTTGGCAACTTTGTCAATTTGGCAACATTAAAAAATCTCGCCAAGTTGACGGTATTCCGCCAATTTCGACACCAAAATTTCGCCAAGCCTTACCCAGAGATAGATGTATAAACAGACAGGTAAATCAAGGTGTTTATATTATAAATATTAAAGTCAAATTATTTCCGATAATTATTAACTCATATTTGTCCTTCAAACTATCTGCTATGTGCTCTCGTGTGCTTCGTGTAAACATTTTTCTCATCAAGTAATCATTAGCGTTAGCCTCATCTGCTTATTTTTTTACATAACGCAGTGATACGACTGCATTTTCACCTAATTTGATTTGTAATACTTTTTTGCTACACTTAGAACACTTTTGTTTTTATTCCCTTTTGTATTTATTTATTTTATTATTTATATTTTGAGCAAGAAAATATTTTATATTATGCAAAACGCTGGAATGTGTTATGGACGGTGGTTGGTGTAGTTTACAGTAGAGAAAAGTGATGAAGGATCAAAATAGAAAATAAATATTTTATTCTTGCTTCAACAAGATTGTAATACGTATAGAGAATGTAGGAAGACAGAAAACGATTGCGGAAGCTGTGGGTGAACTATTTATTGCGAGTATTCATCATACATGTGCCTAAAAAGAAGTCTAAAATGGCGTTTTATTAGACCTAGCTACATTTCAGCTGATTTTTGAGACTTTCGGTTCAATTGCTTATTCCACATAAATAGTGAACTTTATTTGTATTTCGATTTATATAGTATGCATCTTTTTTTTTTGTGTGTGTGTGTGTTGTTTAACTTCACCATTAATTTTTCCGCATAATGGTTGTGAAATAATGATTTTTATTAAAACTTTATTATATAAATATATATTATATATTTATATATATATATATATATATATATATATATATATATATATATATATATATATATATATATTATATATATATATAATATATATATATATATATATATATATATATATATATATATATATATATATATATATATATATATATATATATATATATATATATATATATATATATATATATATATATATATATATATATATATATATATATATATATATATATATAATATATATATATATATATATATATATATATATATTATATATATATATATATATATATATATATATATATATATATATATATATAATATATATATATTATTGTTCGTAATTGCAAAATATTAACTTCATTTCTTGCAAAGAAAGAATTATTACTAATTGTTACTAGTTATTATTACTAATTGTTAATTATTACTAATTAATACTAGTCAAAGCGTGTTCAGGAGGTCTTAAAACATATATTGGCATTAAAATCCTGAAATCGAGAATTTTCGTGAAAACAATACTTTCTCAATACTATATATAGGAAAGTAAAAATTAGCATTTTCAGTAGAGTATTTTTCCTACATCCACTCACTGGCGGATGTCTTCGCAACATATGTCCACTTTATTTCCAAACCATGATCTGGACATCTGCTTCTTCAAATTAAGTAGAAAAATAACTACAGGATTGCAAAGCCGTGAACATTAAATTTGCATCTTCTATAATATACGGAGAAATTGAAATAGTAGAATTTTTGTCGTTGACTTGAACCAATATACCCTCAGAAATATATCATGAATATCGTCTGCTGTTTTTAATACATTAGGCAATGATTGTCGACCTTTTTTCTATTAACAGAAGAACATAACGTGTTCCCAGAGTGAAAGCCATTGATATGAGAGTGTCATTGGGGAGTTTCAGGAACACAGCCTCTATTACAGACAGTTTATCCTGAATTGAAATGAATGTTCTCGTTTTGTCTGCAACAGATGCAGTTTCTCAAAAACGCTGTACTAACTTCTTAATTGTTAGATTTTTAGGCATTTTAGAGCTATGAATTTTCTTTCTGAAATACTACAATGATACTTTCATAAGACTGGCAAGAGAAATAGTGCTCTAAAATAATAAAATAAAAATATTTTTAGAAAACGCCAAGTTCTTTGATTGATAATTAAGAGATTTGTATAATGATCGTCTGGCTTATCAAAAACAGCAGACGATATGTCGGGTATATTTTTGAGGGTATATTAATGCGACCAAACTGAAAATAAATATATTTTAATTTTCATTAGAAAGTAGAAATAGGGATAAATTGAACACTTTGGTAGACTCACTTGCGAACGGAAATCATGATTCAGTTCTCCACATCTATCGTCCTCTAGATAGGTTGCATTAAAGTATAGAGAGCTTTAACATCCTCGCTGGAGATATACTGCAATGTCGTTAAATAGGGAAAGGTATGGAGGTATGAACATCGACCGGAAAGTGTTAAAAATGTAAGAATTCATATATGTTTAATTTTTAAATGTTTTATCATTCAATATTTTGCAACAGGAACAACAACATTCGCACTCTCCCCAACGATATGTTTACCCAGATGCCATCCTTGAAAAATATCAATCTGCGTGGCAACCCCATCACCAGCCTGAACGAGGTGACCTTCCGACCCATTTTTCGCACTGTCCAAATAGTGGGCCTCGAAAGTGAGTTATACAGATTTCAAATAAAGCACTTATGGTAACGAACAACGTAGAGATGATTGCACCCACCCATGCTATTTAATGTCTGCACTTTTAATTTTAAGTTATGATCGTTGATTTATGTACTGAAAATTATGCACTTTAATTTGTCTATTTTAACTTATGCACTTTATTTTAATTTATACCTCTTATGCATATTATTTTATGCACCTACATTAGTGAGTTTTAATTTATTCCCTTCAATTTATCAGTTTTATTCTATGCACTTCAATTTATGTATGTTAGCTTACGCACTTTAATTTATGTGCGTTAATGTATTCACTTTCAGTTATGTGTGTTAATTTATGCATTTTAATTTATGTATGTGGATTTATGCATTTTAATTTGTGTGTTAATTTATGAACTTTAATTTATGTATGCTGAATAATGCACTTCAATCTATGTATGTTTAATAATGCACTTTATGTTTATACGTTAATTCATGCACTTTAACTTATGTATGATAATTTATGCACTTTAACTTATGTATGATAATTTATGTATTTTAATTTATGTATTCAATTCATACTTTGTACAGTGAATAAAATGTTCCATTGTTGTGTATTGAAATTAGCAATTACATCCTACTCGTAAATGATATATATATACAGAGTGATTATAATTAAAGTTCCCGGTTTGAAAATAGTCTCAAACAAAAAGCACTGGTCAGAATGATTTGAAATTTTGCGTGAACACTCGTGGAGCAATGGAATTTTGTTTGGTGAAGAAAAAACAGTTGTTCAAAAAGTCGCCGCTAGGAGAATAATTGGAGCTTTACTACATTAGAATACAGTACAAAAGTAATAAACTTTGACTTACTCATTGGCTAATGACGTAATAAATGTTCAATATGTTGTCTTTCGAATACTGAATTAAAAGCCGATCTTTCATCATCATATGCATGCAAGTAATGAAAATAATATTCATCCATTGAAACAATGATAAATTCTAAGCAAACGTAAGCCATATCTTTTTTCACAAAAAGTGGATTTAACTTGTTTTGCATAATTGTTCTTCAAATGCTGCTGCAAATTTGCATAAGACAGTGACGTTGCAATAAACGTTTGCTATAAAAAGGGAAGAGCGGAACTTGTTTCTCATAACTTAATGAACAATCTCTGTTGTTCTGTCGCAATGACTCTATTATTAAAAGATCGTGCTCTTCTTGTCAAATTGTTTTATGAGAATAACAGCTCTTGTTTAGAAGCTCTTAGAAAGTTCAGAACGTTGAAAAAGTAAAAATCTGGATCTTTGTGTGGCAAAAGCTTGCGCAAAATGATTTTAAAATTCGAAAAGACTGGCTCTTTGGACATCAAACCTGGCAGGGGACGGAAATCAGTCGATGGAGAGATGGTGGAAGACGTAGCTACAACATTAGAAGAAGAGCGTAACGCTAATGCATCTACGAGTGCACGTGGAATTGCCCGATCATTAGAAGTCCCTCCAGTACGGTGCAAAAAATTTTGAAACACATTTTGAAATGTTATCCTTACAAACTGACCCATGTTCAACAGTTGCTATCTGCGGAATATGTTTCACGTGAAATGTTCGCACTTCAATTTCTGACTCGGATACAAGTGAACGATGAATGGCCCTGGAACGTTTTGTGGACTGACGAAGCACACTTCCATCCCCACGGAACTGTTAGTACGCAAAATTGCAGAATCTGGGTAACCGAAAATCCACAGGAACTACGCCAGGTGCCTCTTCATTCCCCCAAAGTCACTGTGTGGTGCGGATTTACAGCAGCGTTTATTATCGGGCCTTTCTTTTTTGAGGAAGTTGGTCCTCATGGCCCCGCACCTGTTCTGTCAATGGCCATCGATATGAACGTCTTTTGAAAAGTTACGTTATACTCACAATGCAAGAGAATCAGTGTATCGATAACACTATTTTCATGCAGGATGGGGCTCCGCCACATATCGCAAAACCAGTGAAGCGGCTACTTCGCAGTCATTTTGGAGATGACAGAATCATCAGCCACCATTTTCCTGTAAGATGGCCAGCACGTTTCCCTGACCTCAATGCATGTGATTTTTGTCTTTGGGGGCATCTGAAGAATGTAGTGTTTAATGGACACAGTACCAATTTAGCGGAACTTAAAGCTAGCATCACGCATCACATTCACAACATCTCTACAGAAACACTCAAATCTGCTGTTGAACACGCTATTTTGCGCTTTCAGCTTGTTTCAGAATGCGAAGGACAGCATATTGAACATTTATTACGTCATTAGCCAATGAGTAAGTCAACGTTTATTACTTTTGTATTACATTCTAGTGTAGTAAAGCGCCAATTATTCTCCTACCGGCGACTTTTTGAACTACTGTTTTTTTCTTCACCAAACAAAATTCTATTGCTCCACGAGTGTTCATGCCAAATTTCAAATCATTCTGACCAGTCTTCTTTTTTTATTTGAGGCCATTTTCAAACCGGAAACTTTAATTAGAATCACCCTGTACAAAAGAACCTCAATTGTACAAATTAATGGGGACCGAAACAAATTCGGAAATTAAAATGTTAGGATAATGCAGGAAACATCTTTAAGCTATATATGCTGTAAAAAAATAGGCTCCTGCAGCAATCAGAAACTCTGCCCTGCAGCTTCCAGAAATCCCCTATGGGTGAATTGTTTTTGCTTGTTACTTTGAGAAAACTCAAAGACTTGAGTCAAGACTCAAAGACTTGACTCACTTTCCGAGTCAAGACTCATAGACTTGACTCACTTTCCGAGTCAAGACTCAAAGACTTGACTCGGAAATCATCGTGTTTTCCAGAAGAATGTCAGACTTTCCCAACTTTATAATTTAGTTAAGAAATCTCAAGGAAATATTTTTTACAGTATAGAGCTAAATAGGAACTGAAGAAAGACGTTAACTTTTAAATGATGTCCTGTTTTCAATCTAAGGCAGTTATTCATATATAAACCATTGAAATTTCACAGCAGGCATAACGGGTTCATGAAGGAATAAGAACCACTAGATGGTGAGAGTATAAAATATTTAGAGAGGAGGAACTTTGGTTTACAGTGAGTCAGTTACAAAGTGCAACGTGCTGGTGAGTAATAGCCATTCTTGCTGTAAACAATGTTGTTGAGACCCAGACCGTCCGATCTACCAGAAAGGTGTAAGGTAATCCTGCTGTAAACAATGTTGTCGATCTTACTTTTTACTGGGTAATTACGTCTTATAATTTATGAACCATAACTTTTACAATAATGTTAATATGTTACTGAACTCCGTGTCATCTGCTATACTTCAAACGGCAGTTAGTTTCATGTTTTATTGTATATGTAGTTAGTTATGTGCTATACTTTGCACGCAATTTTAGGAGAATTATAGAATAAAAGGATGTTGGATTTCCAATTACGTCAAAAGTACACAAGACAAGTGACAACTCTGCAAGACATATGTACTTCTGTTACTGTTAACACCGAAGTGAAACTTTATTTCGAGGATATATTGAGTATTCCTAGTAAGACTCAACCAGCTAAAGAATCCCGAAAACCATCAACAGCATAGTTACTGTGATTAAAAAATAATTATTTGTAACTGTTCCCTTAACGTTCATTACTTTTTGTTCCAAACTAGCTAGAAATCATTTTTACAGGCGTTAGGCACTGACTTAAATTTCATGAAAATTCAATTAAAAAAAACTCTCTAAACAGATATTTTATAAAAGAAATTGCAAATGTTAGACTGACGAAATTGAACACACCAACCTTATATCAAACCATTTAGAAATGCAAAGAATGTAGCATTGAAGCACCTCACATGCCACTGACTTCCATAATCACTGACTTCAGTGTTGACAGAAGCCTACTCACCAGGGCTATGAGTGATTTGAAGATCAAACAACAGATTGTAAGGTTTGCCAGTCTCACACTGAAGGAGACTATGTTAAGAGTCCAAATTAAGGGAAATTCCTTCGATCTTAATAAAATACAAAAGAGTTTAAATCAGGGTGATGCGTTTGTCTGCCTTCTGTTTAACACCGTACTTAAGAAAGTAATTAAGAATTCAAATATTAACTCTGTAGGAAGTATATTCAATAAGTCAGTATGAAAACTTAATTTTTCGGAGACATCATTATCATTACTTCATCACATACTACAGTAAAACCGGCTTTTCTTGCTTTAGAGTTTGAAGTACAGAAAATACACTTGGTGATTAACTGAAACAAGCAAAATATAGTACATGTGCAAAGAAACCTTTCAGTACTTATTTCTGGAAATTGGCTTATAAACATTTTACAAATTTGACAGTGTTTATCTATTTGAGCTCTGTAGTTAACATCAGAAATGATACAAAATGATAAGGAGATTTACATAATGATGAAGACAATGCAGAAGAGAATTTAGCCGCCAATCGCATTTCATTTGCTTTACAGAAATATTTGAAATCAGGTTTAAAGAAACAATAACTAAGTTGTTATATCATTTAAAGATTTAAACAGGCCTTTGCCTGTCAAAGCCATAGACACCAATATTGAGAGGCATAGACACCCACTTTGGAGGCTGAAATGGCGCGAAAGTTTTTGAGAGAAAAATTTCAAAAAGCATATTTGGTAATACTACAAATATAAATAGTGCAGGGTCGAAAACCCAGACCACTCGACTGGGTTTGCAGCTCGCTAGGGCTTACAGCAGCTGTTTGAGCGACCGGAAATAGTGTGGGATGTAAAAGATTTAATTACGAATTATACCAGTCTATACAAACAACCAGCTATTGTTAATTTTGCAGGAAGTACAAAGAATGAAATGAATTGGCCATGTAATCCGAAGTTCGTTAAATGTAACACAAAATAAATATTTCTGGCTAAACCAACAGAGAAGCGACCTACAAGAAGGTCAAAATTAAGATGAAATAACTGCGTTGATAAGGACTTTTAATGGTCTGAACATTAGAAAATAAATTGGCGAACTGTTGCTGGGTATAAGAAAGGATATTTTAAACTCACGAAGAAGACCAGAACGCACATCGGGCTGTCAAGTCAATGGAGATGTTATGCCACCTGTCAGCACCACGAGGAAATAAATATTGGCCTGCACAAGTTTGGAATATATATTTATGATGCAAAGGTTTAAGTCAAGTCTTACACTGAGGCTATATATTGACACGTTAAGCGCGGCGTCAGTCCGTGGAGGACTGACAGTGAACTTTCCTTTTAGGCGGCGACAGTCCTTGGGGACTGATGGTTTCGTTTTTACAGATATAGGTATTTTACAGATGGTTTCGTTCTGTGTGCCGCCTGAACGGTAGGCAGAGCAAGAACAGCTCCGCGCTCTACGTGTTAATGAAGTAGATAAAAAATAAAGCAAATTAAGAGTCCATCCCTTCTGTCACGATATCTCTTTGTGTACCTAACAATATGTCTATCAAATGTGTAATTTGAAGTTTTTTTTTACTTGCGGTAAAGCTAACGACTGAAGAAAACTTTAAACATTCGCTAAGTCATATGGCTAATTTACTAAACAGTTTTAATAATAATAAAAAAAGGCTACAATTTTGCTATATTAAAGTAAAGAAATCAATCGCTAGCTAACAATGAAACTCAACATTATGTTAACTAATGAAATACGCAGGCATTCTACCCTTTAATACGTTAAATAGTAGGTTATAAAAATGTAATCTGTGGCAATGTATATTAATAAAATAAATAAAATGACATCTTAACTCCTGCGATAAATATAAGAGATCGATCTATTATTACTTTCCTTATATACATAATGTATAAGGAAAGTATTGTGACGGGGTCAAAAATTCGAATTCGAGTTTTCGACGGGAGAGCACGTTTCAAGCATCCCTGATCACGAATCAAACATTTTTGAAGTGATGTATGTGTGTGTGTGTGTGTGTGTGTGTGAAAGTATATGTGTGTGTCAGTGAGTCTGTGGAGACGATAACTGACGAACGAATGGACCGATTCGAACCAAATTTGGTAAAAAAATCACAATCCGTAAACACTGGAAGCCTATTGTTTTTATACGTAATCGAATGTTCAGAACCCCCCCTAAATTTTCGAATAAAATTTAAAAAAAATCATCAAAAAATCTAAACCACTAATAAAGTTAAGCAAATAGACATTTCTTATGTAATTTTTCATTAGAAAACGATTGACGTAAATTTTAGAACGCTAACAGGAACCGTTCTCGAGATATTGCACATTTTTCAAAAAAATTATTAAAAAGTCATATAAAATGAAAAAAAAAATATTTCCTATTGAGAAACATGTTCACTTTTCATATGTAATATCATGCGATAAATTGGATGACATCACTCTCGTGGATCTAGCTCGTTCCATTCATGAAAAAAAATACTTTGAGTAATACTTTTGTATTTGAACGCCAATAGTCATTTATCTGCTGTAAGAACAACTTATTTCTTCGGCCATAACGCTTGGCGAAATTTTGGCGACGAATTTGGCGAAATGTCGCCAACTTGTCGACTTTTTGAAATGTTGCCAAATTAACGAACATCTCGCCAAATGGATAATATTGACGCTAAATCAATGAAAATGAAGACTAATTGTCGAAAATTCAATATCTTGGAAAGAATATTAGTATCTACTATAAGAAAAAACCTATTTTTTTACTGAAAAGTAGTAAATTCATTACATTATATAAGGGAAGTCATGTGTTGCCCACATCAGATTTTTACATATGCAGTTTTTGATTCTATTTACAGGATTCGAATTTGAGCTACGATTTGCGTTTCAACAGATTTTCATGTGAATACTTTGATTTTTATAAATAGATGTTGTTTTGCATTTCAATAAATAAAATAGCATTTCAAACGGATATTTAAAAATAATTCTGTTGCTATGGAAACCATTAAGTAAATGTATGCATAATGAGTGACTGAAGAGAAAATTGAGTCAGTAATCTGTCTGAGTATAGTTGATATCCGTCTACAAATTGTTTCTTTTTCTCCATTTCAGCTCTCCCTTTATCGTGTGACTGCAACGCCCGTTGGTTGAAAGAACCCGCCCAACTATGTGGAGCCAACGTGTATGGTCTGGCTGCAGCAGTCTGCAGCGATCCTATTCATTTTAGGGGATACAGTTTCTTCAATGAAACTCTACCACGGGATCTAGTGTGCTAAAAGGAACTAGGATAAAAGTTCCTTTTCATCCTGTGGTACATTCAGGGGTTTCTCGGTGTATTGATGCCTTTACGGTACTTTGAATGAATAATAAATTACTCCCACTTTTAATTAGCTATATGAAGTGTAACTTCAAATTTCTTTATTATCTAGAAATAAACATTATCTTTTTTTTTTGCCAATATGAACTACAAAACAGGATTTTTTATAGTCCGAGGAATCAATTTCTAATGTGTAGTACAATAGTGTTTTGGGAAATGCTTCCATTATATTGGGTTTCTAGGAAAGTCACTATGTACCGCATAGTCACTAGAAAAGTCATTAAGTCACTAAGTACTTTATTTACACGGAAAAGTCAATGGGTTTACACGTTAGGTCGATTTATATTAAGGTGACCATACAGGTGAATATACAAAGCGACCATGAAAGTGATTGCAGTGCCCCTAATGGAACATTTAACAAATTAGGACATCGAACTTGACATCGAAGTGAGATAGGCAAAAAAAGCCAATTATCCAAAAACAGAAAAAGCCAAAATATAGAGCAATATTTAGTGAATATGATTCGGCAATCAAACTGTTAGAGTAACTATTTATTTAATACAATAGAATTGTTTTCGAATGGCACTACTATCCAGACATTCTAAAATTAACCAATCTTTAATGTACATACTTCTAATATACAATCTGTACTAAATGCTTTTCGTCAGTAACCATGCACATTTATATTCCGGAAAGAATATGGCCGCTAAATTTAAGAGACACTGCAGGTGTTACCACGTTATAGGCAGTCAAAGTACAACTTTTGAACAGGTATTTATCATCTCTCGTCTACGAGATTTGTTTTTTCTAGTTTCAATTTCTACTTAGTAAGCAATTGTCTACAACTTTGTTATTGTTTTCCCGTCTATTTTGCTTTGCTGCCAAGTGCATTATTTTAACATTTTAAATTCACGGTTAGGGGTGCTGTCATCTTTATTTTGATCGTACATGGTTTCTTTACCATAGATTGATCTGACGTGTATACTCATGGACTGTTTTCATACAAAATTATTGAGGTTATTACTCCTGACAGCAAGGATTCATTCCCTTTTCACCTTAAGTTCAAAAATTTGTACACAAGTTGACAATTATAGAAACTTAACGCAAATTTTAGGTATGTATGTTATTATGAAAAGCGTCCTCTAGAATCGTAGGTGTCTACGCAGGATACAAGAACGATTCCAAGTTTCTGGAAGACTTATGTGTATTCACAAGCACAAAGTAAACAGGAACAATATACAGTTAAACAGCACTTAAATGCTCCACTAATTTTATAGAAAAAGCGATATTATACTCAAATTGTTGACGACAGTAATTTCACAATTTAGTCTCTCCATAGAAAGTTGAGGAAATCTCTATATCTCAAAGAATAATCGTTCTATCGTGAAGTTTTTGGAACATTTTGGAAGTTTCCAAATTGGCGATAAATCTCCAAGTCTGGAAACTCTTCTTCGAACAAGGAAATTCTGGCAACTCTGGGCTCACGTCATGCTCACGCCATGCACTGTGTTTTCTTTACCTGGCCTTCGAGACATACGAAAGGGGAGGCTCCAAACGGAATATATATATATATATATATATATATATATATATATATATATATATATATATATATATATATTGACACTTTAATGATTGAAACTGTTAAGATTCATGATCACTGAACCATCAATAAGTACTTTTATGCATAATTATGTCAAATGTTGTCCTATGATGTCATGTTAAGAAAACAAACACTTTTGAATATATTTCGAAGTGTTTCCGCTCAAATTATAAAAAAGAA
Source organism: Amaurobius ferox (assembly GCA_951213105.1). Lineage (NCBI taxonomy): Eukaryota > Metazoa > Arthropoda > Arachnida > Araneae > Amaurobiidae > Amaurobius > Amaurobius ferox. Next base: position 100,753,487 of record OX578154.1, read on the forward strand.
GAAAAAAATCTATCTAGTTCAAGATTTTTTTGTTAATAAAGTCGGATTAGAAGTTTCAGGAAATTCCAGCTATCGGGTACACAAGAAATTAACCACAGACAGAAGGCAATCACTCCAGAAATAGCCAGAATATGTTCAGGAGGTGCTAAAACATATACAGGCATCAAAAGTTCTAGGCATCAAAGTCTAGAACTTGAAAAATTTCTTGAAAACAATAATTTCTCAATATAACGTATGAGAAATTAAGTATTTAAAAGACAACAGTATCTGGAAAACGGTTCATGCTAGCGTTCTAAAGTTTATGCCACCCGTTTTCTAAAGAAAATTTGTGTATAAATTGATAATTTATTTAGCAGTGTTAAATGCATTATTGATTTTTACAAAATGTCATTCAAAATTATGTAATATTTTGAGAACGGCTTATGCTACATTTCAAAATTTGTATCATTCGTTATCATATAAAAAGTTACGTATGAAATCATTAGCTATTTATCATTAACCAGGTTTTGATTTTTGTATTATTTTATCCAAAATTCGTTCGAAAATTGAGGGGGGGGGGGGCGGCGTTCCAGTATGCAATGATTGAAATAATTGTACCAAATTATTTTAGAAACGTTTTATTCGCTAAGATAACATGTTCATTGACTCTCACACATTTACATTTATACACGTACACATATTTTAAAAAACATGAACGCATACAGACTTTACCTCATAAATGTTCGATTCCCGTTCAAAGGTATTTTAAACGTGATCTTCCGTCGAAAATTTAAATTCGAATTTTCCACCCCGTTTCAATACTTTTCCTTTACATTTACTCTGTAAGGAAAGAAACAGTACAAAATCACTTCTCTCGGTATAATTCAGTTAAATCTATATTCCAATCCATACAAGTACAGGAGAAAACGTAATTTGATAAGTTTTAACGAATTCTTCCGATCACCGCTGAAAAAGTTTTCAGACTGTCTGAAGTCACTGTTTAGTCAGAATATGATGCTCATCTGTATCCAATCGCAAGCGCGGGGCCATTTTTGTTCCAGTTCATAGTGGTCAAGTGCTGCGAATTGTAGTAAGTGTGATTTTTTTAATGTTCCTTTTTTACTTTGAAATGTAATTTTGCGGTATACTTAATGTGAATATCTATCGAAATGACTATATTATCATTGTCAAGTTTACATAGAAGATAAAATCTCATGATGTCGTAAATTTGAATGACATATATCGTACCATTGCTTCAAGAGTAACAATCGGCAGTGGATCATCTGCGATGGAGCCGTAATGCTTTTGTGTGAATAACGTCTTGTAAAAAAATATTAAAATATCGAAATTATAGCCACTCTGTTTAAAAAATTAACTACATGATCCAAAATCTAATTGTATATCTTTATAGGATTTTCAAAAGGCTAATTAAAATGAGATATATTATGGAAACAACTTAATAAGTTAAGCAACTTATTAAGTTGATCGATGCGTAGTATATTTTACAGAATATGGTGCAAGTTTTAAGTTCAACATCGTCGGCATGCAGTCTGTTAACTTTAAATTTTCTGGCTTCTTCGTGTTTACGTGTAATCAATTAGTATAATTTGTCTATACTATACGGATCACTGAAGCTATTTCAAAAACTAATAATTTGATCCAATATTCAATTATATGTACTTATAGGACTTTTAAAAGACTACAAAATGCTTTCTTACTATTTATAGTATTTTTAGTTGAGATATAAGCATTACAAATTTAAGTGCAAGTTTTACGTTGAACATCATCTGCATGAAGACAGTTCATTTTAAATTTTCTGGATTCGTTTACGTTAACTCAAATAGTATGGTTTGCCTTTACGGATCACTGAAGTTATTGTAATCACTCTCTTTCAAATACTAATAATTTGATCCAAAATTGAATTATATGTCCATGTAGGACTTTTAAAAAAGACTACGAAATGATTTCTTACTATTCATAGCATTTTTAGTTTTTGAGATCAAAGCATTGCAAATTTTAAAAGCTTAAATTTTCATTCGGTATGATGCAAGTAGCTTTTACAAGAGATATGTAAGATTTATGTTGAACATAGTCTGTATACAGTCTGTTAATTTTAAATTTTCATTTTCTGGCTTCTTGGTGTTTATGTGAAATAAGCTAGTATGATGTGCTTCTACGGATCACTGAAGATGGCTATTAAAACATCTTTATTTTAACACTAGAACGACCGATATTTTGAACTACCTAGAAAGACGGGCAGCTGTCAATTTGACCGCCATAGAAAACATCTGATGTGGACAGCGCGTGACTTTCCTTATATAATGCAACGAATTTACTACTTTTACAGTAAAGAAAAATAGATTATTTCAGAGTAGATATTTATATTCTTTCCAAGATATTGAATTTTCGTCAATGAGTCATTATTACTTTCCTTATATACATAATGTATAAGGAAAGTATTGTGACGGGGTCGAAAATTCGAATTCGAGTTTTCGACGGGAGAGCACGTTTCAACCATCCCTGATCACGAATCAAACATTTTTGAAGTGGTGTGTGTGTGTGTGCGAAAGTATGTGTGTGTGTGTGTGTGTCAGTGGAGACGATAACTGACGAACGAATGGACCGATTCGAACGAAATTTCGAAATTTGGTACAAAAATACCAATCCGTAAACACTGGAAGCCTATTGTTTTTATACGCAATCGAATGTACAGAACCTCCCTAAATTTTGGAGTGAAATTTTGATAAAATCGCAAAAAATCAACACCTGTAATAAAGTTACGCAAATAGACATTTCTTATGCAATTTTTCTTTAGAAAACGATTGGCATAAATTTTAGAACGCTAACATGAACCGTTCTCGAGATATTGCAAATTTTTGAAAAAAATTATCAAAAAGTTATATAAAATAAAAAAAATATATTTCCTATTGGGAAACATGTTCACTTTTCATATGTAATACCATGCGATAAATTGGGTGACATTATTCTCGTGGTTCTAGCTCGTTCCATTCATGAAAAAAGATACTTTGAGTAATACTTTTGTATTTGAACGCAAATAGTCATTTACCTGCTGTAAGAATAACTTATTTCTCCGTCCATAACGCTTGGAGAGATTTTGGCGACGAATTTGGCGGAATGTCGCCAACTTGGCGACATTTTAATTGTTGCCAAATTAACAAAAATCTCGCCAAATGGATAAAAATGACGCTAAATCAATGAGAATGACGACTAATTGAAGAAAATTCATTATCTTGGGAAGATCATAAGTACCTACTATAAGAATAACATTTTTTTTAACTGTAAAAGTAGTAAATTCATTGCGTTATATAATTAAAGTCATGTGTTGCCCACATCAGATTTTTTTATAAGAGTTACAGGGTTTATTTTTCAATCGCATATGACCAAGAATGTTGTAATAGCCAACATGCGTTATTCTAAGTCCATTCTACATTCCTAACGAAAGGAAATCAATACGTACCTGAATATTTTTTATCCCTCTTACTCGAAAATTACAATTGGTAAGATGATAAAATTTTACATATTTACATGAAATTGCAGAATTAATTTTAAAAATTAATATTAAATACCAGAATATTCTTTAAACAGAGCAAACATGGTATAAATAAACTGAATGAAAATATAGTATTAGGATCCTGAATAATCGGAAGGTTTATTATATCTCGTAATGCAACGGCCATCATGTGTTACGTTAATAAAGAATCTTAGAGGAGGGATCTAACTAAAGGTAGGCCGGGGTTATCAAAATCTCCCGGTTTTTTCATATTTTCACACAAAAATCTCCCAGTATTTCATATTTGGAGGTTGGCAGCTATGCCTAAAGGTAGGCCGTGATCAGAGGGAGCTCCTCCAACCAATAGTCGCCCGATAAACTTTAGCAGAAGATTACATACTTTTAGAATTGTAGCCGACAGAAAACATGAATAACTCTCTATATAAAAAACTTGTCTTCGGCGACTGGCCTGTTCGCTGCCCTTGAAAATTCTGACCGCGGTAACTCGCTAGCGCCCTAACCTCGTGGAGTTGTTGGTAAGATAACTATTTGGAATGCTAGGAAGTGCCACCCAATTTAGACCAGAACCCAGTGAGGGAGGCATCCACAGAGACAGTACCCTCCTTCTCCTACCACCAAACTCTCGGAACGACTTACGGCCCCACTTGTTTAACGTAATCGTACTCCGCGTGATCACGGCGGCAGTTTTAGCAGTGGCGGGAATCGAACTCAGGCCTACCAAGTGCAATCAATTCCCGCGCGCCAACCACTGGGCTACCGCGCCCTCAACCCCAGGAGTTAACAAAGTTTAGTTTGGTTTAATGACGTTAAAACAAATGATAAAATTTTGAGGCATGGCGACTATCTCCATAATTTTCTTTTTATTTATTTTTTTAATTCCTCAATGTTTAAGTTTTTTCATTGGGGTCCCAACCACCATCCTGTATAAACAATACATCGCCACAATTCAATACAGCATAATGAGCCGAAAACCTTATAAAAAGCAAACACTAATTCGTTTTTTAATTGCCCTTTGGCCAAAAACCGTATAAAAAGCAATCACTGATTATATTTGCCCCATACGAATATCCTCAAATATACCACCAACATCTGCTGGGCCAAAAACCGTTTCCATGGCAACACCGTGCGTCTACTCGCGCATGTGGATGAAAATCGAACCTGCTTTCGCCTTTTTGCCGGGAAATTGAAAATCTTGACTTCATTAAAATCTGGATCGTGTGGCTACTTTTTCATATCTCTTGAACAGCCACTGAACATGAGTTATAACAGACTCAGCCACTGAACATGAATTACTCAGCCACTGAACATGAATTTACTCAGCCAGAACATTACTCAGCCACTGAACATGAATTTACTCAGCCAGAACATTACTCAGCCACTGAACATGAATTACAACAGACCAATCACAACGCACTTCAAGCACATGCACCAAACGACTTAGAGAGAATCTCTCTGGCTGAAATACTTCATATCGTTGATGGATTAAAAGTCAAGAAAGCCCCTGGATTGGATCGTATCAGTAATCGCATCATCAGGAATGTTCCTGATTTGTACTACTGCTGGATTACTCTGCTTCTGAACTACATGTTGGACCATCGCTTTTTTCCCCAAAGTTGGAAAACCGCTGTCGTCCTCCCTATTCCAAAACCAAATCAAAATCTCTCGCTTGCCGAGAACTTCAGACCAATAAGACTTCTGTCCAGTTTTTCGAAAATCTATGAATTGGTGTTGCTTAGACGTTTGGATAGTTTCTGCCGTTCGAAAAATATCTTGATTCCTGACCAGCACGGATTTCGAACTGAGCATTCAACGCAGTCCCAACTTATGCGTGTTGTTGAAACTATCCATCAAAACGCTAACAACAGACAGTATACTTCCATAGTATTTTTCGACGTGGCAAAGGCATTTGATAAAACTTATCTGCCTGGGCTTATTTCAAGTTGGTGCGACTTGGCATTTCGACTCAGCTTTTCGCCATCATCAACTCGTACCTCACTAACAGATTTTTCCAAGTACGAGTTGATAACACTCTCTCTACTATTCGACCAATCAGGGCAGGGGTTCCTCAAGGAGGTAATCTCAGTCCACTGCTGTTTAATATCTTCATCAACGATATTCCAAGCATACCACAAGTTAAGCTGGCCATCTTTGCAGATGACACAGCGCTTATCGCTCGTAGCTGCTCACCACACAACGCAATCAACACTCTCCAAAGTTACATTAAAAATAGCCTTGAGCACTGGCTCTCCACCTGGAGAATCAAAATTAATGCTTTCAAAAGTGCAGTGTGTATATTCATGCCTAACTACCGAGAAGACAGTCGTAACTTTACTCTTAAGATCTTCGACGAAGTCATTCCTCTCTCCCACTACGTTAAGTACCTGGGAGTTACTCTGGATGCGCACATGACATTCTTTGAGCATATTAAAAACAAACTTGAGAAATCTAATCCTACTTTCAGAGCCCTCTCACATCTTCTCGGTAGAAAATCCCACCTCTCCCTTGAGAACAAGTTGATTATTTACAAACAGATCATTGCACCTGGCTTTTTGTATGCCTGCCGAACTTGGGGATCGGCAGCAAAAAGTCATATTGAGAAATTGCAGGTTTTCCAAAATAAAGTCTTGCGTTGCATAGTTAATGCGCCTATATATGTCCAGAACGAAGTTATCCATCATGACTTAAAAATCTCTGGCATTACAGAGTGTATTGGGCTACACACTCAAAATTTTTACAAGAAAAACTCCAGTAAACCTTGTTTGAGAGATGTCGATCAGAGCTATGATCCGATCGTCCCTTCCTATCTTAGGAAGCGGAGGCCCCGACATGTTCTATTTGGCTCTAACGAGACCAAGTGGAAAAAGCGTCGGTTCTTAGTCCTTCAAACAGGTGTTTCCTTGTTTTTCACCCTCTCTGATCGAAGATAGATGGCGCCACTCCGATTCAAGGACTTGGCGTTTTTCGACCCTTCCATCATGGCCATGCCACAGGCCAGTAGTAGGCTAGCATTTGCCATTCGCGTTGCTTGTGCACTTTTCCCTTAGTCCACGTTCGTTAAACTTGTATATACTCTACTCTCAATTTAATTGAACTGCATATCATTGTAAGTCCTGCATTTTTACATCTTGTAAACTAAATTTTGTACTTTTTTTGCTGATGGGAAAGCGATTTGTGCTTCATTGAGGTCTTTTTCGGGAAATCTTAAGCTTAATTGTATATAAACTTAAACTTAATATGTATTACTTGTGTAAACTGTAAAATTTTTTTAACTTAACTTGTAAATTGTAACATAACTTTGTTTGTACACTGCTGTGTACTGGCTCCCGTCCAATCTGATTGGACCTTGCCTTAACCTCACCCCCTTCCCTTTCCTACCTACTTAATTACCAGATCAGCCATCCAAGACCACTTTTCCATCTCATCGAATGCTATAGCAAGTGACTACTCCATCCAGCACCCTCCAAGTAGCAGAGTGCAAAAGAATAGATCGCAAATATCGCACCATCTATCAGATTGCTATATCACAGTAGATGTGGGGTTACGTATCAGGGGATACAGGCACCCCGTAATTATTCGTCATGGCATGGCATACCTCTTGACCAGATTGGGCTTGTAAGAATGCCTGATGCTTTCTAAAAATAATAAGATGCTTTCTAAAAATATAACTTATTAGTCGAAATTGTCGGTACTTTTCCCGATGTGAGGATTTAAAAATGAAAGTTCGTGTTTTCGAGCCGAAAGTGACTTTTGTTTTAAAATCTTTAAAAAATATTAGAATTTGTCATTGATATTTGAAATTGATATATATTTACTCGCAATTGTCTGTTTTTTCAGGTCGTGCGATTTGGTTTTTTTTTTATCTACAACGTCTGGATGGTGGGGAAAAAACGGTCGAAATCGCATACATTATTAAATAAATAAAAAAAAATCACATTTTAAAAATCGGTTTTCACGTGTCACCTTCCTACACCCCCGTGTCTCCGATTTACTAAATTTCGTAGCTCTGCGACGCGCGGTCGCTGAGCCTCTAGTGTACAAGACAGACACACAGACAGACATTGTCTTTTATTATATAGACAAGAAAGATCAATTATGCATAAAGCATGGAGACACACATACACACACAGACACACACTCAGAGACATCACCTCAGAAATTTTCGATTCGTAATCAGGGATGCTTGAAACGTGCTCTCCAGTCGAAAACTGAAATTCGAATTTTTGACCGCCGTCACAATACTTTTCTTATACATTATACTATGTATATTAGGAAAGTAAAAAAAATCTGATATGGGCATGACTTTCCTTATATAATGCAATGAATTTACTACTTTTACAGTAAAAACAAAATAGGTTACTCCTATAGTAGTTATTTATATTCTCTCCACATATTGAATTTTCATCAATTATTTGGCATTTTTATTGATTTAGCGTTAATTTGGCGAGATTTTTGTTAATTTGAAACTATTTAAAAAGCCGTCAAGTTGACGACATTGCGCCACATTCATCGCCAAAATCTCTCAAAACGTTATGGGGGGAGAAATAAGTTATTCTTGTAGCAGATAAATGATTATTGGCGTTCAAACCCAAAGGCATTACTCAAATTATATTTTCTCATGAATGGAACGAGCTAGATCCACGAGAATGATGTCACCAAATTTATCAAATGATATTACATATGAAAAGTGAACAAGTTTCTTAACAGTTAATATTTTTTTTATTTATGGGATTTTTGATAAATTTATTTGAAAGGTGTGCGATATTAAGAGTGCATACTGTTATTTTGGCCTGTAAAAAGGGGGATTATAATGCCATCGAAGCAACTGTAGTCACCTAACTGACATATATATGCTTTCCTCAAGGACGTTTTATAAGTTCTTGTCTTACAAGCAGCAGTTATGGAGTGAGATAACCGAGTGGTTAAGTCACGGGGATTGTACATGGAGGACCCGAGTGCGATTTCCAGCTTTTCCTAAACTGTTCCAGTGTACGAGCACGATAAATTTGTGGGTTTGAAAGTCCTTCCGAGCGGTTGCTAGCAAAGGTCCCTGTGGATGTCGCCCCCACTGGGTTCCAGTCTAAATTAGATGGCATTGTCTAGGCGTTCGAAACAGATATCTTACACCTTTGGGTAGGTCGGACGGGCTGGGTCGAAAGAAAGATATCAACAGTTTTATTTATTGTACGATAAATATTTTTAATCTTTTTAGGCCTATTTATGTTTGTAAGCTAAGAGTTGATTAGGAAAATCCATATAGTTACTATGCATCAATAATATAATATATAATAATTACAATGAATTTTAATACAAGAATTAATTAGTAGCAAAGCTGTTAATTAATAAAAAAAAATCTGGAAGTTAATAGAAGTTAACGCTTAATACCAACTCTTAACTACCTATCAGTTGATTTTGACACAATAAATTAAACAATGAACCCAGCAATAATACAAAAGTATCCAAATACTATTGTCTGTATTTAAATATTTTTAAATTAAATATGTAAATGAATTGATCATCAGTATAACCACACATTCAGCTAAATTAAAAAATCTTTAAAGCAAAGGAATTTATAAAAAAATCTCATAAATAATATTTTTGTGCAAAATGTGGATGACATGTTGGTTGACATTTCTTATCACAACTAAAATTTTAATATTTTTATCAGAGGTGTGTGCTGAGTATACCTAGTGTGTGCGTTGGGGGGGGGGGGGCTCAGCTCCCTCTGGCCCTTGCCTGACTAGGGTGCTGTGCCAAACGTCTGGTGCTTACCAGGTGTAAAGCTACCAGCGGGATTTGCAACTTCAAACGAATGGATGCCACCTGTAAACACAGCACTGGTATATAGAATCCAGGGTGAATTACAGATAAAATATCTTTAGGTAGACAAAATAAGTCATCTCTACTTCGTGGTAATCATTCATAGTTATTACTGGAGGGAAACAGCTATTTTTTGGAAATGCCAATAACATAGCTGCAAATATATCATTTCTCTTTGAATTAGGTGGTCAGTCGAAAAAGTTCTGTTAACCAGGTGTTTTTGCAATTAGCATAAACATGTTTCCTAAAGATGAGCTTGGTTTGTGTGCGAGATAGTTTAGGGAGCTATGGTAAGGAAGATGTGAGCAAGACTGAACTGAAATGTGACATTTACATTGATAGGATTTCCTGTCAGTTACTTTTATGTTTAAAAAATTTCATTTGTTTTTTGTTTTTAGTAAAATATGAAGTTAGAAAAAAATTTTGAAATTTCCCAAAGGGGGCAAAGCCCTTCTGAAAAAGTTCAGCGGGGGCTCGAGCCCCTCTGCCCCCCCCCCCCCTCCCGTAGTAAGCGCCTACGGCACTGGGTGAATGTATAAGTCTCTCATGTGGTGTTTGGCGACGATTTGTAACGGAATTTCGACATATTTTTACCTGAATCTTTTCCCATACAGCCCAATTGCAAACGACAGGCACCAGGATTGCTCAAATCGGACTGTTGGAATAGAAAAAAAAAGAAAAGTGCAGTGCAATGAGTATATGTATCTGTCTGTCATACTACAATTCGGAGACATGTTTTATCAGAATATCGATATTTTGGCAACAATATTTCCAAAATATCGCCACTTTGGCGAAAAAACAGCGAAATGGATTAAGAAAAACGTGTATTAAAATGTAAATCTACTTAATATTTTAATACAAGTTTAGTAAGTATTTAATTAAAATCTTGTATATATATATATATATATATATATATATATATATAAGCTTTCTGAGAACATTTAAACCTTCATAGAATCTTTCTGAGAACATTTAAACCTTCATAGAATCTTTCTGAGAACTTCTAACATAAAATCTTTCTGAGAACTTCTAACATAAAATCTTTCTGAGAACATTTAAACGCTTTATTAGACTGAAGAGAAAATGTTTCTCCATAACAAATATATATTAAATAAAAATTGAATAGCAATTGTGTTTATAACATTATCATAACAATTGCTTGAATAGTTTTACTTAAATTAGAGACTTTAAAAATTAAATATTCAGCATTTGTTTTATCCCTAATTACAATGACATCAAATATTCCTAAAATATGAATAACGGTTCAGGGATTTTCTTCATACACAATGTTTACATTCTTTATATACATAATGCATAAGGAAAGTATTGTGACGGGGACGAATTCGAATTCGAGTTTTTGACAAAAGAGCACGTATGAAGCAACTCTGATCACGAATCGACCATTTTTGAGGTGATGTCTGTGTGTGTGTCAGTGAGTCTGTAGAGACGATATCTCACGAACGAATGGATCGATTCGATTGAAATTTGGTAGTAAAATCACAATTGATGAACAGTGGAAGCCTATTGTTTCATTAGAAAACGATTGCCATGAACTTTAGAACGCTAGCATGAACCGTTCTCGAGATATTGCGCATTTTTCGAATAAATTTAACAAAAAAAATCCCATAAATTAAAAATAGATATTTACTGTTGAGAAACATGTTTACTTTTCATATGTAATACCATGCGATAAATTTAATGACATTATTCTCATGGATCTAACACGTTCCATTCACGAGAAAAGATACTGTGATTAATACTTTTGTATTTGAAAGACAATAGTCATTTATCTGCTGTAAGAATAACTTATTCCTCCATCCACAACGCTAGGCGAGATCTTGGCGACGAATTTAGCGGAATGTCGCCAACTGGGCGACATTTTTAGATGTTGCCAAATTAATGAAAATCTCGCCAAATGGATAAAAATGATGCTAAATCTATGAAAATGTCTACTAATTGAAGAAAATTCAATATCTTGGAAAGAATATAAGTATCTCCTATAAGAATAACATTCTCTTTAACTGTAAAAGTAGTAAATTCATTGCACTGTATAAGGAAAGTCACGTGTTGCCCACATCAGATTTTTTTCATTGATTTAGCGTCATTTTTACTTTTCTTTTATACATAATGTATAAGGAAAGTATTGTGACGGGGTCGAAAATTTGAATTCGAGTTTTCGACGGGAGAGCACGTTTCAAGAATCCCTGATCACGAATCAAACATTTTTGAAGTGATGTCTCTGTGTGTGTGTGTGTGTGTGTGTGTGTGTGTGTGTGTGTGTGTGTCAGTGAGCCTGTGGAGACGATAACTGACGAACGAATAGACCGATTCGTACAAAATTTGGTACAAAAATCACAATCTGTAAACGCTGGAAGCCTATTGTTTTTATATGCAATCGAATGTTCAGAACCTTCCTAAAGTTTCGAATGAAATTTTGAAAAAATTGTCAAAAAATCGAAACCGCTAATGAAGTTACACAAATAGACATTTCGTATGTAATGTTTCATGACGAAACGATTGAAATAAATTTTAGAACGCTAACATGAACCGTTCTCGAGATATTGTACATTTTTCAAAAAAATTACCAAAAGGTCATATAAAATAAAAAAAAATATTTCCTATTGAGAAACATGTTCACTTTTCATGTGTAATACCATGCGATAAATTGGGTGACATTATTCTCGTGAATCTAGCTCGTTCCATTCATGAAAAAAGATACTTTAAGTAATACTTTTGTATTTGAACGCCAATAGTCATTTTTCTGCTCTAAGAATAACTTATTTCTTCGTCCATAACGCTTGGCGAGATTTTGTCGACGAATTTGGCGGAATGTCGCTAACTTGGCGACTTTTTGAAATGTTGCAAAATTAACGAAAATCTCGCCAAATGGATAAATATGACGCTAAATCAATGAAAATGACGACTAATTGTCGAAAATTCAATATCTTGGAAAGAATATTAGTATCTACTATAAGAAAAATCTATTATTTTTACTGTAAAAGTAGTAAATTCATTACATAATATAAGGAAAGTCATGTATTGCCCACATCAGATTTTTATCCATTTGACGAGTATTTCGTTAATTTAGCAACATTTATAAAAGTCGCCAAGTGGGCAACTTTCCACCAAACGACTTTCCCATGACTGTTCCACCAAATTCGTCGCCAAAATCTCGCCAAGCGTTATGGAGGGAGAAATAAGTTATTCTTACAGCAGATAAATGACTATTGGCGTTCAAATACTAAAGTTTTACTCAAAGTATCTTTTTTCATGAATGGAACGAGCTAGATTCACGAGAATGATGACACTAAATATATCGCATGGAATTACGTATGAAAAGTGAGCATATTTCTCAATAGGAAATATTTTTTTTTTATTTTATATGACTTTTTGATAATTTTTATGAAAAATGTGCAATATCTCGAGAACTGTTCATGTTAGCATTTTAAAATTTACGTCAATCGTTTTCTAATAAAAAAATTGCATAAGAAATGTCTGATTGCGTAACTTTTTTAGTGGTTTTAATATTTTGACGATTTTATCAAAATTTCACTCGAAAATTTAGGGAGGTTCTGAACATTCGATCGCGTATATAAACAATAGGCTTCCAGTGTTTACGGATTGTAATTTTTGTACCAAATTTCGTTCGAATCAGTCAATTCGTTCATCAGTTATCGTCTCCGCAGACTCACTGACACACACACACACACACACACACACACATCACTTCAAAAATGTTCGATTCGTGATCAGGGATGTTTGAAACGTGCTTCTCGAACTTGAATTTTCGACCTTGCCACAATATCTTCCTTATACATTATGTATATAAGGAAAGTAAAAATACAACATATCTTTAATTGAAAACCAAAACAATATAGTTACAGCATTTTGGATGTTTCTTGGACACATTTTTTGCAATAAGCGTTCTTGATGCACCGTTCTTGGCACACAGAGTAGGGCTAACCTTTATTTTACGACGTTTCGAGAACCAAATCTCCCGGAAATAGCCGTGCTTTGAGCCAATGTTTTCCACTCAGTACCATCTTTGGCAGGAAGATTTGCTGAAATAGAGAAATTGCGTCGAAGGCGAGTTGAATTGGACGTATCGTTACCATCAGAGTCTGTTTGATCCTCTGAGGAGCTGACGTCGTGCTCTGCGATTTCATTTTCTTCAAAAACTACAAAATCTACATCACTATCACCGCCGTTATCACTGGAATTCTCGCTAAATTGCTGCAAAAGTACTAGATACTCATCAGTAATCAGTCGGTTCCAACAAGGCATCGCGCCAAAATTCTATGCAATAATTTACATCCAGCACGGACACAGTCATTGGTCGTTCTAGAAACACGCCGAGCAATGCTAAAAAGCTGACGCAATCAATCTTACGGCTTACAGTAGCGCAACGCCGCAATCGGATTGCATCATCGTGTGAAATTTCTCTAGCGTTTATTTTGACCGCTGTCGTCGTTCTAGAAAGATCGTTGATTTGTTCTCTTATTATAAAACCTAGAATAATTTTCTTCTGTATTTTCAATAACTTTAAGAAAATAAGAAAAGTCACAAAATGTCAATGGGCTGGGATTAGCCGTTTAGGAGGAATCGTTTCTCAAAGTAGTTATGCGGTCAAAATGACCGCTTCTGTCGGTCTAGTGTTAAAGACTAATAATTTGTAAGCACGGTAAACACGTCTAAAATACGAGTATTTCTATTATTTTTTATCAAAAACTACAAGATCTGCAAACTGTATTTTAAAATACTATATTGACGTACAGGAAAATTTTACATTTTAAAGTGCTATAGCGCTTTTAAATGTAAAATTAACAATATCCATCATCAGCGACAATGTTAAGGAATTGACAGACATGAGTTTTATACAAACTTATATCGTGAATAAAAAAAAATTGCATATGGTAAATCGGATAAACCGAAGTAGTGTGTGAATGAGAGAGCTGGACCACAGCCATAAACCTCCCATTAAAACCACACCCACTTTTAGAATGTAATGGCTCTATTTCATCCACACCATTGTGATTAAACAATGGTGTGAAACCTCCCATTAAAACCACACCCACTTTTAGAATGTAATGGCTCTATATCACCCATAAAATTTCCACCCACTTTTAAAAACAATGGTGCGAAAACCACCCATTAAATATCCACCCACTTTTAAAAATAATGGCTAGCAAAACCCCCATTAAATCGAATCCACTTTTAGATATCAATGGTATGAAAACCGCCATAATTTCCTTACCCCCCTTTAAAAAACAATGGCTCCCAAAACCCCATTAAAACTAAACCCACTTCTAGAATAGTAATGGTTCTATTTCAGCCATACAAATTAAATTAAACAATGGCTCTCAAACCCCATAAAAACTGAACCCCCTTTTAGAATAGTGATGGCTCTATTTCAGCCATACAAATACGATTAAACAATGGGGTAAAGACCTCCATTAAAACTACACCCCCTTTTAGAATAGTGATGGCTCTTTTCCAACCATATAAATTAAACAAAGCAATGGTATCAGAATCATCCATTAGCAAGGTTCTAGCGCAAGCACCTTCCGAGCCGGACCGAACAAGCGAAAAGTCGTTGGGAGGGAAGGGTACCCCCTTCGGCGAGCACCCCCTTTTAGAATCTGCGGGTTCGTACCCCAACAATATTTTAAGCACTTAAAGAAAAGAATTCTAATGTTGAGAAAGAACAAAAACCATGGAACTGTTGAACAAACTAAACGCAATTAGTACATTGGAAGGAAGTTTCAAGAAGATGCATGAGCTCAATATCGACGTAAAATACCCTGTCACGGAAATTAAACTGATCTCAACCAAATATGGTAATAAACTAGTAGTGGAGTTAGAAGACGGCTCAAATTTGTATCTGCCGAAACGATGCGATGAAAAGGCGTCCGAATATATGGAGCTTAATGAGATTAAACCTCTATTCTTTGTATATTTGGGAACTAAAGATGTCGGGAAAGCACAACCAGGGCAAATGTTTAAATTTGAACAGTAAATTTTCTTTTAATGGTATCATCACCATTAAAAAATATACAACTTCGAACGCGTCGTACGGGATGTCGTTCATGTCCAGCAGCTTCTGAGTGAATGGCTCGCCCTCAATGAAGTCAATGGCACCCAACCCCTCCTTCAACCCAGAGGAGGATGAGACAATTGCCGAGGCTGTTTCAAAGGCAATAAGACCTTAATTTTAATGATTGTCTTATCATTAAAATTAGTCGTCGTTGTTGGTGATGTTATACGTGTTGCCGCTGATGGTGATGTTGATATCGGAGTATGTTCCGTCACCGTTATCTATGCCGTCGATCGCGATTGTCTGGGATGACTCTGGAAAAAGAGAGATGCTCTCTGTGAGTTCGAGGCCGGTGGTGGACTCGATCGGTTGGAGAGTGGTGTCGCTGAGGTTTGCGGGCTCTGTGTAGTAGGAGTTGTATATGACTGGGATACTCAAGTGGGTGAATGTTATTGCTCTTTAAAAACCGTTTGAAGTGTTGTTGAACCCTAAGGTCACCCTGAAACCCTAAGGATTCTAAAAGCATTGCACCGACATGGGTTCGTTGCTTTGCAACCATCATCTGCCAAAAGTATGCATTCATTATAGGGTCTTTTTCAAAGTGCCGTTCCAGTTCTGTCTTCCAATGCATTGTCCAGGTCAAAATTATCAACTATAACACTATCAACTCTGATACGTCAGCTTGTAGTCGAGATCAAGTAGTGACCGTGAGCCAAGGTATGGATACCATCTTCCAATATATGACGCTTGTCATCTTTTCCTGATAGGGCAATCTTATTGACTTGTATGGAATGAATCTCATGCTTTGTGCTCCTGATGAGATTCATGGTTCTATGCTGTACTTCTTGCTTGAATAGGCAGTTCTTGTAGTCCTCGAAGGTTATCCTGTTTTTCACGACACATTTCTTTACTCCTTTCGACTTTTTCACCAGGTCAACCTCAGTTTTACAGGCATACATCTTAGATCTTAAGCCAACGAACTCTTCTAAGATCTTCCCTGCATTTTCATCCTTCATCTTCCCCAAGACCTTTTTATTTACTCGAGGCATACCATACCTATTGTTTTCTGGATAATCTGATGTATCAAAGTAGTCAATCATTCCTTTCATATCCTCATAAAAGTCCTCGGTCTGTATGTCATAGATGTAACTGTCAGTGTCCATGTACAATAGCTTGATATCGTCCCCGTATTTAGGCTTCATAAGATTATAATGGAAGTCATACATCAGATGCTTCGATAGATCTAATATACTCATGCCGACGTATATTGGCTTATTAAAAATCACTTTCGTCTTGTTCATATGCACGGCGGCTAATCTTTCGTCAAAAATGGTCCTTCCCTTGAAGTTGGGCTTAGCAACTAGCTTCTCCGCTTTCTGGGGATCGCATACTAGCCTAATATCGAGTCGCTTCCTGATATTTTCCATCGTCTTGCCAAAGACCGAGTTGTTCATAAGTTTGAAGAAGTCTTTCTCAAAGTCGTTGGTTGCCTTGGTCCTCATATCAGTGTTCAGGTCTATGTACCTCTTCAACCAGGGAGACTGCTGAAACTCCAACACTTTGTGCACCTTTTTGAGCTTCATCCCCAACTGCAACAGTTGCTTCAAAACCCTGTAATGAACCACATAATGCTCTTTGTCATAGAGGGTCGTCAGTAGTTTTGGCTGTTTTGAGCCATCGGGCATCCTGCTCTCAGGTGCTAGAGGTATGTCTGAATGGAGGTTGTGCAGATGGGTCGGGTACTGTAGGTCGCAATCTACGATGTATCCTTTGTCTGAGTCATCCTCTACTTGGGTCACATCTGACACAGTGCTCCACTCGAAGCCACCATGCGGTAGGTATTGACTCATGGCCCATCCGTAAAGGTTGTTGGCGTCAAGGTACATCAGGTAGTTAGACTTCTTGTTCTCGTCATAGTCCCTCATGTACTTGTTGTTCGCCCTCCCATATCGGTTACAGCACTGAGAGATGCCTCCTCTGGTCCCCTTTTCTAGCATGAGTATCATGTCATAGTCTGTCAACAGCTCTAGCTCAACCTCTGTGGTTTTGAGCATGGCGTCCCACGAGAGTCCGGGCGCAGTGAAGTACCATGCAGGATCCAACTTATAGGTCTTTAGACAGACATCTCTAAAGTGTTCCATGATGTCGGCTAGGATGAGTACATCAGTCTTCACATACAAATCGGAATATTCACCCAATGTCTTAATGTTGAAGGCCTTCCATACCCTTTTAGCGTGCTCGTAGTCCTCATCCTTTATGTGTGACTCATTCAATTGGTTGTAAAAGTCTTCTTTTGGGGGCAGCTTGGTTTCTTCGCATTTGTCCCACGAGTCCATGTAATCGTATGGATAGACGCCTTTTCGGGTGACGAGGTCCAGTTTGTCCTTGGGGAAGTACTTGGCTGTCTCCCTGAACTCCTTTACGTTCTTCGCAAGACTGTCGAGGCTAGCGGCCATGAACTTGAATGAGTCGACAAACCTCAACTTTATACCAGGTACCTTTACTTTCTTCCCATCGCCTACTTCTACAGTTTTTGCCCCGACCTCCTTACTGAAGGAAATGTACCTCTCCTCGTTGTTCGGGATGACGTCGATATCACCTTGGTCTCTACCGAGCTCCTTTATGAAGAGATGGGCGTCGTAGCCAGATAAGTTGTGGATAAACACTGGAATGAACGAAGGCTCTTGGTACTTTAGGTTGCAAAGGTTGTGAGCAGGTCCTCTGTAGTTCGATTCACATTTCGCCGGATTGAGAAGATGGTCATGATCTCTAACTTTTCGGAAGTCTGGTTCATCCTTGGGTGAATAGGGTGAAGGTTTCTTCCTGATATCTTCGTCACAGATGTGGCAAACATGGGTCCTTTGGAAATGCTCTTCATCTTCGGTGGTCATTTTGATGGGTTGCTTCTTATCATAAATGTTCTTTATCGCTAGCGCCTCAGTCTTCACTGTATCAAAGAACAGCTTGGTGGCATTGGGTCCTCTGTATGTGATTGGTGCCTTATAGTCTGCGTGTTTATATTTGATGTAGACAGTGAAGCTCATAGGTTCATGCTTTTGATATTTATGTAAGAATGAGCTGTCTTTTGTAGGGCAGCAGGTGTTTATCTTGTTTGTCAAGCACTCGAAGTCTCCGTACATCACAAAGGGTAATCGTAAAGACCTTTGATAGTTTTTGAACCGCAGAGATTCGTTCTCCTCGGGCATTACAATCTTTACTGGTGTATTCTTCCTACAATCCGTTTCATGAGCTTGGAGGTCCTCTTCGGAGTAATAATACAGCAGGCATCTCTCACAGGTGAATATCTTTCCGTTGTGTTTAGTCACTTGTCCGCTTATCAATTTGGAGAGGTCTTTTATCCAACAGTAATGACTGTGTCCTTCCTTATTCTTTATGTACAGCAAATTGATGTGTTTGTCTTCCTTATTTTTAGTGATTCTCAATGGGTAAATATCATTACCTTCGTATGAATATATGTTCACCGATATGTTATTCAACTTTTCGAACCTGTTAAATACTCTATCTTCCATCTTCACTGGAAACTCGATACCTTCGAAATTTAGCTCATTATCATATGGCTTATATTTAGAGACTCTATCTACGTGATTATCAGCTGGATAAATGGCGGACAGTATCGCCCACTTAAAGCACTCGTTATCATTTTCATTTTTCACGTTAATGACTGCCTTTTTATCTTTAATTCTTTTCGGTAAATCAATGTAGGATGATCCTCTCAGTGGGTTGTATTTATTGATCCTCACCTCAAGGTTTTTAATTCTAACAAGCGTCCATCCCGAACCCTTTGCAACAAACTCCTCCATTTCTGTCAATAATTTTTGGATAACCGATCTGTAATAAGCTACCAAATCAGTTGATTCTAAGATGACTGCGTTTTCTGTTTTGAAGTTTTTCTCCATTTCTATAATAGCATCGTCTTTACCCTTTTGATAGTCACAGAGGAATTCGAAATTAACCTTCAAACCATGCAGCCTCTTTATGTGTTTAGTGATGAGTCCCCGGACTAGTGACGCCACATCGTTCAAAAAGTCTTCGGGAAGCATCAGGTTGTGTTCATTTTGGATGTCGTACGTCTTCAAGCGAGATTCAAAGGCTGTATTAACTTTGTGGAGGGTGTAGAGCCTTCTCTCTCGCGTATCTAAAAACAGGTCTGAATCAAACCCGAAATGACGGTTGAACAATACGCTTTCTATGTATGCTATGATGTCTGCCCTCCTTCCTAACCTGGAATAGCCTCTAATGCCATGCGTTCGACAAAATTCCCGTAGTTGGGGGAGAGTCATGTGATGTAGTCGATGCTCCACCCTTCCACACTCTGGGAGAGCGGTTGCCTTCTTTGGTTTATAGTTTAGGTGCCCTTTAGATTGTAGGTGCTTATTCATGCTTGATCCCTTAAATAACTTACCGCAACACCTGATCTTACGCACTCTGTTCTTCTTTGGCTTGCTAAACAAGTCATTGTGGAAACTGGAAAAGCCGTTATGATATTGAATAAGGTCGACCAGCTCCAACTTTTTAAGTTTCGAGTAACCTCGAATATTATTTTCACGACAGTAGCCTTGCAACTGTCGAACGGTTTTAGATTGAAAATCCATTTTGTCTTTCTTTAGAACTACAAATCGTTTCTTTAAATGCTTTTATTATTGAAGGGGTAAACTTTTTACGATTCAATTTTTAATGAGTATTTCAATCATTAAAAATAAAGTCATATCTACATCTATTAAATGATGGAAGGGCATGTCATCGATGTCGGTCGATCGCTATCGCTATCACTGTCAGCCTGATATATTGAAAAGGTTTCGTAGAGGTTTCGAAAAGGTGGTTTTTTTACCACGAAA
The DNA here is from genome assembly GCA_951213105.1 of Amaurobius ferox. Classification (NCBI taxonomy): domain Eukaryota; kingdom Metazoa; phylum Arthropoda; class Arachnida; order Araneae; family Amaurobiidae; genus Amaurobius; species Amaurobius ferox. The sequence continues at coordinate 100,773,705 of OX578154.1, forward strand.
CCCTCTAATGGTGTACAATAATATAAAACCCTGAAGCCAACATATAATCTTAATAATCTTATTTCATCCCTGGTCAAAATCATACCAACCCTGGGTATATCATTTTTTAAAAATAAAATTGAGTTGTTCGACAAACGTATTAGGATAGATTTCCCGTGCTCAGTAATGTCAGAAACCAAATATAAGCCATCCACTGACTCAAAGTTATCAGTACTCAAATCGTTTAATTTTTTTACAATACGATCCATATCCTTTATTTAAAGGATAAATATATTCAAACTTGAGGAAGGTAACAAAGGGTATCTAAACATTTAATGGTTGATCAACCATTAAATATAATTATGGTTCATTTTTGTCCAACTCGGGTTGTATGTCGACAGGTTCATTTTTGTCCAACTCGGGTTGTTTGTCGATAGGATCATTTTTACCCAACTCGGGAGGTATGTCGACAGGTTCATATTGTATCACAAACCTATTACATATGTTTGTCAGAAGGATGCAAACCAGCTTTTTAAAATGGAGTTCGTAAAAGGTATCTGAGAGCAAATGGGCTTTATAAGTCATGAGGTGACAAAGATCTATACGAGCCAGATTTTTCATAATAAAATCTTCGTTAAAGGTTTGCCATTGAACAATTCTACCCCATTCAAGGTAATCTGCGAATTCCGTCATAAAATCTTCAGTGAGCTTTTGTTTGACGCAAATGAGTTCCATATCGATTTTGTCTATATGCCGACGAATAAATTCTTCTGAGAGTACTTGGAATTGAGAAACCATTCTCCAATCTAATTTGGAAGCATGTTTATCCAGGAAGGGTTCTGACATTATCTGATATCTGGAAACTACTTCCCAATCTAAATATTCAGTATTTCTATCCATGAAATCCTCTGATAGAACTTGATATTTGGATGTATAGTACCAGTTTAATAGACCTCTGTGTTTTTCTACAAAAGGCTCCGAAAGCTTCTGATACTGAGAGATGACCATCCAGTTTACCAAACCTTCGAATTCTTCGATAAACTCTTCCGATAAAGTTGAATATTGACTTATGAGCGACCAGTTAACATAATTTTTACTAACTCTGATTTGTTCTTCCGACAAACCGCTTTTTGATATTTCGTTCCACGCCATTTATTATATGTACAATTTTTTACGGCAGCTGGAGTGTCCACTTGATTTCTTCAATTTTTAGAAATGGTTGAACTGTGAACTCAGCATCACATCGTAAGAAAATTTTTAATTGGTCATCTTTTTTAACCTCTCCGAGAATTAACACGAATTCAGTGGCTACTTTTATCTTGTGAACGTACTGCTTGTTATTAATGTATAACTTAACAACGATTAATTCATCGATTATCTTTTGAGGATCAAGGTACAATCCCAGTCTAAAAAAACCGTCCCGAGAGAATTTACAATCTGAGTTCAAAGCATCACCGGAAAACTTCGTAAAAATAACGGCATTCGCATTGGTACTAGGTCTAATAGTTATGTATCCTGATGTGGTGGTTGCATAACATACTTTATTGTCAACATATTTTTCCAAGTACTTTTTATTAACCGCATTCATGTCTTCAATAGGGTCAGCGACATTGCCTATCCTTTTACCTTTAGCGTCAATGGGTCTTCTATCACCTAAACTCAGGTACTTCTGATCTAAATCTTCCAGAATTTTTGCTATCTCTTCTCGTAGTTCAACCTTCACCGTGTGAGTGACGGTAGTAGAGTTACGAATTAACTCAGCTTCCAGATAACTTTTAGTAGTTACATCCCGACTCTCAATCGGCGTCTGACAGTTTTTCAAGATCTTATTTTCCATATCGTAGTTACCGTCGTGTGTGAGTTTAAACCCTATGCCTGGAATACCAGGAGGTCCTTGTTCTAATTCTTCATCGAAAAGCGGGTAGTAGGCAGCCATTTATTTAAATATAAAATAATTTTTATAGTCATGGACTATAAAAATTTAAAATGGACTATAAAAATGGCTTATAATTTCAAAGTCTTGATCATGGTAATATTTTGATTGTTAATATTTAAGAGGCATTTCTTGTGCTCTTTTAAGATGAAGTAAAAAACATAATCTTTGGGGGCAGCGTTCCTTAACCTCCAGTTAAACTCAATCATTAAGTTATTCGTATCGGTATAGTTTTGATGATGAGAGAGATTAAAGCAGATGATTGGATACAACTTACCAAAATTCGAATAATTGACCATACAACCTGTTTCAGACGTGATGGTGTTGAGTCCAGATTCCAAAAAGGCTGTGTATAATCGATTATAATCACTTTTCTCAAAATCCATCATGTAACTGACAGTTGGCACTTTTACATTGTTGATCATTAACCAACATTCCGTCATATCTAAGTTATCAAACAGCATGTTATTGCGCTTCGAATTTTCGTATCTTTCAGTGTACTGAGGAATTACGTACAAAGATAAGACTTCATCAGAAGTAGCTTTTATGGTATAAGAGCCGCTAGCGTTTTTATAGAAAATATTAGACTTTACAATGCTGTGTTGGTTCCAGTTTATTTCTACATCCTTATTCGATAACTTTAATTCGTTAAATATTGAAGCCGCCGCATTTTTAAATCGTACGTAAGGTAGCCAGAGTGATAAATCTTCTACAACGACTTTATAGATCTTATGTTGCTCGTTGGTGTACAGCATATTTAGACTGTGATTTCTCTGGAACTCAAATTTGACTTGGAACCCCGTGATTACTTTTTTATATTCACGGAAGAAATCAAACACGTACTTTAGTGGGATCCATATAGTTACAACCTTGCTATTTTTAGTGAATTCGCTTCTTTCTGTATATCCCTGGTTATGGTTCTCATTAATTCCGAATTTTTCGAAAAACTCAGTAATCTTTGTGGTATCTACTAACGTGCCATCATATTTCAAGCGTTCTCTATCAGCTGTGTCCGACGTATCAGTGTAGAACAGCATATTAGTAGCTTCGGCAGAAGAATAGTCAGGCGTAAAATGTATTAAGCCCAACACTTGTCGCATAAGAGCGGAATAATTTATGTTGGATTCTATTTCAGTGGTTCCTAATGTAAACCTGTTAGCATTGATCAAACCACCTCCATTCACGAGAGCTACATTATCATTCACTATGGCAGTACCATCGTTGTTAACAATTTTCAATTTTTGCTGTAAATAACCGTTAGAGTATAAAATGTTGGCGTTGGTGTCTTGAATAAAGAAATGGTAAGAGGCATTTTCCATAGAATTATCACTATTTTCATGCCTTACCTCTCTATATTCGAAACTTTCGATGTCATCATCGTAATAATAATTGGTGCTGTTTAATTCAAATATTTTATTCATTTATTATAATATAATTTTTTTTCTTCTCCTCAATTTAATAGCTATATGGCTATTAAATCGAATTTAGAAAAACTTTAGTCCAGCTCCATGTTTTTTCTGCTTTGATAATATCTCCTTTATTTTATCCTGCACATACTTACCTTCTAATTCGGCCTCCTGCAGGACTGGTACGTCGGAAAAGAACCCTCTTCCTTGTATCTTCTTACTCTTTCTTTGAAGTCTGTGTTTATTCATTTCTTTATTATAGGGCGATAAAATTGTATTGTACTTCTTGCTTATTGAGCGGTATTAAATCACCTCTATGATTGGTTACTTGCATTCTGATTCGGTAAACACTATCCATTCGAACAGGGTAAAACAGAGGTTTGTCAAATGATTTTATAATCTGACTACCTGGACGATTACTGTTTGTAAATGAATAGATGACGTTTGTAGAGTTGAAACCGTTGATATACGCCCCCTCTGCGACATCGCAATGTATATAAATGTTATCGTTTCCCCCAGATAAGTCAGCAATGTACTTTCCTACTTGTTCAAGCTCTTCGTGGATTTTAGGCTCGAAACCTATAAGTTTATGCAGGTTTTTGGTTTTCGTTAAATCGATCTTATACCCGTGTTTTAACTTAATGGCTATTCGCTGTCGTTCCTCCACTATACCGAATTGTATCGGCGGATCGCTTCCAAAAAAATTAATCATGTAACGATTCAGCCCCTTGATAGTGTAATTTCCATCTGGTATCGTCAAATTTAACCACTGCTGACCATCAAAGTATGATAATTCCTCATCTTTGATATTGTCCCATGAAACGTACATCGAAAAGGACTGAAGGGCAATCTGTTTAAAGGTGAAAGGTCTAGTGTATTCAATCGTAAAATCTTCTGATTTTTCCGCGTTTTTAGAATCTAATATCAATAGAACCATTTTATTTATAGAGAACATTTTTTTCATTGAAGTCGCTGGGTTCTTGGGTAAAAGAATATAGCACATCTACAACTGGCTTACCCTTGTTTCTTTCACGAATGTACTTCATACAAAAGTAGCCGCATTTGACGGAAGCAGGGTGCTGTAGAAAGCTCGAGTTACACCCGATATTTTTCTTTCCAGAAGTCAGTAGATACTTCTTAATGTTAGGATGAATTTTGTATACGTGTTCTCCAAAAGGATCAAAATACTCAACAAAGTTATTTTTAGGATCGTTATAGTAGCAGACCCAGTGCGTACCAGGTCCTGTGACAATGTCCAGATTAATAATACCGTTTTCAAACCGACTCATCTTTTTAGGCAACAGATCGGAAGTAAAGACGCCCCTAAACCCCTGTTCATGTTTCATATTTTGTTTAATTACTTCGTCTGATATTCCCAGTTTTGATAGACGCCCTTTCCAATGGGTCTTTTTTTTACACATCCAGATCCTGAAATTTTTTCCAAAGCTTTCTTTGCTCCATATCCAGCCGCCCCACTTGCAGCACCTAGTGCTAAAGCCTTGGCCCCAGCAATTAACGCAGGTAATAGAAAAGGTAGAAAACCACCCGTTTTCTGGAGCTGCGTCTTACTGATAGTGATACGCTTCCCCTTCCCAATTTGAGCTATCTGTGTTCGAGTTAAATGTATATCTTTGTTGGGGGCTTTTGTCTTATCTATTTGTAGAGATACTTCTTCTCCTTTCTGGTATGCAGATTTTAGCTTAGCAATCTGATGATCGCTTAAATGTATTTTAGTTTTTATGTAATTACTCATTTATTTAATGAAAAATTTTTGTAGTATTGTTTTACTTGCTCGTTGGTCATAGTTCCTTCTCTCAACAATGCATCCAATAAATCAACGACTTGATTGTGTAACTTTTTACTTTTGGACCCTTTACATATCTTATCAGTCAATCGGGCTAAAATTTCCATTTTGTCTTCTACTCCTTTACCGATATAAATTTCTTTTCTTTGCAAGTCTCTGAGTCGATCCCGATAATCTCCTAACGTAGTCATATGATCTCTCAAATAATCAACCTTAGCTAATAAGCGATCTTCTCTTTCTTCATCCTTTTTAGTCATTCGAGATATCTGACTCATAATGTTTCCTTTTTGACGAGACATTTTTAGGTAAGTATCATTTACTTTACTCATAATTTCTTGCAAAGTTTCCTTGGTCTCATGGTACAATTTTGAGGGTCTTGGAAAGTTATTTTTCTCTAAAAACTCTACATCCAATTTTTTATCAAAATCATAGACTTCTAAAGGCGGTTCAATAGCTAGAGGAATGTGATCAACAGCATCTTTTATAGCCTGAATATTCTCCTTTCGATTAATTTCTTGTTCTTGTAGCTTTTCAGTTACAGGCTTGTGAAAGTCCGATAGTGCTTTCTGGATACCTAATTTTTGCTCTAGTTGTTGTTCGTTGTTTTTTCTAATTTCAGCCTGAAGCTTATAAACTTTAAGTTCATATTCAACTTCCTTTCTTAATTTCTTATTTCGTTCTTTTTGTATAGCATTCATCTTTATTATTATGCAAGAAAAATTTTACTTAAGCAAATTATATTTTTACTGAAGCAAATTTTTAACATTAAATAAAGATGATTCAAATTAAAAATTATACAGAAGCAGAAGAACTTGTCGATGCAAATCAACATTATTTATTACCTAAACACCCTTTCAGACTTCTAATCGCTGGAGCTTCAGGTACTGGTAAAACGAACTTATTGTTGAATTTTATATACGACTATCTCGAATTTGATAATTTGTTCGTTTGTGCAAAAGATATGTACGAACCCAAGTATGGCAAACTGAAAGAAAAGTACACAATGTTTGAAGGCGTGGATATTGACTCGATAAAGTACCCCAAAAAGAAGAAGAAAATTATCCTAGAGTTATATGAAAGATTCGGCAAGAAAGGAACTTTATTCTCCTCTGATACAAAAGAATTTATAAAAGTGGATGACCTGGACCCATCTTGCAAAAATGTTGTTGTCTTTGATGACTGCATGACTGACAAGGACCAGAGGAGCATAGAAGATTTTTTCATCAGAGGTCGGAAGAAAAACGCCTCAATCATTTATCTTTCTCAATCTTATTATAGAACACCCATTGTTATCAGAAGAAACTGTAATTACTTGATATTTTTTAATATTCAACCGAGGGAGATTCAACAGATCATAAGAGAGATAGATGGTAGTTTGACAAAAGAAGAATTCAGTAGATTATATAAAAAGTGCATGCAACAGCCGTATGATTTCTTTATGCTTGATTTAGTTAATCCGGCTCTGAGATATCGGAAGAAATATTTCACCCCTATAAATAAAGATGGAAGAATACTTGCAAAAGAAAATTTACGTATATAGAAAGAGCTACCACCACTACCATAAAATTAGTGTCACTATGACCGTTAGCAAGTTCGTTTTAAGTTCATTGGGTTTATCAGCTTTTGTACTTGTTCCCTTAGCTGCTCTGAGCTTAAGCGTCGGTATTGTTGAAGTTATTGATAAAGCTTTGAATATCGCGGAAAGGAAAGAAGAGTACAAACAGTCTTACAAGTTTTACAAACAGCTGCTCAATTCATACAAATCGAATACCCTATCAGAAGAGGAAGTGTATAAGCGAGAGGAGGATTTCATCAATAATTTAGTCTACTTACCCAGAGAAAAATATATGAAACAAACCCTGCTGAATGGATATCAATATATGAGTAAATAATTTTTTATATATAAATAAATGTGTAGTAAAAAGACTTGCAATAAAGGAAAAGGTGTTGTTAACGCAGCAATTAATAATTTACCGTTTGAAATGCATCTGCCAGGGCATCAATTTACAGGACCAGGAACTCAACTGCTCAGAGGAAAAACTAGACTGAACCCCGATTTAACATACAAAGAATGGAGTAAGCCTATTAATAGGGTTGATGATAGTGCCTATAAACATGACGTGTGCTACATTAAAAACAAAGATACCGAAACCAGAAACAAAGTGTGTGACTCAAACATGATTAAAGAATTGGACGACATTCCCAATCCAAGTTTTCGTGAAAGGCTAGATAGAGCTGTTGTGAAGCCTATTATCAAAGCAAAGAAGGTATTTGGAATGGGCTCAAAAATATATTGTCTCAAATGTAAAACACACACCGACACTAAAGATGAACAGCATGTCACCTCTAAAAACGCTAGACCTATGTTGAAAGGAATTTGTGTGGGTTGTGGTTCTAAGAAGTGCCGTTTTTTACCGCTGAAGGGGTAACTGAGAAGGGTTGCCCCGAAAAGGTTTATTACGATCCCGAAACAGGATTTTGTGGCATAAATGTACTGAGCAGAAAAACTGGTTTAAGTCGAAAAGAAGTCTCGGATTTTTTACACCGACAGGATGTATACACAAAGCATAAACCACTTATCCGTAAGTTCAAAAGAAGGAGAATTTACGTGTCACATATCGACGACCAATGGCAAGCTGATTTACTGTTTGTCTATAAATTTGCGAGAAGTAAGTTTAATGATGGTATCAAGTACTTATTAACAGCTGTTGACTGTTTCAGTAAATATGCATGGGCTGTTCCTCTAAAGGATAAATCAGCAGAAGAAGTAACTCAAGCATTTAAAAAGATCTTCAAAGAAAGAATACCTGAAAGGGTTCAAACAGATAAAGGTTTAGAGTTCGTCGGAAAAACAACTCAAAAATTATTCAAAGAAAATAATATCCAATGGTTCACTACTGAAAATGTTGAAATAAAAGCTGCTATGGTTGAAAGATTTAATCTCACTCTTGGTAATAAAATAAAGCTCTACTTGTGTGCAAATAACACTGAAAGATACATAGATGTATTGGATGTATTAGTGAAGAATTACAACAACTCATACCACAGAAGTATAAAAATGACTCCTGTTGTAGCTAGTCTAGAAGAAAACAGTAGTGAAGTCTACCGCAATTTGTTTAAAGAAAAGGTCATACGTAAACATAAATACCAGGTAGGCGATAAAGTAAGAATATCTATATATAAGTCTACCTTCAGAAGGGGGTATCAAGCAACTTTTACAGATGAAATATTTGTCATTTCTGAAGTATTAGAAACCGACCCAATCACTTATAGAGTTCAGGATTTAAATAATGATGAGGTTAAAGGCACTTTTTATGAATATGAATTAGTAAAATATGATAAGAAAGACAATGTGTATAAGATTGAAAAAATCATCAAAAAGAAAGGGGACAAATATCTAGTTAAATGGTTAGGTTATCCTGAGACTAGCTGGATTGATAAAAAAGATTTAGTTAATTAATTTTTAATAGCCGAATAAGCTATTAAAAATTATAATCACTTATCGGGGTCATACCTCAGCTCTTCGTGACATGTTGTTCAGACGTATCAGCCGTTTTTTTTTAATTTATAGGGTAAAAACTCCAATTTAATGCTTCGAAGATGGTTCTGCAGATTTCTTCATTCTGAATAAGTGTCTTCTTGAGTTTAGGTAACTTAACTAGAAGGTGTGAAATATAGATGTCGTAACCTCTTTTCCGTAATATATGGTATAAGATATAGTTTTTGCTGATTATGTTTTTTCGCTCTGGGTACATCTCCTCATATTTATGGATAAAAGAAGAAAAGTCGTTCAAAAGCTCTTCTTCTAAGGGTAGGTTATGCAACCCTAACCATTTAGCCAGATTTTTCATTCGATGTTTTCGCCTCTGTTGTTTCCGCATGTTTAAATACATATCGAGATTATTGATAGGGGGTTCATTTGGATTATACCTCAGCTCTTCGTGACATGCTTGGCAAATGTACCAGCCATCATCATTTTGAATTACATATTTGTGTTCACATTCATGAGTTTTCAAGTCTCCGTCTGAGGTAACTTTATTGTCCAGACCTAACATTCTTATTAGTTCCAACATTTCCTTCGATGTTTTGTCTTCGATCATTATATTCTTTTATAAGTTTGACAATTTTTTCAAACTGATCATGCAACTTTTTTAAAGATTTTTTCACTTCTGAAATGTCATCGCTATAAACATCTAATTGAACATACTGATAAAGAATTCTATAGTGATATATCTCAGACTCAATTTCATTCATTTTATTTATATCTTTGTTTTCTTTAAATCAGATAAAATACGAAGCAGTTTTATTTTCCGCTTGGAGAGTTTCGACCTTGTTTTCTACTTCCTGCTTTCATAACGTCTGTAGCGAGCGCTGACCTTGACTAACATCTCTTCCTCTTTAAAGAAGAGTTCTCTCAGAGGTAGCGGTAGAAAAAAAGCGTAGATTACGAGAATCAAAGGGAGATGGCAGCACTATATGGGGAGGAAGCACTATATGGATAGGAGTAGAATTTATTTTTCGCGATTGATTTTAAGCGTTTTATTCTATATTTTTTAATCAGATAAACAATAGTGATAGATATTTTGAAGAATTCTTACATTATAAGAGGGAAATAACTTGTTTAAAGTGCTATTTTTGAAGATTTTCGTCTGTGGTGTAATGGTTAAATTAAAGGTATGTGTATATTTAGATGGGTACCCATGGCAAAACGGTTAGCGCGCAGACCTATTAACATCTAGGTCCCAGGTTCAAATCCCGACCTCTCCCAGGTTGTTAATCAATCCGGGTTGATGGTTTATTGAACTATACCGAGCCAAAAATGACATGTCAGCTTGCTTTAGTCGTTGTTCCAAAGCAGCACTCATCGATACTAAGTGGTGGGCGGGCCCGACGCTAGGCGTCAAAGTCTTACAGTGTTGTCCTTATATGTTGTTTGTAAGCCTCAGTGGCGGTAGGCTCAGAGTGTATTTGGTCTTGAATTCGGCTCATCAAGAAGGGCCCCTTGGTGGGTCGAATTTGAGATTGAATATACTCTGAGCCTACCGGGGGGCATTTTGCAAAAATTTTTAATGATTATTTTCACCCATTAAAGATAAATCAATCATAATTTTGTTGATGGGGATTATTATTTTAAAGGTGCGCTCGATTCATTCTCAATGCGGCAGAGAGGGTGCGTTGGTTTAACTATTACATTTGATCACTAATGGCTAATTGTTTTAAAAGGGGGTGGCAGCTTCCGTCCGCGGAAAAGGGGGTGCTCGCCGAAGGGGGTACCCTTCCCTCCCAACGACTTTTCGCTTGTTCGGTCCGGCTCGGAAGGTGCTTGCGCTAGAACCTTGCTAATGGATGATTCTGATACCATTGCTTTGTTTAATTTATATGGTTGGAAAAGAGCCATCACTATTCTAAAAGGGGGTGTAGTTTTAATGGAGGTCTTTACCCCATTGTTTAATCGTATTTGTATGGCTGAAATAGAGCCATCACTATTCTAAAAGGGGGTTCAGTTTTTATGGGGTTTGAGAGCCATTGTTTAATTTAATTTGTATGGCTGAAATAGAACCATTACTATTCTAGAAGTGGGTTTAGTTTTAATGGGGTTTTGGGAGCCATTGTTTTTTAAAGGGGGGTAAGGAAATTATGGCGGTTTTCATACCATTGATATCTAAAAGTGGATTCGATTTAATGGGGGTTTTGCTAGCCATTATTTTTAAAAGTGGGTGGATATTTAATGGGTGGTTTTCGCACCATTGTTTTTAAAAGTGGGTGGAAATTTTATGGGTGATATAGAGCCATTACATTCTAAAAGTGGGTGTGGTTTTAATGGGAGGTTTCACACCATTGTTTAATCACAATGGTGTGGATGAAATAGAGCCATTACATTCTAAAAGTGGGTGTGGTTTTAATGGGAGGTTTATGGCTGTGGTCCAGCTCTCTCATTCACACACTACTAACCGATACAAAAATTATCATAAATTACAAGTGTATAAATATTCAAGCAAAATTAATTTAATTTATAAAACATCAATAAAACCGGCCAACCCATAAACGTAACACTCGAGGCAAATCACTAGATTTCCAGAAAATCATATAAAGGTTTAACAAGCATACAGTTGAGAATGAGACGCCAGCCGAAATTAAGGGATTGACCGGGATCGAAGTTACAAATATAATCTGGATAAATATAAATGAAAAGGGACTCCAAAAGCAAAATATTACGGTGGTTATTGAAATTAATTAAGAAAAAAGTTTCATCAAAATTAGGGGTAAATTTATCATTGAAAACTAATCCTGGAAGAGTAGTGGACAGTTTATTATTTTTAATATCACCAGCATGTTCAGATAAACGAATACCAACACGGCGTTTTGTACTACCAATATAAAACTTATAATTATTCTCGGAAGATAAAAGGGGAACAAAATATACTCCAGCTTGACTCAAGATATTACGCTCATCCCTAAATTTTTCACCAAGTGCATTTTATGATTGTATTTTGATGTTTGGGTTGAAGTATGAACCGTCAGGCTATATAGTTTTGATTCTGTTATTTGATTACTGTAATATTGTTAATGATGTATTTGATGATTATACCCAGAGCTTTCTATGTTTGTAATTCAATTATTGGGCTGATGTATGAACCCTTTGGTTAATTTATATTTTGCTTTAGATAGACGAATTCTGTATTATCTATTATTTATTGTTTAGTGACGTCTTTTGCTTGTTTTGTTACACCATCAGGATTGACTTTGTGTTGGGAACTCTGTCTCTCAGTTGTAACACGAGTTTTATTTGGTCGATAAGTTGTTGACTCTTGTTAGAGAATGGGTCTAGACGGTGGCAGAATAATGGTGTCTCGCTTGCCTTTTGGTGTTTGTTTCTTGTCTTTCGGCCTTGACCTCGTCCGTTTCCTGGCGACTCGTGAGTGCCGTGCCACTGTGGTGGTTGGAGGGGGCTCGGATTTGGTGTCGCGGTCGAACCTGCGAAGTCGGCGTGGCCGCCATCGCTGGTTCTTGCCGTGGGCCAAGGGCCCGTTTTTGCTGTCGCGATGATTGATCATCAAGCCGTATGCCTTCAGGCGGGGCGGAATTATTTATGATTATCCATAAATTTATCGGTACGAATAGAACTAAATAACGAAATTATAGTGGAATGAGTAAGTTAAGTTTAGACTTGCATCTGTATAGGGTGAGGGGAGACGATATGTCACGAACAGATGGAGTGTTTCGAACAAAATATGGTACAAAGATTGCAATCAATGAATATTGAAAGTCTATCGATTTTAAATGCAAGCGAATGGTCCGAACACACCCAAAGTTTCGAATGGAGTTTTGAAACAAAAATCATAAAAAAATCAAAAACTTCAAAAGTGCTATATAAATAATAATTTAAGTAATATTTTATTGAAAAATGATTGACATAAACTTTAGAACGTTAACACAAATCATTCTCGAGATATTGTAATTTTTCAAATAAATTTATAAAATTTAATGCATTTAATTAAATTTATAGCATTTAATTAAAGGAAACAAATTTATTTCTTATATAATATTATGCGATAAATTTGTTAACATCATTATCGTGGATTTAGTTCGTTCCATTCACGTGAAAATATTCAGGGTGGCCATAATTAAACTGACAGTGCTCAGAGTGATCTGTAGCGCGATCTAATTGCGAGAATGGCGCCAAATTTTGTAGGAAGATTAAACGAGACGGGGGACGAAGGAGTCCGTGCGAAAAAAAAAATAGTTCCAAAAGTCATCGCTAGGGGAATATGTGGCGCTGTGTAATAGAAAAGCACGTTTAACAATTAAATTTTAGCACATTTAACAATTTAATTCAAGCTCAATATGGTAACAATTTTAAAAAAGCGAAAAATTTACATAAACACTGATAAAGTCTCTTTATCTGCAATTTCACTTACTGAGTACCAAAGAAAGCAGCAGCAGCAGAAGAAATTCTCTATTCAAATTTCACGTTACACCCTTTGGCCCAGTGTCAGCTTCTTGGGCTTTAAAAGGCAATCTGTTACTTTTCGAAACAATTTGATTGAAAGTTATATGCAATAATGTCTCCTTCTTTAGTCGAGCGTGCGTTACTTGTCAAATTCTTTTACCTCAACCAGTGCAAAGCATCAGTCGCTCTTCGTGCTTTTAGAACGCACAAAAAATGCGTAACGGTCCTTTGTCAGTTAATGATTTTAAAGCAATGGTTGAAAAGTTTGAGAAAACAGGTTCTCTGAAGGTTCAGTCAGGCAATGAACGAAAACCCGTACCAAAGGATACAATTGTGGCGATTGAGCGTCGCCGGGCTCCGAACCAGGGACCCTTTACTTACAAGACCGACATTATAATCACTGAGCAAAAGCTAGCTCCTTCTCTGTTCTTATAATTCGGGTACAGGTTCCAAGCATCTTTGATCAGATATCTTTGCTGCCGCACACTCCCTCCGCTGATGATGAAGACCGGGAGGCGTGTCGCCTCGGGTGTGGCGGTCAACCAGGAAGGGAGTGTCAAAGCTTCTGACTCCGTGTGGTGCTGCCATCTCGTGTTGAGATGGTGAGATTGTTGGAGAGGAAGGTTGCGTATTTCAAACGTCCAGTCATCATTGTGGCGATTGAGCGTCGCTGGGCCCCGAACCAGGGACCCTTTGCTTACAAGACCGACATTATAATCACTGAGCAAAAGCTAGCTTCTTTTATCATCTGTTTTTATAATTCGGGTAGAGGTTCCAAGCATCTTTGATCAGATGTCTTTGCTGCCGCACAATCGAAGAAGTTGCAACGGCGATTGTCGACAGACCACAAGGCAATATTTCAGCCACTTCCAGCGCTCGTGTGGTAGCTGGGAATCTGGATTTGCCTTACAGTACGGTATGGAAAATCTTATGAAAGATTATCCACTTCTATCCGTACAAGATTTGTCGGGTACAAGAGTTGCATAACAACGACCATGATAAGTGATTGAGTTTTGCTCTCACCTTTCTTGCCAAAATGGAGGTGGGTGATGCTTGGCCTTGGAAAATCTTATGGGGAGGCGAGGCCCACTTTTACTTGAATGGAACTGTAAATACCCAGAACTGCCGAATTTGGGATTACAAATCACCAAATGTATTCAAAGAATTCTCTTACATTCACCAAAGGTAACTGTTTGGTGTGATTTCGCAGCATAAATGATCATAGGTCCATTCTTCTAGGAGAACATTACCCTGACAGGACCTGTAACCTGTTCTGTTACCGGAGCGAAATATCGCCAAATGTTAAACAACTTTGTCATTCCGGCACTTCAGCAAAGACAATGCCTGGGGAAAATCATTTTCATGCAAGATGGAGCCCCTCCACACATTGTTTTTCCAGTACAACAGATGCTACTAGAGAAATTCACAACAGAACGAGTCATTAGCTGCTGCTTTCCAACTGCATGGCCACCTCGGTCCCCTGATCTTACCCCATGGGACTTTTGGCTATGGGGTTACCTCAAGTCCAAGGTCTATCAAGGAATTATCCAGGACCTGGCTATGTTGAAGGATAACATATCACGGACTGTACGGGAGATTTCTGCAGACATGTTGCTTTCTGCTGTTGGGAAGGCTGTGCACAGAATGCAATATGTGGTCCACAAAAACGTCGGCCACATTGAACCTGATTTGAATGTGCTAAATAAAACTAATTTTATTTCAGTATTTATTCTGCATTTTTTAAAACTCTCTTTTCTATTACACAGCGCCGCATATTCCCCTAGCGGTGACTTTTGGAACTAATTTTTTTTCGCTGACTCCTTCGTCCCCCGTCTTGTTTAATCTTTCTACAAAATTTGGCGCCATTCTCGTTATTAGATCGCGCTACAGAACACTCTGAGCACTGTCAGTTTAATTATGGCCACCCTGTACTTTGTGTAATAGCTTTGTACTCTGACGACTAACATTTCGAGAACATTCATTTATATATAAAAATGCCCTTATCTCCGTCTGTCTGTACAGCTGGATGATAAATTTGGCCACCAATTTAGCGGAACATCTCCAATATCGCCAAGGTATTTCGTCGCAGATTGACGAAAATATCGTTAAAATTGAAAACATGATGCCAAGTTAACAAAAATGACGCCAAATTGATGAATTAAATATTAAAATATATATGAATTCTTTTGCTTATTGCGGATGCTATCAATACTGATTATTTTCAATACAGAATTGCGTGAACTGGGAAGTGCGAAATAGTTTTATATGTTGTCATTTATATGTTGCTAAATATTCAATTGAGTATTTAAAACGTTGCCCTTTGATATAAACATTGATGCTTTTTATATAATAACTGTCTAGTTGGTCTGTGTCTTTCCAGATTTTACAGAAGCCCCTAACTTATATGCACAGGAATCTAATCTTAAAATTCCCTTCGTCGGCAACAATTTTTGTTCGATTATATTCGATTTAATTCAATTTTAATTCGAGAACATATTTATCACGTACTGGAACAGCACTGCAGATGCCACGTATTACAGGCCCTACGGTGTGACATTTGGACCGATATTTATTGTCTTTCATAAACGCGTCCTTTTTGTGCCGATTTGTATTCATTAGAGACAATGTTCTATAACTTTGTAGTTGGTTTTCTTTCGTTCATCTCGCTTTTTTACCGAGTTTGTTATCCTAAAATTTGAAATTCTACTTTTGGGACTGAAATTCCCTTTATTCGATTAGACATGACCACTTTACTATAAATAGATCTAACGTGTACTCTCATGAACCTTTCCTTACAAATTTATTAAGATTTTTTTACGAATCCTTTATAAAATACCCATTCGAACATTTATATGTCTGGTGATAAAATGCATCAATTCAGAATTTTCAGTTTTTTCCATCTTCAAATTGAAATATAAGGAGGACATTTACGTATTTCTTTCCTCCCACAAAATAGCTTCAATATTTAAATTCGCCGATTTTATGACATATACGAAACATAAAAATTCAAACATGAGACTTTATTCAGTATTTTATACACAACATGCACAAAATTACTGTCAATACTGTGAATGCTTCGATCTCTATATTGCGGCTACAGCAAAACAGCCTTGTTAAAGCTATTTTCTACAACAAAAAAAAGTAAAAAAAAAGTTTGTATAGCACGACAAAAAATGTTCATGCATTCTAAAGATTCTACATAATAAATGCAGATGTCTGCAGAATTTTATGTATAAAAATAAATGTAAAGATGGAAACCAGATACGAGGGATGTTTGCATTTGAGCTTATTCTTATGTAGTAAGTGTAGCTTTTACAGAAGCGTCTGAAAACATGTATAAGATTCTTTTCTCAGGAAATGGCTAAAAATCTCAAAATAATAAATTTTCACATAGTGAAAAATATATATTTCAAATTATTGATACAGGGTGAATAAAATCAAATTCATATCAAATGACTCCAATTTAAGACATGCTTTAAAAAAGGATAGATGGGTCAATTTCTCTAAACGGGCTGCTTTTTCATCTTTCTTGCTACAAAATATTTTTTTTTCTATTTTTCAACCTGTTTTCTGCATTATATTTTAATATGGATGGTTTAAACAAAAAGTAACAACAATATCAGCGATCATTTTGTGGAAATTAAATAAAAAATGCAAATTTTTATTCTCAAGACAAGTAAATGACAGCATGACAGAATGACACTTAATATAGGTAACTGATTTACTAGTATATATATATATATATATATATATATATATATATATATATATATATATATATATATATATATATATATATATATATGTATATATGTATATATATATATATATATATATATATACACATATTAAATCTAATTCGTTTGCTCTAATGTCATTCCCTTGTCTACCAAGAAGACAGGGGAATGACAAATCATGTGATTTTACTTTATGAGTATATGAATTTTATTTGCATTTAAGCCTAACTTGATATTCAGTTTGTTACACTAACTAGACACACATATATGTTAAAAATAATTATTTACTTTTTTATTCTGAGAATAATTAAAGACAGGTGAATGACATGGAATAAATAAACTTATCCGAAATTGTTCAGTTTTATAATATTTCCTAGAACAAAATAATATCTAGAACACAGTTGAACACTTGAAATGGTGAATAGGGACTTTAGTAAAAAAGAATAATACTTTAATTATATTTTGTTGTCATCTATGTACAGAAAGAAGTGTTAACATTTAAAAACGGGTGAATGACAAAAATGCTAGGGGACAGTTATAAAAATTTAATTTAAAATATTGCTCTAATGCATAACGGATTTTTTATTACTGTTTGTATATTAAAGTGTCTAATTTAATATAAAACATCAAATTGAAAGAAAACTAGAAAATGAAGGCTTGTAAATAAAGAGGCGATTTTATTATATGGCTGTTGAGACACACAGGGCAATGACATTTAATAAATAAACTAAATTTTTATATATTAAAAATATAAATTGTTTTTTAGCTAATAGGTGACAAATATGAACTAGAATATAGTAAAACTGATCAGTGTCCAAATCAGTGCTAAGTCATGCAAACTTTGATTAAAACACCTGGGACATGTAAAACTCCCGTTTACAGAAAATGACCCAGATTTTTGGAATGCGGTAGTTTTGGTCGCATGACATGTTTTAGTAAAAAAGTACAACTTTTTATACTGACTTATATAAATAAGTTTTCAATTAGCAAATTGTTCTTTACTTATTAAAGGCTATTTTGATTAGAAAAAAGGTTATATAATATGCCAAATTGGTTGTGAAAAAATTATCAAATTTATAAGACTTTTGACCCTGTCATAATTAATGGCAAAAATGCAGATGTTAGTTAGAGTTCGTAAAAAAATTAATTTTGTTAGATACAATTTCCTCTCAAAAACATACATGCATAATTTTTTATACAGTTATCTGTATAAAATTTAATGAATTATATGTCTAGCAATTTTGATCGTAAGATAATAGAATGATTTTGTTTGACTTATTTGGATACGAGATATATTTTCATAATGAAAAATGTCTTCTAGTGGTCCTGAAGAGATTTACATTCTGTAATATTGTACTAAAAAGTTTCAGATGATCAGAATTTGCATATGATAATACGTTTATTTTTATTAAAGAATTTTTAACACTTTGCAACATAGTTGAAAAATGTTTATGGCTTTGATCATTCTGTCTTATCTGTCTGTCCACGTGCACAATTTCCTTAAAGATGATTTTATCAACATGAAATTTTAGTATGTTGTTCAGACGGTCAGTGGACCATATGGGAATGAAAATTAATAATTTCACCCAATTCGTTTCGCATGTAACCCGGGTTGAAAAATGTACATGCATTGAACCCTAATGGACTTAATTTTCAAACAGTTTTTAAGCGGAGTTAAAATTTATAAATTTCTTTTAAAATTTTAGGGAATATTCAAATTATCACATAAAATGTGTGAAATAAATTCAGCAAAATATGTTGTGTAGTTTAATTAATAAAAATTGAAATAATAATGACACCCATATTATATGAACTGATATATAAAGAGATCACGTGACTCGTTGCAAAATAAATAAGGCTTCCATTTCTTTTCCTCTGTGTAGATGTTTAAAGATCGTTTACATTTATATGCGTTGGTCCAAATTTATATGTGTTGCATCCGTCATAAAACTGCTTCACTTTTGCGTATTATCTGTGTGTCTAAATTCTGTGCAAATGCAAATACAATATATATATATTTTTAAATAATCACTAACTTTCTTTATTCTACAACGAAGCCTAATTTTAACATTGAACTATACTGAATGTATGATATTTCGATGAATTTTTTCGTCTGTCTCGCTTTGTTACCGAGTCCATACCCTGACTTTTCAAGTTATCCGCTAGGGGATTGTGCAGTGTCATTTATTCAATCGGGTTGATCACTTTTCTATAGACAGACATAACGTGTACACTCATGGACTTCTCCTTGCAAATTAATTGAGATGCTTTATACTTTCCTAAGAACGCTGCATAAAGTCAAAAAACATTTCTCCCGATATCGAATCCAAAAAATATTTTGAAAGTGCATACATCATAACGATTTCATCATTATTTCCTAAAACCTACTCTTTTTGGGTTTTAAAATATCAACACCGACATTTCCAAGATTTTTCGTTTTAGTTTTGAATATAAATGCATGTTTGATATTTGACAAATACGAACTATTGAAATTCTCAGTAAATCTACTTTTATGTTATGTACTGAAAGCAGATCTAAAAAATCAATTTTTCTGCGTAAATTTATAGGCAGTTCTTTATTACTAGTTATGTGGCGCTGACGTAAGGTATATAAAATATTCACCATGTTATATTTTATTTGGGACGTTTTATAAGGCAAATTGGGCATTTGGGACATTTTATAAGGCAATTAATTGCATTCTGATGTTTGAGATGTAAAAGACAAAGACTAGTTATTACTTTTCTTATATATGTAGTATAATGTATAGGGAAAGTATGGGGTCGAAAATTCAAATTCGAGTTTTTGACAGAAGAGCATGTTTCAAGCATATCTGAACTCGAATCAAATGTTTTTGAGGTGGTGTGTGTGTGTTGAAGGACCAGACCACACGACCAACCCTAGGGCTAATGGTAGCTTGTATGGTCGGGAGAATGGTGTGTGTGTGTGTTGTGTGTGTGTGTGCGTGTGTGTTGTGTGTGTGTGTGCGTGTGTGTTGTGTGTGTGTGTGCGTGTATGTGTGTGTGAATGAGAGAGAGGGGCGAGGGAGAGAGAGATTAGCATGGATTCAGTAGACTCTGGGATATTGAGCTCCGATTTTAAATCGAGAGGATGATAACCACGCATGGAGCTAACCTGCAGGATAAAAATAGCATCAAGAGGATGACCTAAGGTAAATATAGCAGGAGGTGATTAGTCAGATTGTTAGTTGTATGCTAATCTGGTATTCGAAGGTGGAGAATAAGTAGTTCACTTCGATGGTAAGAGCTTGCAATTCTGTCCCAATAGTTCAACGGTAGAGCATCGACTGGTCAGTACGAAGATCCTTTATTCGATTCCCGATTGGGACAGCGAGGTTCTTTACAAAGGTTATGTATCATAACGCTTTAGGTTGAATAGATTTTAATCGAAATTCATTCCCTAGTAAAAATGTATTTACCTCTAGATTCAACACACTTTTCCATCTAAAATTGGAAATCAATGAAATAATTAATGATAAAAAATTTTAATTTATTTCATTTAAAATTTCAGACATGGTGTCACAATCGCTGCTCTTTGTATGGATACTTTATCGTATCGACATCCATATTTTGATCTAGATTAATTATTTTTTTGAAAATTGGGGGCTTTGTAATTTTGAAGTTGGATTCAAGTGGTTAATGGTGAGTACATTACAAATACAGTAGAATATTCCATTTATCTGGATCAAATGTGACTGGATGTAAAATTGGGAAGCGATAGTTAATAAAATATACTCGGGGGGGGGGGGCTCTGTAATCTGCTTAATTTTATTGATTGTGACAAAATGATTGATGTTAAATGGCAAGAGAGTTGATGTATTGATGTTAAAATTGATTAAAGTCAACACTTGGTTCTGAGAAGTAAATGGAAATACTTGCAATCGCAAGAAAGATAAAAGTATCATTACCAACGGAAGTAAAATTTAAGATATGAATGATATTTTCTAAGATTTTTGTGCAATTGAATGGATTGCAAAATGCAATGCTTTTAATGATAAACAAAAAAGATGTGTATTTAAAAGAATCGAAATGATACCTCTAAATTTCTCTATATTAGGTAATCGCGTTATAAATACTCCCAATTAGATGTGAAACAGCTGTCTCCCATCAAGACATATTCTCTGCTATATTGTCAAACGTCTGCTTTGATTTCATTGAATGGATTTTAATTGCAAAAATGGTGAAAGTGTGTCGAATTGCGTCCTTAAAACAATCATAACTTTCAAATTATTTCGAAGTTTAAAAAAATATGGCCAAGTTACATCATTGTTGGATTGATGGTACAGTTTTACTGGCATTTGTGGCTGTCCATAGCTTGAATTATTATGTACACCATACAAAAATGAACAGGCAGATAGTTACAAATAGATATATTTTATTATTATAAAATAGAAAAAATGAATTATTCAGATCAGAAAAAATAATACATATAAATATTTTCATTCGGAAACGCAAATACTTTTGATTTAGACCTTATTTAAATCATGAAAATTTCAGCCTTTTTTTAACCTTATTATTAGTTTTAATAGTATTTCATTCAATTTCATGATATTATAAACAGAAGGGGTCTGGTAATCCAGGGAGATAACGAAAGCGACTTGTAGTGTGGTTCAACTCGATTTTTTCATACCAGAAGTCCTTTTTTCCAAATTTTACAAAAAAACATTTGAAACATCGGTATCATGAGTCCAACTGATTAAAACTCTATCGTTTTACCTTTCACTTTAAAGGCCATGAAAAAATCTTTCGATTGATACTATACTTGACAATGTATTCTTGGGGGGGGACTTGCCCCCAATGGGGGATAATGATGTCACGAATAAAAAAATTGTATTGCGGCAATTTTTCACAACAATGATTGAAATTATTAAGTCTCGTGATTATTGAGCTATAAATAAACCGTTTTATGAATGATTATATCGAATTTTGTCCTATGCTGCTATGTTAAAAAAAAGTATATAAAATTTAGAATAAAATTCAAAATTTTCGCTCGAATTTGAAAAAAAATTCTATCTAGTTCTAGATTTCTTGATGATAAAGCCGGATATAAAGTTTCGCAAAAATCCATTAATATTTGGGGCCACTATCGTCTACACACGAAATCAACCACAGACAGACAGACGGACTTCTCTCCAAAATAATCGAAACGTACTCAGAAGATCTTAAAACATGTATTGGCATTAAAATCTCGAAATCGAAAATTTTCGGGAATATAATACATTATTAAAATATTGAAATTAGAACCAATACATTTCGAAAGCTAAGTATCTGGTTTCAAAAATAAATAATTTGATCTTTTAAGGATTTTAAACGGCTCCAACTTACTTTCTATAATTTATAGCTAGTACTTTTTAGTTTATGAGACATGAACTAAAACGTACTGTCAACTTCAAGTTTATAATAGCATTATAAACTTGAAAATTGAAAAACTTTCAATCTTCTTGAAGTTGACAGAATGATTTCTCAAAAATCATAATCGCTTTGTAAAAACAAATGGTGTATCTAGAAACTGCTTTTTTTACTGAGAATTTTTATCGCGCACTATTTAATCTTTTATAGTTTAGAAAATATTTCGAATTGAATTAAGCAAAGTGAGGTAAAATATCGGTCAGATAAAACTTTCCAGTTTTTCCAAAAAATGGACGACATTTTAAAATTATTTTTATATATTTATAGGAGATACTACGTATCCGATTAAACAAGTAAAAATGTTTAAATTTTTATCTATTATCTATATCTATTTTTATCTATATTTTTATTAGTTTTTTATCTCGGGACCCATATAATAATTACGCTTTGTACTTTTTACCAAAAGGATTTGTACTTTATTACCATACATATCCAAAGTGTTTCCATTTCCTTAACGCTAAAATTTTAGCCAGAGATACCCAAACTATTGATGTTATTCACGTCAAAACTCCCACAATAGGCTATTCCCAAATACAAAGTTCCTTTATTATCTTAGCAAGGTTTTAGTCCTTGTCCCACGGGTGCTTTAATATGGTTTTGCATAGTGGTATTATTCTGGTCTTACTCCAATTCTCCTAATTATCAGATATACAGGGTGCTTTAAAAATAATTAGGAATTATGTAGGCAATAAAATATACTGCTAAGTTAATATTAATATAAAAATAATAAAAAGAACAACTAAAAGTTATGTAGATTGTATATGTGTTTTTATGTTCGTAACGCTAAGATTTTAGCCAGAGATACCCTAATTATAGTAATTATTTGTAAAAATAATAATAATAAAAAAAAACTAAAAGTTATGTAACCAGTATAAGTGTTTCCATGTTCGTAACGCTAAGACTTTAGCCAGAGATACCCAAACTAAAATATTGAATAACAAACTATAGATGTTTGATGTGAATAACAAACTATAGATGTTATTCACATCAAAACTTCCACAACAGGCTTTTCCCAAATACAAAGTTAGTTCTTTTATTATGTTAGCAAGGTGTTAGTCATTTTCCCAGAGGTGCTTTAATATCGTTTTTTATAGTGGTATTATTCTGCTGTTACTTCAATTCTCCTAATTATCAGACATACAGGGTGCTTCAAAATGATTGCTTTAAAAATAATTAGGAATTATGTAGGCAATAAAATATATTTCTAAGTTAAAATTAATTTAAAAATAATAAAAATAAATCAACAAAAAGTTATGTAAAAAGTATAAGTGTTTTCATGTTTGTAACGCTAAGATTTTAGCCAGATATACCCAAACTATAGTAATTATCCGTAAAAAGATTTCTTAGAAATTTCGTTCAAAGAGTTCGTAATGCTAAAATCTTAGCCAGAGATACCCAAACAACAGCAATTATCTGTAAAAATAAAAATAAAAAATAAACTAAAAGTTATATAGAGAGTATAAGTGTTTTTATGTTCGTAACGCTACGGTTTTAGACAGAGATACCCAAACTATAGATGTTATTCACATCAAAACTCCCACAATAGGTTATTCCCAAATACAAAGTTCCTTTATTATCTTAGCGAGGTTTCAGTCCGTGACTCAGGGATGCTTTAATATGGTCTTATATAGAGGTATTATTCTGCAGGACTTCAATTCTCCTAATTATCAGATATACAGTGTGTTTAAAAATCATTGAAAGGAAAAATCTCTCTCAAGCGACATGTCGCACTCCTATGGTTTAAAATTTAGAAGTTATTTTAAATACGATAGACTTTCAGACTTTGACAGTTTAGCTCTCCGACACATTTTAGTCAAAACGTACAAAATGTAAAATTTTAACTCTTCCTCTATGAAGAAAATTCCACTTAGCCAATTGTTCCCTATTCTTTTTAAATATATTTAGAACAAAACCTGGTTCTCTCTTCATATGCAAAATTTGTCGTGAATATTTTGTTATAGGATATAAACCATTTAGTCCCGATCGAAAGAAACTGCGAAAACGCATTCTTCAGGTATCGTACAAAAATTGATTTTTGTTATAAAAAATTTCCATTCGAAAATTTACATTACCTTACTGTCCCGAAATATCCCTGAAAAGCTATAAATAATGATGATCGCATGGAAATGAAATATTTTTGCTTGTCATTTTTGCTTGGAAAATATTTTTATAAATTAGTTTTTTTTTATCAAGGGGCCCATATAATAATTACGTTTTGTACTATTTTTACAAAAGATGTCACATGATCTAAATTTGCATACGATAATAGTCTCCCATATTATGGTATAGTATGGTAATAGCCTACCAGACGTAAAAATTATATGTTCTTGACTTGGATACAATTTAAGAAATTGGACACAATCGTACAAGATACATTTAATGGTGCAGTCCTTTTGAAACACCTTGTTTAGATAAGTATATAGATAACACAAATACATTCGAAAATGGCTGAGGGAACAAGTGTTGTATATACATAATTCCATGTGAAAGTATCATATTCTTCATTAACATATTAAATGCTCCTTGGACAAGTAATCAAGAGGTGTTCCCCGTAAGTATGCAGGTCTCCGGCAGGTGGCACCTTGCAAATTTTTCTTAGCAACTTCGTTTCCATTTAGCATAGAATCCTTTAACCACTGAAGATGACAGTCACAGATAAGAGGAAATTCTGAAAATGTACTATATATATATATATATATATATATAATATCAATAATAATATGTTTATACGGAAATCCGTAAACAACGTGACAGAAAACAATATGACAAATATATAACACGCGCATAATGCAGCTGCAAAGTAGGGTAGGACATGCAATCGATTAGAAATGCAGAGTCAATGCACATGGCTGGACTCCGCCGTCCTCTGAATGGTACTACGTGGAGTACAAATAGAAGGCTGTGGAAGAACCAGACAAGTATATTATCGGTGTCCGTTCTATTGAAGTCTGTAGAAACTGTTCTATTGGAGCCTATATGCCTCGCAAACGCCAGAAAGCGCCTTATAAGCAAAATACAGAGTTCGGAGACGCATAACCTGCTTGTAGAAGGGAGGATTTACGTACTGGAGTATTTCTGTAATGCCAGAACAGCCATAATGCCACGACAGCAATGCGAGTGTGGAAGCTGTTGACAGAAGAAAACCCTACGTAGCAAAAATCCGGCAGTGGGTGACGCAATGTCACGACAACGTGGAATAATAGACATCTCATCTGCATGTACGAGACGAACCGTACAGCTTCGTCTCGAGTGTTAGCGCAGCACTGGAGCACTGCTACAGGTGTGGCATTGTCTGTTTCTACGTTTCGAAAGCAAATACTGCTCAGAGGACTGCGCACAATTATTCCTTTACGGAAGATACCGTGGACCCTGAACCATCGACGTCTGAGGTTAGAATATGCGGTGTGTGTGTGTGTGGGGGGGGGGGAAGGGTACAGGCCATAGCGTACGGATTTTTGCTTCTTTATTACCCAGGCTGTCCAGCTCACCCAAAGAGTATGGATCAGTTACAGCGGACAGCCGGGAAAAACGCAGAAATAGCCATAGCGTACGGATTGGAACCAGATCCTGTTTTCAGACGAGTTCCGCTACAAACTGAACTACAATGATGGCCGCGTTAGACGTTATTGTGCTGAGCGCCATCTTCCTGCATGCGATTTAGATAGTCATACTGCACGAACGTTAAGTGTGATGATGTGGGGTGCCATTGGCTATCATAAGCGCTCACAGCTGCTACGCATTGTGGGTACGGTCAACAACAACCGCTACATCAGGGAGGGTTTGGAGGCTGAAGTTATATTCTTCCTTCAACACACTCCTAGCGCTAAGGCCAACGGCCGTACCGTGCTGAAAACACCGGTTCTCGTTAGATCACCGAAGTCACGCAGCATCGGGCGCGGTTAGTACTTGGTGGGTGACCACCTCGGAACACCGCGTGCTGTTGGCCATCTCGTGTGCGGTATCCCCGTGGTTTGCGCGCTAGATTTGCACGCTACCACAAATGCCGCCGTGTTCATGCGGAGTACGATCACGTTAAACATGTGGGTCCGTAAGTCCTTCCGAGAGGTTGGTGGTAGGGGAAGGAGGGTACGGTCCCTGTAGATGCCTCCCCCACTGGGTTCCGGTCTAAATTGGGTGGCACTTCCCGGCCGTCCATACAGTTACCTTACACCTTTCTGGTAGGTCGGACGGTCTGGGTCTCAACAACAACACTCCTAGCGCTATATTTCAAAAAGACAGCACCCGACCACATGTTGCCCGGAATATCCAAACCTTTTTCACTGCACATCAGATACCGCTTCCTCCTTGGCCTGCCTGTTCGCCAGACATGTCTCCGATTGAACATGTACGGGATATGATCACTCGGCGACTGGGTTAATACTGTTCTCTAGTCACCACCAATGAACTGCGTACCAGGATCAAAGAAACTTAGCAGGTTATACCCCAGGAGTACATCCAAACTCTCTATGATTCGATGCCGTGACATTTAGGAGCTCTTATTGCCGCTAGGAGCAGATTCTAAAAATAGCGATTTTGTGCCAACGATGTGGTTGTATTGGTGTGAAACGGTAATTATTTATTTGTATCACCATTTGTAATATGTGGTATAAATCTCACTCTAACCTCACTATTCCTCCGTGGTGTTGCAATTTTCATAAACATGAATGTAGCATTCGTCTAGACAAAGGTCTAAGATACTCTTAGCTGCCCATCTGCTTCTGGAACGCGAATACAGTTGCGATGGATAAATTGATTTGATTGCCTTTTATTAACTGGCCAGAATAAAGCTGATTTTTAAGTCAACATTTCCACAGGTTTTAGGCTTTGAATGTTCATTATTTTTACTGAAGAAGCTGGAGCTGGAAAATCGAAGGAGACTCGAGTAAAAATTCGTTATCGTTAAAATCACAGAAGCCAAAGTAGTGGGCGGAAGCGTGCCCCAAATTCGTGTAATAAACGATATGTTGTGCGGTCGGTGTAAAGTGGAAGGGTATTTACAGATTCGTAATGTAAAAACCTTCTTTAGCAACCTAAAGTATATATTAGTGTGTCAACAGTTTGAAAATTCAAAATCGAAAACGGTATGATAGCAAAAATGATTAATGAAAAACTTGCATTGTCTAAACGCTCTCTACGACTACATTGTTCATACGCTCTCTACATTGTTTCTACCACTGAATTTCGCACAAAGATACCCAGCAGTAGACTGTTTCTGATTAAAGACGTCGAAAGCCCAGATCGACCGACTCATCCTAAGACATAGAGTAGCAAAATAGCTGACCGGCTGATTAAAGACGTTGTTGTTGTTACCCAGACCGTCCGATCTACCAGAAAGGTGTAAGGTAACTGACTTATGATAAGTGTTGAAGACCCAGACCGTCCGACTCATCCTGAGGACTTGAGCAACTATTTGGACGGCCGGGAAAGGACTTATGATAAGTGTGGAAAACCCAGACCACACAGTCAGCCCGAAGGCTTATGGCAGCTGTTTGTGTGGCCGGATTATGATACGTGTTGAAAGCTCAGACCACACGACCAACCCGAAGGCTTCTGGCTGCTTATTGTGTGACCGGGGATTATGATAAGTGTTGAAGACCCAGACCGTCCGACTCATCCAGAGGACTTGAGCATCTATTTGGACTGGAACCTACATCGAAATTCGAAGGATGAGCCATAACGATATGGTGATGGATTACTACTGCCTTTGAACCAGGAATGATGTGTCTGAATTTTAGCCGGATGACTGCTGCTATATACACAGAAATACTGATCATTTATTTGCTTCCAACATTGGACCGGTATAAAATAGCAAAATGGGACTTTACGTATCTTCATGTTAACGATTTATTCGTGTTTTTGAATGGTCTCTTCAGACTCCAGATCTAAATCCGATTGATCAAAACACATTTTGTCTTCTTAAAAGCCGAATTTCAGATTATTGTGATCAAAACACATTTTGTCTTCTTAAAAGCCGAATTTCAGATTATTGTGACTTCTAAATTCTGTGAAGGAACGTTGCATGCGTGTTGTAAAAGAATACGACAATATTACATAAAACGCTTGCCAAAATCTAATTGACTTTATTTGAAGTCGCATTAAAGCGGTTTTGTAAGTCAGATGGAGTTACAGTGAGTGAATTTTATTTATTATTTTAGATAGAAATTGGTATTTTAGTTTCGACTCTAATTCCTATTAATTATTTGCATATATTTCTTGTATTTCACTTGCATTTTACTTTCGTATTTTTTGTATTTCAAAATCATTTGTATTTTACTTGTATTTCACAAGATAAATATGTAACATTTTTTCTCAAGCTGAGTGTTTTTGGAAATTATTAGTTCCTGCAGTTAGTACATTTGCAATTACATATTTTTTAATTGTAATATTACAGATTTGTATTCCAATTTTTTAATATTTAATACACTTTAGGAGGATTTTGAAATGTAATGCAGAACACATATTTTCCACTCTAATGCTGATTATGATACAAGTCGATGGAAACATTAGAACATAACAAAATGTATGCGTCTAGTGGGGACTTATCCAGATATTCTATTTTTGATATAAAAATGTCATTTTCTGTAGAGAATATCCTGTGTTGGATTTTAGGATTCAGGTCAACACAGGGTGCCTCACTTTATAGCAAGCTTTGATTATGGGCCATGCTGCCATGTTGTGCTGGGCCTTTCGCGTTTAGAACCACTGCAAGAGATCAGATGCAGTAAATGACACCGAGACTTGATAAGGGTACAGGAAATTTAATTACCGGATTGCTTTGGAACAGCATATTGAGCAGTCAACAACGTTTGTCTATAACTGCAGATAGATACTACATAACTGAATTCTGTCTAAGACTTTAGCAATGCTTACATTGAGTGGGTGCGGTTCATGACTTTGTCTACACCTGTTTGGGCTAATTACAATTCCATTGGAATTTCTATTGGGCAATTATGATTTCCATTGGATTAATATATATAGGTATATAGCTATTAAAAATTAATATATATAGCTATTAAAAATCTGTTGTGGGCAGCATATGACTTTCCTTATATAATGCAATGCATTGACTCATTTTTCAGTAAAAACATAATAAGATCCGCGGTATTGTGTTTTTATCGTTGAATTGCACATTTGGCAATTTTCCGGATGACAACATGTAAAACTATTTCAAAGTACCCAATTAACTTATATTTCGCGCAACTCTAAATAAACAATTATCAATATTGATAGCATTCTCAATACGCGATATAATCCATATATTAAAATATTTTAATAATTAATTCATCAATTAGGTGTCATTTTCATTGATTTAGCGTTAGTTTGGCAATTTTGACGATATTTTCATCAATCTGGGGCGAAATATAGCCAAGTTGGCGATATTTTGCTAGATTATTCGCAAAGTTCGTCAAAGCGCATCACCAAGTGTTATAGACAAACCGTGAGAAGATCATTTCTTATATACTAGAAGGTAATTCTCTCATATGACGGAAATCTGAATTTGCGAAACATTATTTCCGATTTGGCGTCATTTTTATCAATTTGTTGACACTTTTGTCACTTTGGCAACATTTACAATCGTCGTCAAGTTGGTGACGTTCCGTTGAATTTTCTCTCCAAACGTTACGGACAGAGAAATGGGTTATTCTTATAGTCTACTATGTTCATTCCAAGATATTGAACTTTCATCAATACGTCTTCATTTCATTAATTTAGTGTCGGTTTCATTAATTTGGCGAATTTCTATCAATTGGGTGACATTTTCGTCAATTTGGCAACTTTTAAAAAGTCAGCAAGTTAAAGTTATTCCGTCAAATTCGTCACCAAAATTTTGCCAAACGTTACGGACGGAAAAATAGGTTATTCTTATTGTAGATGCTTATATTCTTTCCAAGATATTGAATTTTTGTCAATCAGTCGCCATTTTCATTGATTTAGCGTGTACTTTTATCAATTTGGCGACATGTTCGTTAATTTGGCAACATTTAAGAAGTCGCCAAGTTGGAAACATTTCGCAAAATCCGTCGCCAGAATTTCGCCAAGCGTTATGGACGGAGAAATATTTTGTTTATTCTTATAGGAAATAAATAACTATTGGCGTTCAAATACAAAGTATTATCCAAAGTTGCTTTTCTCGTAAAATGGAACGAGCTAGATCCACGAGAATGATGTCACCAAATTTATCGCATTACATATGAAACCTAAACATAGTTCACAATAGTAAATATATCTTTTTTAATTTATGTGATTTTTTATTAAATGTATTTGAAAATGCGCAATATCTCGAGGACGGTTCATGCTAGCGTTCTAAAGTTTATGTCGATCGTTTTCTAAGGAAAAATACATAAGAAATGTCCATATGCGTAACTTTATTAAAGGTTTTGATTTTTGACGAATTTTTCACAATTTCATTCGAAAATTTAGGAGGGTTCTGAATATTCGATTGCGTTCAAAATCGACAGTCTTACAGTTTTAACGGATTGTAATTACAATATTAACGGATTGCGATTGTACCAAATTTCACTGGAATCGCTCCATTTGTTCGTGAGATATCACCTCCACAAACTCACTGACACACATACTTTCACACACACATACACACAGACATCACCTAAAAAATAATCGATTCGTGATCAGGGATGCTCTTGAAACGTGCTCTCTCGTTAAAAACTCGAATTCGAATTTTCGACTCCGTCACAATATTTTCCTTATACATTATACTATATACACACATAAGGAAAGTAAAAATGATGTAATATATGTATGCATAATTGTTAAGTTTTGAATGAAAGGAATTTCTAACAAAAAGAAAATATCCGCAATTGTAATTCATTGCAGAGAAATACAACGTGAGTGGTATAATAATGTTGTGTTCAATATAATTGAATGGTAATGCCAAAGACTGATATTGTATTTCCTATAGTTACCTCAAGGTATAAACTGCCACATTTGAATATTTGATTGTACAACATGTTATGAGGCATATTGTTAATTTTGTGTAGAAGTGATTTTTGATATGCAGTTTAATTAAAATAAAATATGCCGTCACACTACTAAGAATGAATTATTAAAATACTTTGAGTTTGAATCATTTAATTAGCTTCAAACAAATAAGCCTAAGACTAGACACTTTGGGTGAGTAATCATATGCTCTTTTATATGTTTATTTCACCTTGTAACAGATGCTTCCAGCTATTTTAAATATTTATTTTTAGAATTTAAAATGTCTGATGTGTGGTAGCACACATGATTTTTCCTTATGTAATGCAATGAATTGACTCCTTTTACAGTAAAAACAAAATAGGTTATTCTTACAGTAGGTACATTTATATTCTTTCCAAGATATTAAATTTTCGTCAATTAGTCGTCATTTTCATTGATTTAATGCCATCTTTATTCATTTGGCGAGATTTCCGCTAATTTGGAAGCATTTAAGAAGTCGCCAAGTTGGCGACATTCCACCAAATTCCTCGCCAAAATCTCGCCAAGCGTTATGGACGGAGAAATAAGTTATTGTTATAGCAGATAAATGACTATTGGCGTTCAAATACAAAAGTATTACTCAAAGTATAATGGAATGAGCTAGATTTCCCGAGAATGATGTCACTCAATTTGTCGTATGCTATTACATATGGAAAGTGAACATGTTTCTCAACAGTTAATATTTTTTTTTCAAGTTACGGTATTTTTTGATAAATTCATTTGAAAACTATGTAGTATCTCGAGAACGGTTCGCGCTAGCGTTATAAAGTTAATGTCAATCGTTTTTTAAAGAAAAATTACATAAGAAATTTCTATTTGCGTAACTTTATTGAAGATTTTGGATTTTTTGATGATGTTTTCAATATTTCACTCGGAAATTTAGGGGGTTCTGAACATTCGATTGTGTTTAAAAACAGTAGACTTCCAGTATTCACAGATTGTAATTTTTGTACAAAATTTAATTCGAATCGCTCCATTCGTTCGTGAGATATCGTCTCCACAGACTCACTGGCGCATATACACTCACACCCACACACATTCACACAAGCACGCAAACATACACACACACACATAAACATCACATCAAAAATGTTCGATTCGTGATCAGAGATGCTTGAAACGTGCTGTCCCGCGAGAACTCGGATTCGAATTTTCAACCCCGTTACAATATTATGCTATGTATATAAGAAAAGTAATAAATACTCACCAGAAACTCCTCTCAAATTGACTCGACTGATTATTTCGTGAAATGTCATTTCCTGCAGCACTTTCAAAGGATTTCCGTCTAACGAAATTTCCTTCAAAGAAGGCATAGCCTCAAACAAATCGTCCTCCAAATTTTGAAGTTGGTTATTCCTGAAAATAAAATCAGATGAGTATATTTACTTTAGAATATTAGGTATTACTTTAAAAGGTATTATTTTTGGTATATTAGGCATTACTTTTTTACATTCGATTTAGTTTAAAGGAAAATCCGAAACATTTATAAAGATTTCCCATATAATCCATTTCTCACAAATTAGCGATTTTGCGAAATTGTGAAATGTTTTATCAATTTTTCTTTATATACATAATGTATAAGGAAAGTATTGTGACGGGGTCGAAAATTCGAATTCGAGTTTTCAACGGGAGAGCACGGTTCAAGCATCCCTGATCACGAATCGAACATTTTTGAAGTGATGTTTCTGTGTGTGTGTGTGTGTGTGTGTGTCTGTGTGCCAGTGAGCCTGTGGAGACAATAACTGACTAACGAATTAACCGATTCGAACGAAATTTGGTAAAAAAAATTACAATATTTAAACACTGGATCCTATTGTTTTTTATACTCAATCGAATGTTCAGAACCCCCCTAAAATTTCGAGTGAAATTTTGAAAAAATTGTCAAAAATTCAAGAACCCTAATAAAGTAACGCAAATAGACAATTCTTATGTAATTTTTCATTAGAAAACGATTGACATAAATTTTAGAACGCTAACACGAACCGTTCTCGATATATTTCACATTTTTCAAAAAAATTATTAAACATTGAGAAACATGTTCACTTTTCAAATGTAATACCATGCGATAAATTGGGTGACATCATTCTCGTGGATCTAGCTCGTTCCATTCATGAAAAAAGATACTTTGAGTAATACTTTTGCATTTGCACGCCAATAGTCATTTACCTCCTGTAAGAATAACTTATTTCTCCTTCCATAACGCTTGGCGAGATTTTGGCGACGAATTTGGTGGAATGTCGCCAACTTGGCAACTTTTTTAAATGTTGCTAAATTAACGAAAAACTCACCAAATTGATAAAAATAGCGGTAAATCAATGAAAATGACGACTCTCGTGGATCTAGCTCGTTCCATTCATGAAAAAAGATACTTTGAGTAATACTTTTGCATTTGCACGCCAATAGTCATTTACCTCCTGTAAGAATAACTTATTTCTCCTTCCATAACGCTTGGCGAGATTTTGGCGACGAATTTGGAGGAATGTCGCCAACTTGGCAACTTTTTTAAATGTTGCTAAATTAACGAAAAACTCACCAAATTGATAAAAATAGCGGTAAATCAATGAAAATGACGACTCTGACGAAAATTCAATATCTTGAAAAGAATATAAATATCTACTACTAAAATAATGTATTATTTTTACTGTAAAAGTAGTACATTTATTGCATTATATAAAAAAGTCATGTGCTGCCCACATCAGATTTTTAAGTACTTTACAGAAGAGAAATAAAATTTCTGATCAACGAATTTAAATTAGGCTGTGTGTGTTTGGATTTTTTAATGTAAATTTAACCAGAAAAATTATAAAGTTTGTTAGATATTTAATTCAAAATATGGTAGAGATAATATATGAATTAATGATTAATATCCAAGTCTATAACTTTAATGTAAAATACAACAAGAAAGATCAATCATGCGTACAGCAATGAATATGAAACACTTTCCAACTACAATGCAATTTCATTTAAACATCTCTAAAATGCGATACACTTCTCGGTAATATTTTAAAAATTATCATAATGCTACAATAATTTATTTTATTTGAAAACTTCATTGAAAACAAATGAGCTTTATTCAAATGATGTCTTCGAAAACAAATCGTCTGGCTCTCTCTATAAAAGCAGCATTTCATTCATAAACTTTTTTCAATTTCATTCATTCATAATAATACTACAATAATTTATTTTATTTAAAAACCATGGAGGTACAAGTAATTTAACTCTATGCTTAAAACTTCATCGAAAAAATCGTCGTTCTCTATTTATAATTAATGAATGTTTCATTCATATCAGCTATATTGCAGACTCCATGAGCTAAATAATTTCGCATTTAAGAAATGCAGTAATATTTATGCAACTCATTCTACATTTTTTGGTGTTCACATTCTTCATAAGTGAAAATTCGGCTTTGTTATAGAAATAATCAAAGTTTGATGATCATTTAAACTCAAATATATTGTAATTGCGCTGTTTCAGTATGTAGATGCACAGAATTTAAGCCAAAATAAAGCGGTTTTAGGACGGACACAACACTAAATTTAAATTGAAAAGAACTTTAAAAATCACGATTTCGACACAAGATGGATGACATATTTTATTTTGAAGTGGGTCATGTGATTTCTTCATATAATGGTCACGTGATCTCTTCATATAAAGGGTGTAATTATTATTTTAATTTTTATTAAAATAATAATTACACCCTTTATATGAAGACCCTTTATATGAATTTTAACTACTGAATATATTGTGCTGAATTTTTTTTTATATATTTTATGGGATAATTTGAGTATTTCCTAAAGCAATTTTCTAAAGCAATTTGTGAATTTTACATTCGCTTAAAAATATTTGAAAAATTAGGTCCTATAGGGTTCAATGTAATTCATTTTTACAACTCGGGTTCAATCCAAAACTGATTGAGTGATACCATTCATTTATATTCCCATAGGTCCCACAGACCATCTGAACAACATACTAAAATTTCATTGTGATAAAATCATTTTTACGGCAGTTATCGTGCTGACGGACAGATAGACAGACAGACGGACAGACAGAATGAACAAAGTCATAAATACTTTTCAGCTATGTTGTAAAGTGTTAAAAATCCGAATGATGGTGATGACATAAATGGATTTATAATAATAAAAAAAGCTTACACCTCTTTGTGTCTAGAGCCAACGGTCGTACAGTGCTGAAAACACCGGTTCTCGTTACATCACCGAAGTCAGGCAGCATCGGGCGCGGTTAGTTCTTGGATGGGTGACAACCTGGGAGCACCGCGTGCTGTTGGAACATTTCGGGCGCGGTAGCCCGGTGGTTTGCGAGCTGGATTTGCACGCTGCCACAACTGCCGTTGTGTTAATGCGGAGTACGATCACGTTAAACATGTGGGTCCGTAAGTTCTTCCGAGAGGTTGGAGGTAGGGGAAGGAGGGTAAGGTCCCTCTGGATGCCTCCCCTACTGGGTTCTGGTCTAAATTGGGTGGCACTTCCCGGCCGTCCAGTCAGTTACCTTACACCTTTCTGGTAGGTTGGATGGTCTGGGTACAGTGTCTAGAACTAAGACACTGTACCCAGACCGTCCTTCCTTCTAGACTCTGTAGTCTGGGTCTCAAAAACAACAACCTCTTTGTGTCTGAGAAATGTGCGCCATTTCAGTCTAATGTTAAAAATTTTAAACGCTTTCAGAACTTTTATTAAATCTGTAAGTGTCAAATTTGGTGACCACTAATCAGTGCGAACGCAGAAAGTGTGTGTGAAATGGCTAATTACATATATTATAGCACAAATGCACGTTCTAATATTACATGTAGTATATCACAAAGTTACTGTCTAATATTATATATAGAACTAAGTTACATATATTATAGTTCTAATAATATTCTAGTATTACATACAGCACAAAGTCATGTTATAATATTACATGTATTATAGCAAAGTCACGTTTTAATATTACGTATATTGTAGTCTTAATATTACATATTATAGTTCTAATAATATTCACATTCTAATATTGCACGTATTGTAGCCCAAAATTACGTTCGAATATTACATATATTATAGAACAAATTCACATTGTAATATTACGTATATTATAATTTTAATATTATATATTATAGTTCTAATATCACATATTATAGTTCTAATATTACCTATTATAGTTCTAATATTACATATATTACAGTTCTAATAATATTCACGTTCTGATATTACATATATTATAGTCCAAATTCATGTTCCAATATTACATATATTATACCAAAAATTCACTTTCTAATATTACATATATTATAGTTTTAATAATATTCACGTTCTAGTATTACATATATTATAGCACAAAGTCACTTACCGAATTTTATTCTGCTTTACACGTGTTTTTTTATTATATTTTAGTTGATCACTCCTTAAGTGTTTCTTTACATCAAATTGGGTATGAAATGGAGTTATTATGTCATAAATATTTTAACAGTCATTTCGGTGTGTAGAGGAAGTAGCATCTTACAGAAAGAAATATGTGCTTGAAATATGCGCTTAGCGAGTTTTATATGACTTGATGTCTCGCTATGAGTGCGGTATAATTTTATGCCTTCGAGATGTGATGAGAAAATGGAGTTTTAAGTCATTACATTGTTTTAGCAAGTGAATATTTTATGTAAATATTGTATATAAGAATTTATATCTTTAAACCCCTATGTAGGGTTAAAATTTCCTTAATTTGTCGGATTGGTGGGTTAAATTTACAGGTAGTAGTAAAACATACTTAAATTATCTTTACTCATGCAATCTTCATATAAATAGTTTTTACAAACCTACCATATAGCTCTTATAAGGGTGGGACAGCCCAGTGGTTAGCGCGTGGGAATAGAACTCAGACGTTCCGAGTTTGATTCCCGATTCTACCCAAAATGTCTCCGTATTCAAGCGGTGTGTGGGCACATTAAATATGCAGGTCCGTAAGTCTTTTCGAGAGGTTGGTGGTAGGGGAAGGAGGATACGGTTCCTATGGATGTCGCCCCCGCTGGAATCCGGGCTAAATTGGGTGGCACTTCCCGGCCGTATTAACAGATGCTTTACACCTTCGGGTAGGTTGGACTGTCTGGGTCGGAGAAGAATCTCACTCTTATTGCAGATAACAGCATCAATGGACTGGTCTCGGGCTTCATACAGGGTTTTTTTAGAAATATCCTTAACCTCTTGTTTACGGGTGAGACAGCGTCCGTCCCAAACGAAGAACCTCTCAAAAAGACAGGTATTTGACATACCCTATCCCAAACAGTTCGATCCCCCTTTGCAGACATTGGCGTCCATGGACGGCAATGCCTGCAAAGGAGGATCGAAATGTTTGGGATAGGGTATGTCAAATACCTGTCTTTTTTAGAGGAATGTTGCTCGTGAAAATATCTCAACTGTCCATTTTTTGTGAAAATCAACTTTAGTTGTAAATTAATTGGAGTGTGGCTGAACCCGACTTCCTGATAACACAATCCATATTTTAGTAACTTTTTTTCAAATTTTACAAGAAAGATTTGGAGAAATAGATGTTGTGGATGCTCCAAATAATTACAATTATAGCGTGTTACCCTGCTCTTCAAAGGGCTTGAAAAATGTGGCGATTGATGTACTTGACAATGTAACCTCCGGGGTGGGTGTGGGGGGTGGGTAACTTGCTTCCCGAGGGGAGGCCAATAACGTCACGAATAAAAATGTTGTATCACGACTATCACAATAATGATTGAAACTATTAAGTGCCGTGATCATTGAGTCTTAAATACACCATTTTATATATGATTGTATCAAATTTTGTCTTATGCTAGTTCTAGATTTTTGGATAACAAAGCCCAATATAAAGTTTCGTGAAAACCCATTATTATTTCTGACCGCTATTGTATACACAAGAAATCAACCACAGACAGACGGACATCCTTTCAAAAATAGTCAACAATGTTCAGGAGGTCTTAAAACGTATATTGACATCAAAATCTCTAAATTTTTATAAAAAATTACTTCCTCCATACTGCGTATGTGAAAGTAAAAATTCAGTTATTACTTCATAAACATTTTAACTGTAATTTCGGTGTTTCGAGGGAATAGCACTCTTCAGCAATAAAAGCTCATTCTGCTGATGCTTTAGTTTTATAGACGTAATATCCTGTTACGAGTGTAGAGTAGTTTCACGTCTTCGTGAAATGTTAAGAAAATTCGAGTTTTAAGTTATTACATGAAACGTAGTTATTCAGAACTTGAACAAATTATTTGAATATGGTATATTAAAATTTATAGTTTTAATGCATATGTGAGATTAACATTTCCCTAATTTGTCGGAATAGGGAGTTGGTTGCATCTACAATGTGATCATAAATAAATTATTCCTAACACATATTTTGTTTATCGGCGGCATTCTAAAGCTAGGATAGCTCTCTCATTACAATTCAAAGTATATATGGAACAGTTTTGAACTGTATAAAAAGTTTCTAATGAAGTCTTCAAGCAACAACAATAACTTTGTAAAAAAATCTGATATGGGCAGAACATGACTTTTCTTATATAATGCAGTGAATTTACTACTTTTACAGTAAAAAAAAATAGATAATTTTTATAGTAGATACTTATATTCTTTCCAAGATATTGAATTTTCGTCAATGAGTCGACATTTTCATTCATTTAACGTCATTTTTATCCATTTGGCGAGTTTTTCGTTAATTTAGCAACATTTAAAAAAGTCGCCAAGTTGGCGACATTCCACCAAATTCGTCGCCAAAATTTCGCCAAGCGTTATGGACGGAGAAATAAGTTATTCTTGTAGCAGATAAATGACTATTGGCGTTCAAATACAAATATATTACTCAAAGTATCTTTTTTCATGAATGGAACGAGCTACATCCACGAGAATGATGTCACCCAATTTATCGCAAGGCATTACATATGAAAAGTGAACATGTTTCTCAATAACAAATATTTTTTTTTATTTTATATGATTTTTTGATAATTTATTTGAAAAATGTCAATATCTCGAGAATGGTTCATGTTAGCGTTCTAAAGTTTATGTCAATCGTTTTCTAATGAAAAATTACATAAAAAATATCTATTTGCGTAACTTTATTAAATGTTTTGATTTTTTGACGATTTTTTCAAAATTTCACTCGAAAATTTAGGGAGGTTCTGAACATTCGATTGCGTATAAAAACAATAAGCTTCCAGTGTTCACGGATTGTAATTTTTGTACCAAATTTCGTTCAAATCGGTCCATTTGTTTGTCAGTTATCGTCTCTAGAGTCTCACTGACACACACACACACATACATCACTTTAAAAATGTTCGATTCGTGATCAGGGATGCTTGAAACGTGCTCTCCCGTCGAAAACTCGAATTCGAATTTTCGACCCCGTCACAATACTTTCCTTATACATTATTGTATATAAGGGAAAGTAAAAATGTCCAGCAGTATACACGGGAGGTCTATCCATAATAAAATGACCACTTGCTCGACAGAATAAAAATGATTTCAGCGCCATCTGGTGGACATTTAAAAAAATTAAGATAACAAATTCAACAATAAATCGAAATTGGCAAAGAAGCACATTAGAAAGTGGTAGAGCATAGCCTATTGTGTTGAAATCTACATCAGAAGCGAAAGGAATATATGGAAGCAGGGCCTGGCTTTACAGTAGATGGGGTCTAAGGCCCGATTGAATTTGGGGATCCAGGATTATAGTAAAATTTGGGGAATAATTTATTATATTCCATCTGGGACATAGGAAAAAATTTGACATTATAGCAAAATTTGGAGACCCAGGGCCATGGTCCCGGTGGCCCGTGCATAAAAAAGGCCCTGTATGGAAAGCAATAAATAACATTCATACCTAAACAGTTGCTAGATGTGCAGTCATGCTATAATACTGTTAAACGTTGCTGAACTCTTCAGTGGAGCAATAACCATATGTGAGATTAAAAGCAGGGTCTGCATTAAATTCCTGTGCTTGCAGTGTTGCATACACTTCATTAGCAATTTTACCATGCTTATTCCTACTAATTAGACAATGCTTTATCACTTTATCAATGACTTTTCTCGGTTATATCGCTTTGTTGCCAAATTGTTATCCTAAATTTTTAAATTCTCCTCTAGGGGTGCTGAAATTCCTTTTATTCGATCGGACATTGTCATTTTGCTGTAGATCTAACGTGTATATTCATGGCCCTTTCCTTACAAAGTTATTGAAGTGCTAAAATGTCTACCTAGAAACCATGTATGTTAAGATTGTGTGCTTTTGTGTATATTCTTTTGTTTATCCACTTTATTGTGTGTTTACGCACTATCAAGTCCTACATAAAAATGTGATGCATAAACGAAATTGCATACGACAAATATGATAATTTTGTTTGCCGTAACTAGTGAATAAAAACTCTTCTCCAGGGGATGAATTGCGGTAGCTTTAAAAAATTTGATTTTAGGATATGGATGGATTTAACTACTTTGGCCATTCCTGAGCACAATATGATGCTCAAAATCACAACTGTTCAGAAAGAGGCGCCCCCAAAATAAGGAAAACCCCATTGCCGATAACAGAATCCATGGTTCATGGATACTGTTATCTGCAATGGGGGTGTATTCTTTATATTTTTAACTGAAGTAAAATTATACTTTTCTCGCTACATATATCTCTCAAAATTGGCTATAGAGTTTTATGGTGACTGATATGGATTTAGTATCGCATTTCGGGTTGGAAGAGGGCTTCACTAAGGATTTACACTTCCGGTTCTGAAGATTTTACTTTTATTTTTTTCCAAAAATTCGTATGACTGTACGAAATAAGTGTACAACAGAGTATAAAATTGCATAGTAATTCCGTCGAAAGCGAAGTGCATACGATTTGCTATCATTTCAAGGCTCCTTCATAAATTTCTTGTTTCAAATAAAATTTTGCGCGATTAATTAACTTAGCGGTTATAAATAAAACATGAAATAGAAGGTCATTTGAATCTGTATTGAAATGCATGTGCTGTTCAAATTAGATAATTTTGGTTTAGCATATGCTGTTCAAATTAGATAATTTTGGTTTAGCATATGCTGTTCAAATTAGATAATTTTGGTTTAGCATATGCTGTTCAAATTAGATAATTTTGGTTTAGCATATGCTGTTCAAATTAGATAATTTTGGTTTAGCATGTGCTATTCAAATTAGATTATTTTGGTTTAGCATGTGCTATTCAAATTAGATAA
Source organism: Amaurobius ferox (assembly GCA_951213105.1). Lineage (NCBI taxonomy): Eukaryota > Metazoa > Arthropoda > Arachnida > Araneae > Amaurobiidae > Amaurobius > Amaurobius ferox. The sequence goes on from OX578154.1 coordinate 100,815,132, forward strand.
TTTTGGTTTAGCATATGCTGTTCAAATTAGATAATTTTGGTTTAGCATATGCTGTTCAAATTAGATAATTTTGGTTTAGCATATGCTGTTCAAATTAGATAATTTTGGTTTAGCATGTGCTATTCAAATTAGATTATTTTGGTTCAGCATGTGCTATTCAAATTAGATAATTTTGGTTTAGCATGTGCTGTGCAAATTAGATAATTTTAGCAAAAATTAAGCACACATCCACAACAGAAGGTCTTTACTTTACTTCCTATAAGACGTACAAAAGTTTAAAAAAAGGGCCAGAGCGCTTTCGAGCATAAGTACGCTTTTCATCAGTGGCTACACTGGGTGATAAGGAGGGTGATAAGGATAAACTGGGTGATAAGGATGACTTTAAAAGCTTTGCTGGGGTGTATGTTGTTCCCCTGTTGTCCACCGATGGTAATTTTAAATTTTATATTGGAAGTACTAAATGCACCGTTGGCATCCGTTTAGCAGAACATGCTCGGGATGTCAGGGATAGTAAAATAAAACTTCTCTAAACAGCTCTTGCTCAATTTGATGTTAAAGATAATTTTCAGCCTCTGTTTAAAAAGACTTTCCTTTTGATGCGTTGTAATAACCCTCGTGATGTTCTCCTATTTGAATCCTTTTTTATTTATATTTACCGGGAGTCCGTTTGTAATTTTGACCCTGTTATGAATTTGAGTTACGCTTGGCGACTCATTCTCGACTCCATGCAATTCAAGTCTCTGCAAAGTTATCTTTGACGTCTTCATCTTTGGGATTATGCTTGATTGCTACCCCCCTCCCCTTTTTTAGATTTCTGTAATTAAATTGTAATTTAATATGTTGTTGAAATTTTTGAAACTCTAAAAATAGTTTACGGTTTATCCTTGTCTAAACGTAGATCCTTTTGTAAATTGTATTTATGCAAATTTTGTTGCTATATCTGGTCTATATATGAACGATTCAAATTTTATTTCCGTGTAGCCACTGATGAAGAGCGTACTTATGCTCGAAAGCGCTCTGGCCCTTTTTTTAAACCTTTGTACGTCTTATAGGAAGTAAAACAAAGACCTTCTGTTGTGGATGTGTGCTTAATTTTTGCTATTATAACATCAGACGTGATGCTAAATTATTTATTTATTTGATAATTTTAGTTCTGCATACTTATAAGAGAGAGAGAGAGAGAGAGAGGGACCTTAGAGAGATCTTACAAACAAAGAAACTTACCTCAAGTCAATTTCTACAAGTTTTAATGGATTCTTTGGGAAATCCGTCCTCCGGAGGAAGTTGATCTTATTATCAGGTACTCGGAAATGCTCCATATTAACAAAACTTTCAAATGCTGCACTGCCAACCATAGCCAACCTGCTATTGGCTATATCAATGTTTTGAACCTGCTCGCTGGCGAAATTCGAAAAATCCGACGCCAACCTCCTCAGGACGCAATCTTCTATGACAATATCAGCGCGGGCTCCGTGTGTTCCTTTCATATGTTGCAGGGGTGTCCAGTTCCACCCCCGTCGAACGCTGATGCTCTTTAGTTGGAGAAGAGCAGAATTGGTGAAAGTGACACCCATGAAGGGGGAGGTCATGGGTGTCGGGTCGCAGAAGTACTCGAAACTTGAATTGTGAATGGACAGTTGGAGGTTGTGGACGGTGTCCAGTTTGGAGAAGAGGTTTGGAGGTAATGCGTAGTGCTGACCGTCGGTCATGGTGAAAGTAAAGTTATGACATGGACGAAAAGTTCTTGATAGATTCTGTAAGACAGAAACGTTTTAATTACTAATTGGTGAATAACGACTGTAGAATTGGATTGCAATCTGCCTTATGTGTAAAGTTTCAGTGTTATTCACGAATAATGAGTAGATATGAATTACAATCTGCTTTATACATATGTCGTTTAGGTTCTTGTCAGAAGTTTAAGGAAGACATCTTAAAGCCTATCATTTATGAATAAAAAGAAATTTTGAGTTATACTCTATATTAAAGATATTTTTAAAGCTTTTTTATAAATTCTATTAGACCGACAATTTAGATACGTGTATCTCAAACTGCTTTTAATCTCGTATAATAAAAAAAAATAACTTCGTTAAAAACAGTATACAACACAAAATTAATAATCTCGACTGATTTCGAAGGCAAGATGCAGTCTCTTCCTCAGAACACATAAGAAGCGCATTCATTACTCGTCATATCTGGATCGGCAACGTTTAATAGATTAGCAAATGAGACTGAAGAAATGGGGGGCCAATGGACAGAGGAAAGTGAGGTAAAAATCCAAGGAGGGAGGAAAAAGAGTTAAGACACTAAGAATGAACGGTAAAATACCAAAGAGACAAAATAAACGTCCAATATAGAATTCAAAGCACTTGTTTAAAGAGTAAAATTACGATTATAAGTACCTTATTAAATTTAGAAAAGGAAACAAGCCGGTTTGGGCATCTGCATGAGTCGTCTAAACCAGCTGTATAAATAACAGTTTCTAAACAAAAATGAACAATAAGTAGAGCAGGAAATATAAGAAATAATAGGTTTTGAGAGTCATCGTCAACAAATACTTCGTGAGAAACAGGAATTCAGGAGAAATTTTTTTTGCCCCCTCCCCCCCCAAAAAAACCGAAATCGAAATATTCAACCAAATATTTCCAAGCAAAAGAGAAGAAAAGGAAATTATCATTAGTAAGGTATTTGACTCAGCAACAATCTTTCGAATTCTAAAATGATGTTAGCTTCCGGAGGATTGAAAACATGATTAGAGCCCCGAGAATGTTCAGCAATTGAAGACTTCTTGTTTAGAAACGTGGCTCATGTCTTCTTTAATACGAAATTTAAGAGCTATTTTTGTTTGACCAAAGTAGAAAAGGACACATTGGTATGGAATGCGATAAATCCATCCAACAATTCAAGGCAGGAATAAGATCTTTAAACGAAGAAACATGAATTTTGGTAAGATGTTTGACGATCCACCTAAAATTGAAACGGGATGTAATAGTTTCGATCTTATAGTTAACAGATAAATAAAAGGTTAAAATGATAGAATTAAATGGACACACCTCTTTTAAATTAGAAACCAAATTCGACTTGATGAATTTGTGCAACGTTTTGCCAATAAGAGTGGGATTATAGCCTTCCGAAAAGATCCAAAATCTCACAATTAAGTGTTTGAGATTTAGTCCCACATTTAAGGCACATTAAGAATAAGTATAAAGTGCAGAATATTTTTGCTAAACAGTAAAAACATCAGGAACGTATATTTGATTATTCCATTTCTCTTCATGAGTAAATTAATTGCATTCAGTTTTACTCACTAAACTTTTGATCGTTGATAAAAGCTTTGAATCGTTTGTTGGGCGTTCACTTTCCTCATTGATTTGATTTTTTACAACTTTTTCCTTCTCTTGCCGTTGGCAACTCCCTTGTATTGCTTCAGGCACGTTTTCTGTTCTAACAGTAGTTGCCGATCTACCTCTCACGAGTAAAGGTTGCGCTTCTTATGTACTCTATGTTTTTTGCCTTCGAAACAGATCTATAATTTTGTATTGTATGTTGCTTTTAATGAAGTTATATTAGTTTTGCAGGAGATTTAAAGTTTAGAGTCTTGTGGAATGAGTAGAGTTAAAGTTATAACCTGATATATAACTCTAACTTTTTGCTTTTTTGTAGATTCTAAGGTAGAAAATGTTACAAATTTTCGAATAATAAGTACTGTCGTACGATCTGAGCCATATCCACTTCTAGTATGACGTAAAATGAAACTTAGGTATTCTAGGTGTTTTATTTTTGTTTATTTCTTCGCTTTGTTTATTAGTCTGAGTTTCGAACTGTGTGAGCAAAACTTTATCTCATAAAAACACCACTTAATGGTAAAAACTCCTTGCCAAGTACATAAAAAAAGAACCTATTTCCAGAAAAGTTACGACATCTCAAAATAGTTTGTGCAAAGTTTCTGCAGGATGGGAGCCATTCTTTCAGGTCTAGTGTAACATGCTGATAAACCCTGACACTTCTCTTTTAAATCACGTTTGACCCATTATAGAGGTAGTCAATTAAATAAAAATAGACTACGACTATGAAAGATTGATTTTTACGATTACAAAGAGGTTCTGATTTTCATGCCTATTTTCTTTTGACTTTCAAATTTTTATATTGAATAATTTACTTAATGTTTATAGTGTAACAAAGAATGTTTAAGGGGAAGGTGGACGTTGAAATTTTTTTATTTATTTATTGACTTAGAAACGTGAAAATTTGTATAAATATTCCTCTTGACATTACTATACACAATGCCATTAAATTTTTTTTCAATTTTGTTATAATTTTGTATTTTTTTTAATTTAATTTTTTTAACGAAAATTTGAAAATGCTCCTTGCGTGCCATTTGTTCACATTTTTGATTCATTTTACATTATGATCACTTAGAAACACATTATGAACAAATTTGGGTATTTATTTTTAAATCCCTCAGAAAGTTAATTTTTTAAAAATATTTTTCTGCATTAGAACTTAATTTTCATCATTTAATTAGGTTGTTATTCACTTTTAATTACCTTAATAAAGTCCAATTATGAAATGCGTACACAGTTTCATTAAAAAGTATGATAGGTGTCTTGCCAAATTTCAGCATCTCAGACAAAAATTAAGATGCATGGAGCATTTTAAAAATGTAAAACCTTTGAAAAAATTTCGAAAAAAGTGCATTCAACCTTTTGCTTACGGGTGGGACAGCGTCCATCCCAAACGAAGAACCTCCACAAAACATAGGTATTTGGCATACCCTATCCCAAACAGTTCGACCCCCTTTGCAGGCATTGGCGTCCATGGAAATCGTTGACAGAAACATTGCACCTGCTGCAGCAGGTCAATGTTTCTGTGCCCGTAAGCAAATGTTAAGTGTGTAAAATAATGTTATATATTAAAACTGTTTTTAGTCGATTTTTGCTCATTTCAACGTCCACCGTCTCCTTAAGTGCAATAAATATGCAATATTGTTTATAAAATTGTTTGTTCCCACATGACTTTCCTTTACGGTAGATGTGAACGTTTCTCTTATTGTTTAAAATAAAATTTGAATATTCAAAAGTTCCAAAGAGAAATAAGACTCTTAAAATGAAGAAAATATATAAACTTGTGTAATTCTTTTCTGAATTCGATTATCACATTATTATTAAAAATATTTTACATGACTTTGGCCCTTTTCCCCACATCTCAATTTTGCAACCAATTACCATAAAATATGGAAACTAATGGTGAAGATGAGCATTTTTGATCAACACTCCTCTTACATATATACTTTTAAATAATTCTTATTATTTTTCTTTATAAAAACTAAAATAAAAATCTGACGTGGATCCCTTTGAAAGGGCAGACCATAGAGGGGTGAATACCACTCGAATGGCGGTGCCGCAATGTTTCTGCCAGGTCTTTATGACCTGGAGGGGATGAGGAGGCGAAGGAAACTTTAGAGGGGAGGCAAATGGTCTATTTACCCTATATAAATGTATCTAAATGCTGTCACCTAAATATAAACTAAGTTAACATAAAATGCCTCCAGTGTGCGAAGGCAGCCACACCTTAAGAATTTTTTGAGGAAGAATAACATATCAAAAAATCTGATGCTGGCAGCACATGACTTTCTTTATATAATGCAATGAATTCACTCCTTTTAAAGTGAAAAAATAATGTGTAAGATCCACTGTGCTGTGTTTTTATCGTTGAGTTGTACATTGGGCGATTTTCAAGATGGCAACATGTAAAACTATTTCAAAATACTCAATTAAGTTATACTTCACGCAACTCTAAACAATCATCAGTATTGATAGCATGTCACCCAATTTATCGCATGATATTACTTATGAAAAGTCAACATATTTCAACAATAGATAATATTTATTTTAATTTTATATGATTTTTTAATAACGTTTTTGAAAAATGTACAATATATCGAGAAAAGGTTCATGCTAGCGTTCTAAAATTTATTTTAATCATTTTCTAATGAAAAATTACACAAGAAATGACTATTTACGAAACTTTAGTAAAGGTTTTTATTTTTTGATGATTTTTTCAAAATTTCACTCGAAAATTTAGGGGGTGTTGACGTTTCACTAATTTTTGTAGAGCTCAATAGATGGCTCTGGCTGCGGCGAGCAGCTTTGAATAGATAATTTTGTTGTTTTTATTATTCTTGAAATAAAAAGTATTGGAAGAAGTTTGCCGGTGCGTTAGCGCAGAGAAAAAGAATGGGGTTTTACGATTCCTTTTAGAAGGCCAAAATTCACGGCCTAATAATTAGTTTTAGGAATGATTTTGAAATGGAAGGTTCATAGAACCTAATAATAAAGTACTGCGCTCTGTATTTAAATGTATTAATTGAAGTAACGGAAACGTGAACAAACCCTATATACAAATATGTGTATGTGTACGTTACATTAAATGTTCGTGACGTTAAAATGTGTTGTGCTCATTGTTTTCACCTAGATTACTGGATCACAAGCAGCTCAAAAATCCTGCTCAAGGTAAGAGTTACGTTCAGAAAATTAGATTTGAATTCTACGACAGGTAGGGTAAACTGATATTCTTTTCATGGTGCCGAAACCCGGGAAACGGGACATTTAGATATTTTTGAAAATTAAGAAACAGAATTGGCAGTAGTTTCGATTTCGAACGACAAAATTTTAGAATGTTATTTTAGTTGGTCAAAATTTGTCAAAAACGAAACTAAGTATGCAAGGTACGGATACAGAAAATAATGAAACAAATGCTGCCGGTGATGAGTTAAAAACTAAAAAAATGCTCGATAAATTGAAGAGAAAACGGCAAACTTTTAGAAGTCTTTTGACTGAAGTTCAGAATAAGATATCGGAGCATTTTGAAGTTGAATCCATTGATAAAAATACATTAGAAGAGCTTTTACAGCAATTAAACGATAAAGCGGAAAAGGTATTTGAGTTAGATTCAGAAATAGAAAATTATATAGATGACTTGGATGAATTGGAATTGGATATTATTTCGAGTCAGGAATACCGAGATAGGGTTTTAAGTTCAAAGTCAAAAATAAACAAATTTCTGAAAATGATACCGGAACTCAAATCTCAAAGTAAAATAGCTTTAAATAACAGTAATGTATCGGAACTGAAAACGGATGGTAATCTTCCGATAAATAATAGTGGCATGCCAGAGTTGTTGACGATCGGCAGTTCCACATCAGAAGCAAACAGTGAAATGAACAATAGTGAAGAAGTGGGGAGAAGGGTTGATAGGAATAACGTTCGTTTGCCAAAATTAACCATAGAAGTTTACGATGGTAAACATGAAAATTGGCAAGAATTTTGGGATCAATTTGAGTGTGCAATACACAAAAATAAAAATCTGTCAAAAATAGAAAAGCATAGCTATTTAAGGTCATTTTTGAAGGGACAGGCTTTGGTTTCGATTCAGGGATTATCTATTACGGATAGTAATTATGACACCGCAATTGAAATATTAAAAGATAGATTTGGGAAAACCGAAACGATAGTGCGTTCTCGTGTAAATAAATTGTTATGTATGAGCCCAGTAAAATCGTGTTTCCACTTGAAAGAATTGCGGCGATTGTATGATGAGTGTACTGTTCATATTCGGAGTCTAGAGGCGGCAGGAGTAAATTTGAATAGTTATGGTAGTTTGCTTTATCCAATGCTATTAAAATTAATTCCACAAGAAATAGTGTTGGACTATAATAGATCAAATAAAAAGGATAAATCGTGGGATTGTTCAGACCTCTTAGAATTCCTAAAGAACGAGATTGAAAACCGCGAGAAAACATTTTTGTTTAGTAATGCGGATGACTCAAGTGGAAGAAACGAAAGCGCTAAGAATTATTCTAAATTGTCTCCTCGAATGCTGAGTCAAAGAGATAAACATTTTTTCAAACCTCATTATAAAAACAAAACAATCCCAACTGCGGCGACATTGAACATAAATGAATCGAAATTTCCCGAATGTTTATTTTGTGATCTTATTGATGGCCCTAGGCATGATTCACGGGAGTGTAGGAAATCTGTTGATGAAAAAAGAAATAAATTAAAGCAAATGGGTAGATGTTTTCTATGTTTAAAGCGATTTCACACGTCATTTAAGTGTTTATCAAAAATCCGTTGTGAGCTATGTAAGGGACGCCATAATGTAGTATTGCACGAAAATAATCAAAATAAAAGCGAAACGAAATCAGATACTGCTGTTACTTCTGTTTCGCAAAAAAATAAATTAAGTGGCGAGATTTATTTACAAACTGCCACTGTAAATATTTTTGGAAAAAATAGAAATATGAATCTTCGCGTTTTGTTTGATGGGGGAAGCCATAGATCATTTATCCTTGAGCAGGTATCTAGACAGCTAAACTTAAAGGTGCTAGGTGAAGAAGATATTCATATTTATACCTTCGGAAGGACTGAACCCATGATAGAGAGAAGAAAAAGGGTTCAACTCGACTTGCGAAGTCCGGAGGGACGCGACACAGTAACAATTGAAGCACTTGAAGCTCCTAATATAAGCAATGCTTTAATTTCTGTTCCAGGCGAAAATATAAGAAATTATTGCAAGGAAAATAAAATACAGTTAGCAGATAGAAGTAAAAATGGAAATAGCTTGCAACTAGCCATTTTAATTGGTTCGGACTATTATTGGAAATTCGTAACCGGAAAAATAAGAAGACTGTCGGGATCATTAGTAGCTTCAGAAACTATATTAGGATGGTCGGTCAACGGTTCGACCGCTGCAACAAATATGATGATCGTTCAATCTACAGTTAACGTAATGAACACCGCGGTAAAATCCACACACACGGATCTAAATTCCGAAACTAATTCAATACTTCGAAATTTCTGGCAATTAGAAAGTTTAGGAATCGTCGATAATGACAATGGATCAAAAGAACCTGAAACAGAAATTCTCAAAAACTTTGATAAATCAATCAAATATCGCGACAACCGTTATGAAGTTCGATTACCGTGGAAAGAGGAAGTCATAGAGATGAAAAACAATTATGAAGTGGCTTTCAACAGACTGAAAAGTTTATCAAGGAAATTTAGAAAGAATCCCGACATCTATGAACGTTACAAGAAAATAATCGAAGACCATCTTAAAAGGGGAATTGCTGAGGAAGTACTGGAGGATTCTTGTACAAAGTTGTACTACATGCCACACCAGCCAGTGCTAAGAGAGAATCATGCTACCACAAAATTGAGAATAGTTTTCGATGCATCGTCTCATGCAAATAATTGCCATTCATTAAATGACTGTTTAGACTCAGGGCCGAACCTCAATTCAGATCTGCTAGGATTACTGATTTGCTTCAGAAAACACAGAATTGGAATTACAGCAGATATCGAACAAGCGTTTCTACAGATTCTGCTGTCACCTGAAGACCGAGATGCAGTTCGATTTTTATGGCGTGAGAATTATGAAGAAGGTCAGTTGAAGATTCTAAGAATGACTCGGGTCATATTTGGAGCAACGTCAAGTCCATTTCTACTAGCAGCTACAATAAAACACCATGCTAAGAAATTTAAATTGAAGTTTCCGAAGATTTTTCAGTTGCTAGAAAATAATATGTATGTAAATGATCTGATTGCTGGAGCAGAAGAAGCATTAGAAATGTATAAAGATATGAAATATGTCATGAAACAAGCAAGTTTCAATATGAGAAAGTGGAAGACTAATAATGAAGAGGTTCAGGAAATTTGGTTCGAAAACGAAAATTGTAGTCAAGATGCAAGTGAGAGTAAAGTTTTGGGATACATTTGGAATAGACAAGAAGATTCCTTTAAAATTGAGATCAAAGATTTAGTTTCCAAAATTAGAGATGGTGCTACTGAAACTAAAAGAGGAGTCTTGAAAATTATTGGAAGTCTGTATGACCCATTAGGATTTTTAAATCCATTTACTATTAGAGCAAAAATACTTCTTCAAAATATTTGGAAGTGTGGATTAGAATGGGATGATCTTCTGCCATTAGAGTATAACCAAAATTGGAAGAGTTGGTGTAATGAACTTGAAGATATAAAGGATATTGCAGTTCCAAGACATTATTTCGAAGGTGCTATAAAGAGAAAGTTGACGAAAACTGTGCAGTTGCATTGTTTCACAGATTCAAGCCAAGAAACTTATGGAGCGGTACTATATTTAGGATACACGAAGGAAGATACCGTGAAGACCGAATTTGTCGTTTCTAAAGCTAGAATAGCGCCACTGAAAACAATTACTCTTCCTAGACTTGAACTTATGGCAGCATTAATTGGAGCAAGAATTTCCAAGACAGTTCAAAAATATTTGGGGGAGAAACTAGAAATAATTCCATATTTCTGGACAGATTCAGCAATTGTACTTCACTGGATAAAAGGAAATTCAGAAAAATGGAAACCCTTCGTCCAACACAGGGTTCAAGAAATACGTGAGAAAACGGAACCGTCATCATGGTCGTTTTGTCCTGGAAAGGAAAATCCAAGTGACTTGGTCACAAGAGGTATAAGAATAGAAGTTCTAAGAAATAGTGAAAATTGGTGGCATGGACCAAAATGGTTGGCCGAAGAAGAGGCCTCTTGGCCCCAACTACCAGTGAGCCTCAAATATCAGGTGGTTGAAGAAGAAAAGAGAAAATTAGTAAAAGGGAAAATATTTCAGGCCAGTTGCACAGCAGAAAAGAGAGAAAATGCTATTTTTGACTTAAAAAGATTTAGCAGACTTATTAGAATTCTTAGAATTACTTCATGGATTAAAAGATTTATCTCTAACGCCCGAAACAAAGATACTAAATTATCAGGACCTTTGACGGCAAATGAAATAGCTGAATCAGAAAATTATTGGATAAAAACTACACAATTAGAACATTTTCCTGAGGAATTGAAAGCATTGAAAAATGGAAAACCTGTATCACCAGTCTCCAAAATTTATCCGTGCAATCCATTTTTGGACAAAAATAATGTTTTGCGTGTTGAGGGAAGATTGCAAAATGCTGAGTTAAACTTCTGTGAAATTCACCCAATTATACTACCTGATCTTAGTTATTTTTCAGATCTTGAAATCAAAAGAAGTCACGAAAAGATTGGACATGCTGGAACTGCTGAAACTTTAGCCCAAGTCCGAGAAACATTTTGGGTATTGAAAGGAAGACAGAGAGTGAAAAGTATCATAAACAGATGCATGATTTGTCGGAAGTTTAGAGCAAAACCCATGACTCAAGATGTTGCACCACTACCTCCAGATAGAGTGCGAGAAACGTATCCATTCGAAGTAACCGGAATTGACTTCGCAGGACCATTGTATCAAAAGAATAATGAGAAAGCGTACATTGTACTGTTTACCTGTGCCGTGACAAGATCCGTACATCTAGAACTTGTTTCCAACATGACCGCACAACATTTCTTGCTGGCTTTCAGACGATTTATCTCAAGGAGGGGAATATGCCGAGTTATAATGTCAGATAACGCAAAAACTTTTAAAAAGACAAATAAGGAGCTCAAAAGTTTGTGGACCACAATTAGAGACAACGAAGTTTTGGACTTTTTCGGAAATCAAGGAATTGAATGGAAGTTTATTGTTGAGCGAGCCGCTGGGTGGGGCGGTTTTTGGGAGCGACTTATCAGATCAATAAAGTCATGCTTGAAGAAAATTCTCCTGAGAACATCTTTAAAATATGAAGAGCTGGAGACCACTTTGATTGAGGTAGAGGCAATCCTGAACTCGAGACCTCTAACCTATGTCTACAGTGATATTGGAGAACCAGAGCCATTGACTCCTGGACATTTTCTCGTTGGACGCAGATTAACATCATTGCCCACTGGAAAAATTAGGCCTTCAACTTCAACGAAAGATGAGTTGACCAAGAAACACCTCTATCGTCTTGCACTTGTGGAGATGTTTTGGAAGCGTTGGAAAAGAGAATACCTTTTAGAGTTGAAAACAGCACACCAGGTCCAGAAAGGCAGAGACTCATCACTTATTGTGAAAGACTCAGTTGTTCTCATTCATGAGGACAAAATACCCCGTTTAATGTGGAAGACCGGTGTAATTCAGACGACACATCCGGGCCGTGATGGAAAGACAAGAGCCTGTACAATAAGACTGCCCAACGGCACTCTGATAAGACGACCTGTGCAGCTGTTGTATCCCTTGGAAATAAACTGATAAGTGTCTGAACTTTCATTAGAACTCTAAATAAGACTTTACTTTTATTTCTAAGAAAAAATGTTTGAATTTAAATATCAAATTGTTTAAGAATGTATCAATTATTTCATTTTTTTTCTTTGTTTGTGTTTTGTATGTTACACGATTTCCTTACTGAAAACTTAATACAGAGTATGGAGTTGATTAGTGATTTTGATCCAACTTCTTGATGAACTCCAGGAGTTCATCGGGGGGGAGGATGTTGACGTTTCACTAATTTTTGTAGAGCTCAATAGATGGCTCTGGCTGCGGCGAGCAGCTTTGAATAGATAATTTTGTTGTTTTTATTATTCTTGAAATAAAAAGTATTGGAAGAAGTTTGCCGGTGCGTTAGCGCAGAGAAAAAGAATGGGGTTTTACGATTCCTTTTAGAAGGCCAAAATTCACGGCCTAATAATTAGTTTTAGGAATGATTTTGAAATGGAAGGTTCATAGAACCTAATAATAAAGTACTGCGCTCTGTATTTAAATGTATTAATTGAAGTAACGGAAACGTGAACAAACCCTATATACAAATATGTGTATGTGTACGTTACATTAAATGTTCGTGACGTTAAAATGTGTTGTGCTCATTGTTTTCACCTAGATTACTGGATCACAAGCAGCTCAAAAATCCTGCTCAAGGTAAGAGTTACGTTCAGAAAATTAGATTTGAATTCTACGACAGTTAGGGTAAACTGATATTCTTTTCAGGGGGTTCTGCATATGCGATTGTGTATGAAAAGATTTACAGTATTCACGGAATGTAACTTTTGTACCAAATTTTGTTCCAATGTCTCCATTCGTTCGTCAGTTTTCGTCTCCATACACACACACACACCGACAGACATCATCTCAAAAAACGTCTCATTCGTGTTCAAGGATACTTGACACGTGCTTTCCCGTCGAAAACTCGAATTCGAATTTTCGACCATGTCGCAATACTTTCCTTATACGTTATATGTACCGGGTGGTCAGAATTAAAACACCCCTACTCTGAGCTCTCTATACATCGAACTACTCAGTGTAAAGGCTCCAACATTGTTGAACCTACTATTCAAGACATGAGGAAAGGGATTACGCGAAAAAAAAAATTAGTTCCAGAAACACCGATAGGTGGCGCTGTACAACAGAAAATATGCTGAAAAGACACAAAATAATCACGAAAAAACAAACACATGCGATATGGAATTTTTCCTTTTTAATTTCTTTTGCTGATATGAAAAAAAAAGAAGATAAAAAAGTGAAGAACCTTAACCTGTCATTGTAACTGCAATTTCGAACTGTAAGCACAAAAATTTACATAAACCCTTGGTTTGCAGCTACTATGTTCTGGGCATAAAAGGGGATAAAACTGGGAAATTTTCATTCTTATCAGCGATGGCTGTCACACTGCCAGAACGCGATTTGCTTGTGAAGCTGTTTTATGAAAACAAAGGACATGTTGCAGCTGCACTTCGAGAGATTCGTCGACTTAAGAATTTGCGCAAAGGACCATTACTTCCACAAGCTCTCAGGAGAATGCTAGCTCGATTCGAGAAAACTGGACATCTTGGAGTTCAGCCGGGTCGAGGACGCAAATCAACTCGTTCAGATGTCGTTGACGATGTTGCCACCGCTATTGTTGAACAATCAATGGATAACGTCATGCGCAGCATTTCCTGCATCAATAAGGTCCTTGAGATATGAATGTTTGGTAAGTTCGAATAAAATGTGTTACAAATGTGTATTTTGTGTCTTTGCAGCATATTTTCTGTTGTACAGCGCCACCTATCGGTGTTTCGGGAACTAATTTTTTTTCGCGTATTCCCTTTCCCCATGTCTTGAATAGTATGTTCAACAATTTTGGAACCATTACACTGAGTAGTTCGATCTATAGAGAGCTCGGAGTAGGGGTGTTTTAATTCTGACCACCCGGTATATAAGGAGAGTAAAACCAAATAAAACCAAATTAGAAGGGGGTTATTATAAATATTTGTACGGTGGATCCTCATTTTATATGGGCGAACCTGTCCTTTGAACTCCTTCACGGACAGGAGGTCCATGGCCCATATTTGGGCCGCAATTCCGATTCAAAGTTTTGAACCTGGTTCGGTCTGGGTCTGGAAAATGTTGGAAGAGTTTAACTGAACAAGGTTTATGTTTTGAGAATTTACAAACATCATTGTTACTTTCAGAAAAGTTGAGATAAAATCTTAACAAAAACTTTTAACATAATTCTGACTACATAAATTTGTTATTTTAGATAACTGTGCAGAGTGTATCAAACCGATTTGGGCGATTTCAAGAGGCTATAACAGCTTTGGAAATAGACGCAGAGGTATGTTTCGCACATGGAACGAAATAGCGGCCATTGAAGTTTTTATCGTATGCGCGATCTCACTCCTTCATCTCTCTCGGTCATTGACGTAACAAAAAATCTGATGTGGGCAACACATGACTTTCCTTATATAATGTAATGAATTTACTACTTTTACAGTAAAAAAAATAGGTTTTTCTTACAGTAGATACTAATATTCTTTCCAAGATATTGAATTTTCGACAATGAGTCGTCATTTTCATTGATTTAGCGTCATTTTTATCCATTTGACGAGATTTTCGTTAATTTGGCAATATTTCAAAAAGTAGCCAAGTTGGCGACATTCCGCCAAATTCGTTGCCAAAACCTGGCCAAGTTTTATGCACTAAGAAATAAGTTATTCTTACAGCAGATAAATGTCTATTGGCGTCCAAATACAAAAGTATTATTCAAAGTATCTTTTTTCATGAATGGAACGAGCTAGATCCACGAGAATGATGTAACCCAATTTATCGCATGGTGTTACATATGAAAAGTGAACATGTTTCTCAATAGGAAATATATTTTTTTTTATTTTATATGACTTTTTGATAATTTTTTTGAAAAATGCACAATATCTCGAGAACGGTTCATGTTAGCGTTCTAAAATTTATGTCAATCGTTTTCTAATGAAAAATTACATAAGAAATGTCTATTTGCGTAACTTTATTAGTTGTTTTGATCTTTTGACGATTTTTTCAAAATTCCATTCGAAAATTTAGGGAGGTTCTGAACATTCGATTGCGTACAAAAACAATAAACTTCCAGTGTTTACGGATTGTGATTTTTGTACCAAATTTGGTTCGAATTGGTCCATTCCTTCGTCAGTTATCGTCTCCACAGTGTCACTGGCACACACACACATACTTTCACACACACACACACACACACAGACATCACTTCAAAAATGTTTAATTCGTGATCACGGATGCTTGAAACGTGCTCTCCCGTCCAAAACTCGAAATCGAATTTTCGACCCCGTTACAATACTTTCCTTATACATTATGTATATAAGGAAAGTAAAAAGGACGTTTCAAAAGATCGGGTCCGGTCGAAACTCAAGGAATTTTAACTGAGTTGGTCGTTGGCATAAGTTTATAAAATGTATCCTAATTTACGCTCAGTTACTAGTCTTGTTGGAGAAAAAATTTAAAATTTCTGCATGTGACATCTGATGAGTGAAATAAATGAGTGAAAATGCTATCTTTTTAATGTTGATGTGAATAAAATATATGGTTGGGGTTTAGCTGGCGGGAATACAGAGCGTTACGAAAAAAACACTTTGGACTCCTATATCCTAGAATCTAATAGATAGAAAAGTAAATAATTTTTCTAATCTGTTTTGTTGGAAATAGGATCCAGATTATGAATGTATAAAATTAATTTTAATATTTTGAACTTTTTTTTCGAAAACATTTTTCTAAATTTTGCTCGAAATATATAGTAAACTATGAAAGATAGATATAAACAGTAAACGACAAAAATGTGTACTGAAACATTTAGTATTAAAATCTACATTTTTATTTTTAAAAATATCTTATAGTTTTAGAGTAATCGTCTTGAAAAATAAAGAAGATTGAAATTTTTCCATTTTTCAAGATCGCCATGCTTTTATCTAAAAAAAATAAATAAATAAAAGAGCTAGCTTTGAACAATAAGCAAGAATTTGTATCTCTTTGAAAGCCCTACAAGTGTATATAATTCGATTTTGGATCGAGCTCTACGTTTTTGTAAAAAAATATCTCTTTGAATGATTTTTTTTTTTTTTCATTTTTCATACTTTCACTTGAAATATCTTCCAATCGACAAAAGATAGATATACATAGTAAGGGGAAAATTGTGGGTAATGGAATTTAAATTATAAATCTATATTTATTTAAAAACACTCTTATAGTTTTCGAGTAATCGTCTTGTCAAGTTGAAGAATTATGAAAATTTAACGATTTTTAAGTTTGTAATACTTATATCTTAAAAACTTGAAAGTGATATCTATAAACAATAAGCAGGAATTTGCAGCTCTTTGAATGTCCTGTAAGTGTATATAATCAGTGTTTGATTTGATTTTTTTCTTTATATTTCAAAAGTTTAGTTTTATTTTACAAAATGTTATTCACGCAAAACCATTTCATCTCCATCGAACTGGAGCCACGGCCGATTTTTTGTCAAGTGTGATTTAAATATTTAAGGCCCTAACTAATCAAGTTTCACATAATAACATGAAATTTCATATGTTTGTGGTACATTTGAATTCTTTGGATTTTGAAACTTTTCGGACAATCCCGCTCTAAGCCCGCTATAGAAATTCACTCGTTTTTGGAGAATAACTCTGGAATCGGAGCAGCTAGAAATTCCATATCTGGTATGTCTATGTCTTTCTTATAAAGTTACCTACATTTCAATAAATAAAATTTCCATTCAGATAAATTACATACATATAAAGAAAGCGTGTAGTTTAAAAAACTGCGTTTTTCGTTTTTACTTCTTACATTAGAATTATTACCAACCAAAATATATTAATAATGTATATATGCAACTTTAATTAACAATTTTTATTAACAATTTAAATATATTAACAAAAGAAAGAAACTCTTTAAATTATGTCAACAGCATTAATAATGAAATCATTTGAAGAGATTAATAGAAATATTAATATTTTATCATTCATACGCTTAATGTTAAAACATGAAATTTATTTTACATAAATTATTCATATATTACTTGTTTTTTAGTTACTTTTGCCAAGGGACATGTAATTATGCTTCGAAGATAATGCTTTTTGTAAAACGGTTTGATAGATAAATTGATAAAAAATAAAATGATTTCGATTTTTCCAGGAAAAATATGCAATTTTAATATCTATTTAAATATTAATTATCTATATATTAATAGCCGTAGGTCTAGCCTCTCACTATCCTTTTTTTGCTGTCTGGATTACAGTAATGAATCAGGTACCAGGGATGGCTCTACTGATAGCCGATGTCGCATTTTGCGAAAGAAAATTCAATTTGTCGATTGAAAACGATATCGGCGAAAATGTTGGCGATTATGGATTCTTCCAATACGAAAGTCTATAATTGTGGTATACTAATCGTAATATGCACTACTATAGTATTTATCTTTCCGAAAACAATGATTTTGGGAATTTGAGAATTTATAAACCAAACAAATTTTTAAATTCAATCTAAAAAAATCTGATGTGGGCAACACATGACTTTCCTCATATAATGCAAGGAATTTACTATTTTTACAGTAAAAAAAATGTATAAGATCTATGGTACTGTGTGTTTAACATTTGTTTTTACAGAGATTTTCCGGATGACAACATGTAATATTATTTCAATGTACCCAATTAACTTATATTTCGCGAAATTCTAAAACAATTATCAATATTGACAGTATCCTCAATAAGCGACATAGTTCATATTGTAAAATATTTTAATAATTAATTCATCAATTAGGTGTCATTTTCATTAATTTAGCTTTATTTTTGCAATTTTGATGAAATTTTTGTCAATCTGGGGCGATATATCACCAGGTTGGTGATACACTACTAGATTATTCGTCAAGTTCACCAAATACATCACCAAATGTTGCAAATAAAGGAAAAGAAGAGCATTTCTTATATACTAGAAGATATGCCCCTCATGTGACGGAAATCAGAATTTACGAAACATTACTTCCCATATAGCGTATTTTTTATCAGTTTGGCGACAGTTTTGTCAGTTTGGAAATATTTAAAAAAAGTCGCCAAGTTGGCAACAAAATTAACTTGATTGGAGAAAGGTATCAGAAAAACTGCAAGCATCCGCTAAACTATACAATAATGCTCCTACCAAAATTCTAAACACTTAACATTGGTATAAACTTTAATAATTTTTTAAGGAAAGGTTTATGAGTTTACATGTTAGGCTTATCTATAGTAAAATGACTATTTTTTATCGAAGTGAAAGAGTCGTAATGCTCCTAGAGGAGAATTTAAAAATTCAAGATAATAAACTTGACAACAAAGCGAGATAGAAGAAGTATGTCAATTACAGAGTTGTAAAGGATAGCTTAAATAGTGGGGATGGATATCAGGAATGCACGAAACGCATATATGAAAAGTAATAAATGTCTATCGAAACGTCGTATCATCAGGGACTCCAACACGGTGAAACCTGCAATGTTTGTCAATGTACGTCAACCTATTCTTTCCAGAGTTCAAATGCATAATGTTACTAACGAGGACATTCTGAGCAGGTTATATATTAGATTCATGTACATTTAATTGTTGTTTAGTTTAGCATTTTTGAATAGCACAGCCATTGCCCCATAACCCTATTGTGTCAAATAAGTACATGCCATTTTAGTGTCGATACCTACTTATTAGACAATACTCCAGATATATATAATTGGCTTTTTTTGTCTATCTCGTTTTGCTGTCTTGTTCGCTATCCTAACTATTTAAGTTGTTTGCTACAGGATCTGCAATCTCTTTTGTTTAATCGTGTCAAGATCACTTTACTCTAGAGAGACTTCAAGTGTACACTCTTGGACCTTTCCATACAAAGTTATTGAGGTGCTGATGGACTTCCCTAGGAATCTCGTATATTTAAACAGCCTACGTTTAATCATCCTATGTCATCAGCTATGTCATCAGAATATTTAAAAATTGAAATATTGCCTAAAGAAAATTAAATATTTAATAGTTTGAATAAAAACATCGTTTGATAAATAAATTTACTTAATCCCTGTTGCTAACTTTTTTGCAACTGGCTCAGCTGGTAAGAAATATTAAATAAAAATTATAATAATAAACCTTTTTAATAGATTCTTTTTTTAAACGTTCTAAAAAGTAAAAAATAATTATTGACACTTAATTTTGACAGTCTTGATGTGAAGATTAAAAGTGGGTGGCTCAGAACGATTGTCAATATATTAACTTGAAATGTATATGTGATGTATCTTTTAACCAGCCACCTAGTAATCAGTCACATTTATTGACGATTTGTATTCTGATTACATATAAATTGCAGCAATTGATATTGTAAATTCTTCGAAACCGCGCACTTTAAATCTGCCAGAACCACATTGTTAAAATTTTTAAATGATTAAATTTATTTTCTTTTCCAAGGCATCATTGAAAAGCTGTCACAGTAAACATTATTATTTATTTATTTATTTTTGAACTTTTCACTTTTAAAATATTTATTTAAACTTTTCAATTTTCAATTTTAAAAGTCGTCATTTAAATCATAAAATTATTTATTTCTATAACCCGGCATTGTTTCAAATCGTTTTCATTATTTTAACCCCTATTTGATGTTATTTATTATTGATTTGGTGCCATTTTTGTGAATTTAGCGATATCTCTGTATATTTGGCGCCATTTTCAAAAATCGACAAATATTTTTGACCAAAATTTTTAAGGTTTCTTAGTTTGGCCAATAATAAAGGCCGGCACAGATTTTTGGTGATATTTCACCAAATTTGACGCCAAATTTTTGTAAAATAAAATGTTACCAACCTTTTAAATAAACAAAAATCCATCACATGAAGTTAACAGAAAAGTGGGTAAAAAAAGTTCATATTCTTACCATAAAATCATTATAATTCAAAGAACCTTTGCAGTCACATCCGCATTTTGCAACGGTCCAGTAGCATATGCAAGGGTTTGATTCCAACATTTGATCCAGATGAGAGATGCTGTCTTTTACACGAAGCCCTATAGCTCCAGATATAGTCGTACTATCAACGTTTCTGTCCATGCTTCGTCCAGCGTTTGAATTCCGGATTTGTTTCTCAACATTTATATAGGGAAGAAACGGATATTTTTCTCTGGAATAATTGGATCTTACAGTAAAATCTGAAATATTTTGTGGAACATTTTTTAGTATTTTCCTTCCTGTCCTTTTTAAACACTTGCGCCTATTGGTGCCAGGAGGGATAATACATCTCTCTCTTGGTCTTTGCAAAACATTATTATTCATGTTAATCGGTACCTGATATATAGGCTTTGACATGAAAGAATCAATCCTTTTATCATAAATTTTGTTAGTGCTGTTTCTGCGTTCAACAGAAAAAATTTTCTTCGAATTTTGTAACTTATTGTCTTTGGGTATATTATTAGCTGGGTTGTATAATCGTTGATTCTCTTTCATTTTGATGGGTGAGAGGATTGGTCGGCTATATACTGATTGGTGGCTTCCATCTGTATTTTTCCAAGAAATTCTGGCGACAGAAGGATCGCTGTCAGAGACTAATGACGTATCTTCATCTAAAAGGATGCTCCAATGTTTCGAAATTTCGAAAGCAGAAGCATATTCAGTTAGAAAATGGGAAGTAATGATACAAGTTAGAAAAAAAGCCTGAAAAAACATCCTTGTAACCTGCAAAAGAAAAAAAAATAAAATTTTAGTAACAATTTGTTAGCACACAAATTTAACAACATGAACTGCTGTTCTTGCATCTCTTTATCTGTCTATCTGTAATAATTGGGGAAACATTGACGACATTGGAGGGAAATTTGAAAAACCTTTTTTAACCTTTTGCTTACGGGTGGGACAGCTTCAATCCCAAACGAAGAACCTCTCAAGAAGACAGGTTTTTGACATACCCTACCCCAAACAGTTCTATCCCCCTTTGCAGACATTGGCGTATGTCAAAAACCTATCTTTTTGAGAGGGTCTTCGTTTGGGTTTGACGCTGTTCTACCCTTAAGCAAAAGGTCAATGTCACCAAATTTATGGAAACTACGAGAAATTAAAGAAAATTATGCCAAATTGATAAAATTTAAAATCAAAGGTAGGATTTGGATCATAAGAAGGATTTGGTTTTTAATTTTTTATACCAATTGGAATTCAAACTAATGAATAAACGGATGGGAGGTGTTCCTTATGTTTCAATAGGTTCTTTCTGCCATCTTGGCGAAAATTTAGCGAACTGGGAGACAAACTTTGGTTCAAAATGTTGCACCATTAAGAAAACATGGTCCAATCGTTGACAATGTTGCCAAATTATCTAAAATTCCATAACCAAAGAAATCTACACTATTCATTATTAATAATAATTCCTTTATTATTAATATAGTGATTTTCAATGCTCATAACACAGCTACGTTTTGTTAGGGGTCTAGGGGAGTTTAAGTTAACTGCATTATGTTGGATGATATAGTTATAATAATGATATATGTTTTTCGATAAAGAGCGGAATAAAAAATCTGATGTGGGCCGCATATGACTTTCCTTACATAATGAAATGAATTTACTACTTTTCCCTATTTAAAAAAATGTTATTCTTATATTTTTTCCAAGATATTTAATTTTCTTCAATTAGTCGTCGTTTTCATTGATTTAGCGTTATTTTTATCCATTTGGCGAGAATTTTGTTAATTTGGTAACATTTAAAAATGTCGCCAAGTTGGCGACATTCCGCCAAAATCTCGCCAAGCTTATAACGAATGGCTTTAACGAATGGCAAGTTTATAACGAATGGCTTTCTATCTGCTGCGGTTGTTGTACGTTAGTGTACTTTCGTTAGTGTATACGTTAGTTTACTTTCTGTTTGTGTACTGTTAATGCACGTTCCGCTTGCGAAACTTTTACGGGTTGGACAGATAAAGTTCAAATTTCAGAGAAATAAAATATATTACAAACGACATGCCAAATTTCCTCTCACTACGATTAGTGGAACACGAGCAATTTGGGAGGCAAAGATTTGAAATGAGATAAATACATACTTATACTGCGATCGAAGTTAAAAGAAAGTGCGTAATAAAAATAGATTTTCAAATGACGTCTTTAGAATGTTTGTTATTTGAAAATGTGAAAAAGGAAAAAAATTATAAGTTGCCTTCATTTGTTTGAATATATTTTAAATTGTTTCGACGCTATTTTGTTGCATTTTATGTTCAGAAGAAACCCAGAATAATTAATTTTTAAGCAATTACTTTTTCATCAAAGATATATTGTATTTTTATGCTTCGAAATCTATTACATTGCTGAATAATTTATTGAGTAACAAAGAGAGACTAAATTACTAATCATTGTTGATCTATGAGCACCGAAATTTTAAATCCAGCAGTAGCATCATGTAGGTCTTTTTTCTCTTAAAGTTGAATTAACGTACTTTTATTATATTTTTATGACTAGTGACAGCCGTTAATTTATATCATGAAAGTTAAAATGGCACTGCTGCCTGGATAATTTATACCTGTTTGGTCGAAATAGGGTACAGTTTATGAATATATAAAATTAATTTCAATATTTTTATATTCTGATCTTTTTTTTTTACAGAAAAAATTGTCCGAGCCAGTTTTTGCTTCACATTGCTTAATTTCACTCTAAATATCGCCAAAAATTTTAAAGATAAATATAAATTGTAAGCGACAAAAATATTCAGAAGGAAATCCAGTTTTTAGATCAATAATTCGCTTTCTCAAAGTTTTCGTAGTTTTCAAACTATCGCTTTGCCAAATCAAAGAAGGTTCTTCTTCCACCCAGACCGTCTGACCTACTCGAAAGTTTAGGGCATCTATTTTGATGGTCAGGAAGTGCCACCTAATGTAGGTCGGAACCCAGTGGGGGTAACATCCATTGCGATCGTACCCTCCTTCCTTACAACCAACCTCTCGGAAGGACTTGCGAATCCACATATTTAACGTGCCTGAACACGGAGACTGTTTGGACAGAGCCTGGAATTGAGCCGGGTCTTCCGAGTGTAATTCTCGCGCACTAACCACTGGGCTGTCCCACCCCAATTTGAAGAAGTTTGAAAATATTTCGCTTTTAGAGTAGTAATAATAAGTCTTTATAAGTCTAATATTTTCATAACTAAAGTAGCTATATAAACAAGAAGTGAGTCATTTGTAGCTTTTTAAGAGATCTACAAGGATATATGATTGGATTTCAGATCAGATTCTCAGTTTTTTAAAATATATAATTTGGTTGTTTTAATATTTTGAACTATTTTAAAAAGGTGATACTAATTTCGATATTTTAGCTAGCTATGAGTAATCCATGCCCTCTGAGAGCTTTACAAGGATATATAATTGAAAATTTATTGGAGTTCCATATTACAAGACTTTATTCATACAAAACCATTTCGTCAGGATCATAATATTATTCCGAGATACTCGTATATAGCAAAATTACTGAAGAATTTATATTTTTCTGCTAATTTTTTATTTAAGTAATCACTTCTACATAGTATGCGATCAGATAGATTTATTAAAAAAAATATCTCATACTCCTGTCTGAATGATACTACCGCGTTTCTCCTTAAAATCAAAAATTCTTTCTTATTACCTTAAAGTTCCATTAACATATTTTTATTATCCGTCGAGGAGGGGAAATTTTATTTCAGAAGCGTTTAAAAAGTTGACTAACTCATTAACTAAATCGAAATTTAAAAATCTGATGTGGGCAGCACATGACTTTCCCTGCAGACTTAAATCCACGTTATCTATATTTTAATTAAATTTATTTCACTTTTATTCAATTTTCGTTCTCATTTGGTAACTGGACTTATTTTAAAAGGTGGAGTAGAGAAAATACGAAAAAACTAAAATATCTCAAGAAAGGCTAGTCCTAGTGTGATGGGGTTGCTCTTATTCCTTTAATCGTTAAAAATTACGTATAAAACAAGCATTTAATGCATATATTTGAGCATACAAAGTTTTTTATTTTAGATTTCGACGATTTTTGCGGGCCATTTTGCAAAAAAAGACAGGTTATTTTTTCCGAATCGTACCAAAATCTAATCAGCAGCAGGGTGACCCACAAAAGACTTATCTACCGAATTTTGTGAAATTCAGTTCATTAGTTTTTCAGTTAGAGTGGATACAGTTTTTTGTGGGCCATTTCGCAAAAAAAGGCGGGTTTTTTTTATCCCGAATCGTACCGAAAATTAATCAGCACCAGATTCGCCCACAAGTGATTTACCTACCAAATTTAATGAAATTCGGTCTATTAGTTTTTCAGTTAGAGTGGATACAAAATCTGCACAGACAGACAGACAGACACACAGATAGACAGTCACACAGACAGACACACATACAGACGTCAAGCTAAAAATAGTTTTTTGGTATTCTAGAGGTCTCGAAACGCGTAGATCCGACGAAAACTCGAGTTGCAATTTTCGGTATGATTCCAATACTTTATACATTACCATGTATTACAGGGAAAGTAAAAAAATATCTCCGTCCTGCATTCAACCATGCAGCAAAATTCAACTGTGTAGGTACATGTCAACAAAAATTGGAGGTTTTCCTACTTCTAGTCTGTCCAGTACGTGAACTCGCAGCAAAAAAAATCTTCCTTTTAATTTGACATTAAATATTTCCTAAACTGAATTTTAAATCGAAAAACTATTTATATCAGTGTGATTCTCTAATATTTCTGTACAAATGTACCAACTTTCATATTTTTATATGCTATAGATTTTACGTGACAGAGAAACTTGAGAAACTCGAAATTTATCAAACAGCCGCTGCGGTGTCAGCTAATTTGTTTTAATATAGAGATTTTTATGACTAGTGGCAGCAGTTAATTTATTTCGTGAAAGTTAAATTGACACTGATGTTTGGAAAATTTATAGTTATTTTTTCGAATATGGGGTGCAGTTTATGAATGTACGAAAATTATTTCAATATTTTGATATTTTAAATTTTTTTTTTCAGAAAAAAAAAAGTGTCCGAGCGAACTTTTGTTTCAAATTTGCTTACAAGGAAGGTCTCCTGACCGACCCCCACTGATTTTAATGAAAAAATTACTGTGATTAGTATTAGTCTGTCACAACACATTGTGTAAGTACCAGCTACCCCATAGCGATAGAAACGACACAATAAAATATTGAAAAAAATAGTTTTCATCGCCAAATGTAACCCTACTGTAGAAGTCGGCGCCAACGTTGGCGTACAGTATACGTCACATTCCCGGAGTATAAGTACGGAAACAGTGCATCGGCTCGTTTGCTTTGCTCTTCGATTCGCTTACTGTTAGAGTACTGCACATTTCGTATTTCCAGCGACATTTTTTATAGTTTATTTCACTTTACTGTCTGTTTGAATGCAAGCTTGTTGCATGATTTTTTTTTTAACACTATCAAAGGCTGATAGAACAGTGTGTTTAAACTATTTGAATATTTTTTACATTTGTAATTTGGCATTGTTGTTTATTTTTTTTTCTCGTAATTTTGAACTCCGTTAATTCAAAATGACCAGCATCGTATGCACAGGATCTAGGTATTAACCAAATTTTCATAGTATTACATCTTCAGAGGTTTTCTGCTTTCACGATTATCAGAACAGTAATCATAATAAATAATCGCCAAATCGGGATAACGTATAGATTCTTGTATCCCAGAACCAATTTTCAATAATTTATTGTGTCGTTTCTATTGCTATAGGGCCGCTGGTACTTACATAATGTGTTGTGACAGACCAATACTATTCACTGTAATTTTTTCATTAAAATCCGTGGGGGTCGGTCAGGAGACCTTCCTTGTTAGTTTCACTCGAAATATCGTCTAAACTGTAAAATATAAATATAAATTGTAAGAAACAAAGATATTCAGTAGGAAATACAGTTTCTAGATCCGTAATTTGATTTCACAATTGTTTTGTAGTTTTCGAGCAATCGTCTCATCAAGTTGCAGAGGATTGGAAATGTTTCGCTTTCACAATTTATAATGATAATACTTCCAAAACAACTATAAACAGTAAATGAGTCGTTTGTAGCCTTTTAAAAGTTCTACAATGATACAGGATTGAATATCAAATTGTATTCTTAGTTTTTTAAATATAGGGTTTGTAATTTGGTTAATATTTTGAATTATTTTAAAAAGGTGGTAGTGATTTCGATATTTTAGCTATCTGTGAGTAATCCACAGCCCTTTAAGAGCTTTATAAGGATGTATAATTGTAAATTTATAGGAGTTCCATATTACAAAACTTTATTTACGTAAAACTGTTTCGTCAGGATCATAATCCCGAATTATATAGAAAAATTCTGAAGAATTTATACTTTTCTACTAACTTTTTATTTAAGGGGAGGGTGGACGTCGATTTTTTTTAGTTATTTATTGACTTTGAAACATGAAAATTTGTATAAATATTCCTCTTAACATTACTATATAAAATACCATTAATTTGTTTCAATTTTATTATAATTTTGTATTTTTTTTTAATTTAATTTTTTTTAACGAAAATTTGAAAATGCTGCTTGCGTGTAATTTGTCCACATTTTTGATTTATTTTATGAACACTCAAAAACACATTATGAACAAATTTGGGTTTGCATTTTTAAATCCCTTAGAAAGTTAATTTTTTTAAAATATTTTTCTGCATTAAAACTTTCATCATTTAATTAGGTTCTTATTCACTTTTAATTACCTTAATAAAATCCAATTATAAAATGCATACCCAGTTTCATTAAAAAGTATGAGAGGTGTCTTCTTGCCAAATTTTATACATCTTAAACAGAAATTTAATACGCATGGGGCATTTTAAAAATGCAAAACCATTGAAAATTCCGCTTCGAAAAAAATGCATTTAACCTTTTGCTTTCGGGTGGGACAGCCTCCATCCCAAACGAAGAACCTCTCAAAAAGACAGGTATTTGACATTCCAAAGGTGATTATTTGACATGTCATATACCTGCCTTTTTGAGAGTTTCTTCGTTTGGGATGGACGCTGTCCCACCCGTAAGCAAAAGGTTAAATGTGTAAAATAATGTTATATATTAAAAAAAAAACTTTTTTTAGTTGATTTTTGCTCATTTCAACGTCCACCGTCCCCTTATAATTAATCACTTATACATGGTATGCGATCGGATAGATTTATTAATAAAATATCCCGTACTCCTGAATGGTATCACGATCCTCCTTAAAATCAACAAACAGAAAGATCGTAATTACGAACGAAATCACGTACCTCAGATTCAAATCTGCTCTCCGATGGGCAGAGTTCAAGTCTGTGGTCATGAACGTAATTTTCAGTGTCGGTATCTCACAATGCTCTCACCCCCTCGAAGAACGTGATATCTTTCCATTATCACTTACCGCTAAGTCACGTGATCTCCAAACCTTGTAATTTCCCGTTCTTGACCTATATCTTACGATAGCAATATTCATAATCGCAATATCTGCCTGCTGAAGACGATTGGAAAGCGATGATGCTCATAACACGCTAAAGGTGAAAGGCAAAGGGGGATATAATTCGTGGTCATTATTCATAGCCTTGAATTGTTTTGGAAGGACTTGTTGAAATGCTTGTTGAAAATGATGATGGTGTTTTGGGGATGGAATAGTTGGTGATTTGGATTAAATAGGCGGGAGCGAAGTTGGAAAATGGCAGTTCAAGTAAAAAGCAGAGGTGGTTTAATAATTTACTGCCCTACGTTATAGCATATTCGTGTCTCTGATAAATATTTTGCTCTTATGACGCGCATTGCAGACAAAAAAATCTGCCATGACTCGCCGAGAAGGTTCTGCGCGAATAGCGTATTATTTGTTGTTTATAGCCAAGGCTGTGTAGCTTACCCAAAGAGTGTAGAACGGTCACAAAAGACGACCGGAAAAAGCATAGGCACAAAAGAAATACCCAAAGACATACATATTTGTTGATATACATATTATAAATATAGACAAACAGTTATGATATTATATTTAATCAGGGTAGAAGTTTAGAATAAAGACCAGAAAAGTAACAAAGAAACAAAAAAATAAAATAAAATAAAACAGAAAAAAAAGAAACATTTTAAAATATGAAACAGAAAAACATACACTAATAAAACAGTGCAAAAAGACTCAGAAACATCGATCGAGAAAAATTAAAAACATAAATTCTCATTAGCTAATGAGTTAACAGACACTACCCAAGATCTCCTTTATAATTCAAATGCAGTTTTTTTATCCGGGTAATAGAAGTTTTGTTTTTGCACACATTCGAAACCAGATAGAGTAATTCTTTCGTGAAGGTTTAGTTAAATGGAAAATTTTAGTCATAGAATGGGAAATATATATAGTGATTCGCATCACCAAATTAATTGCACAAACTGTAAATAACGTATTTCTCAACCTAAACAGTCCGACCTACCCGATGGTGTAAGGTATATGTTTGGACGGCCGGGAATTGCTACCCAATGTAGATCGGAAACTACTAGTAGCTACCTCCTCCCCCTACCACCAACCTCTAGGAAGGACGGACCCACATGTTTAATGTGCCCGTTCTTCGCGTGAACACGGGGACAGTTTGGATAGAGCCGGGAATTGAACTCGGGTCGCTCAGGTGCAAGCCCCGTGAGCTAACCACTGGTTTGTCTCACCCCTGTGAATAACGTTTCGTAAAATAAAACTGTAATAAATTTCCAATTATACAGACTTGTAAAGTTTTCAAAGAGCTACACATTGCTCGCTTGCTGTTCATAGCTAGTTAAAATATCGAAATTAGAACCGCCTTTCAATATATTAAAATATCCAAATTAGAACCACCTTTCAATACATTAAAATATACAAATTGGAACCACCTTTCAATATATTAAAATATCCAAATTGGAACCGTCTATCAATATATTAAAATATCTAAATTAGAACCGCCTTTCAATATATTAAAATATCCAAATTAGAACCACCATTGAATATATTAAAATATCGAAATTAGAGCCACCTTTCAATATATTAATATTCAAATTAGAACCACCTTTCAATATATTAAAATATCCAAATTAGAACCCCCTTTCAATATATTAAAATATCCAAATTAGAACCACCTTTCAATATATTAAAATATCCAAATTTAAACCACCGTTAAATATATTAAAATATCGAAATTAGAGCCACCTTTCAATATATTAATATTCAAATTAGAACCACTTTTCAATATATTAAAATATCCAAATTAGAACCCCTTTTCAATATATTAAAATATCCAAATTAGAACCAACTTTCAATATATTAAAATATCCAAATTAGAACCACCTTTCAATATATTAAAATATTGGAATTAGAGCCACCTTTCAATATATTAATATTCAAATTAGAACCACTTTTGAATATATTAAAATATCCAAATTAGAACCCCCTTTCAATATAGTAAAATATCCAAAGTAGAACTACCTTTCAATATATTAAAATATCCAAATTAGAACTACCTTTCAATATATTAAAATATCTAAATTAGAACCACCTTTAAATATATTAAAATATCCAAATTAGAACCACGCTATTATAAAAACTAAGAACTTGATCCGAAACTCAGTTCTATATCTTCATAGAACTGTGAAAGGAATACAAATTACTTTGTTACTATCTATAATATTTCTAGTTCTCACGATATAAGCATTTAAACTTCAAAATCGGAAAATTTCCAATCTTGTTCAAATTTATAAGACGATTGATTGCTCGAAAAGTATAAGCACTTTGTAAAAATAAGTAAATATCTATAAAGTAGCTTTCCTATTAAACATTTTTGTTAGTTACTATTTTAATCAATATTTTGCAGTTTAGAAGACATTTTGAATGAAAATAAGAGATGTGAAACAACAACTCTCTCTGATAAAAACTTTATCATCCAGAAAAAAGTTCAAAATATTCAAATAATGCAATTACTATTTTGATCCATATTTTCTAGTTTTGAGTGAAAACAAGAAAAGTGAAACAAATACTCGCTCAGATAAAAACTTTATCCTCCTGATAAAACAAAAGAATAACTCAAAATAATCACATACTGAAATTACTATTTTGATCAATATTTTCCAGTATAGATGATGTTTTAAGCGAAAATAAGAAAAGTGAAACAAAAACTCGCTGAAGTAAAACTTCATCTTCCCGAAAAAACCATTCAAAATAATCAAATACTGAAATTATTTCTGTGTTCTTAAATGGTACTCTATTTCCGACAATTCAAGTATAAATCGTCTACATATTTACCCATTTAGTTCTGAGATATAAGCGTCCAAAGTGTCTACATACTTCGCAGTGCTCTTATTTCAGCCAGATAATCCGGCCTTATACTTTACATTCATGTCAAAATTGCTCACGTTGCAGTTTAATGACGTTTATCAATACATCAGTTTTGAAGTACCAAGCGTTAAGCTCATTACATGGGACGCGACAGTCCAGTGGTTAGCGTGCGGCGATCGAACGACCAGAGTTCAAATCCCGCCTCTGCCCAAAACAGTCGCCGTGTTCACGCGGAGTACGATCACGTTAAACGTGTGGATCTCTAAGTCCTTCCGAGAAGTTGGTAGTAGGGAAAGGAGGGTACGGTCCTTGTGAATGCCACCCCACTGGGTTCCGGTTTAAATTGGGAGGCACTTCCTGGCCTTCTAAACAGGCATCTTACACCTATGGGTAGGTCGGACGGTATAAGTCGAAGAAGATTCGTGGCCTCTATTGTGTCGACAACAAATCAACCTCAGAGAGACAGACAAGCGGACATCACAGTAAAAATAGATAAAAAAGTATAAATAATTTAGTATCACGTCTGATGTTATAATAGCAAAAATTAAGCACACATCTACATCAGAAGGTCTTTATTTTTCTTCCTATAAGACGTACAAAAGTTTAAAAAAAAAAGGCCAGTAAATATGCAGCAAATGTTCGCTGATAAACTGGGTCATAAGGATGACTTTAAAAGCTTTGCTGGGGAGTACTTTGTTCCCCTGTTGTCCACCGATGGTAATTTTAAATTTTATATTAGAAGTACTAAACGCACCGTTGGCATCCATGTAGCAGAGCATGCTCGGGATGTCAGGGATAATAAACTTTCTACATCTCTTGCGCAATTTGTTGTTAAAGATAATTTTCAACCTCTTTTTGAAAAGACTTTCCTTTTGATGCTTTGTAATAACCCTCGTGATATTCTCCTCTTTGAATCCCTTTTTATTTATATTTACCGCGAGTCCGTTTGTAATTTTGACCCTGTTATGAATTTGAGTTACGCTTGGCGAATCATTCTCGACTCCATGCAATTCAAGTCTCTGCAAAGTTATCTTTGACGTCTTCATTTTTGGGATTATGCTTGATTGCCAGCCCCTCCCCCCTTTTTTTCGATTTCTGTAATTAAATTGTAATTTAATATGCTGTTCTTTTGTTGTTGAAATTTTTGAAACTCTAAAAATTAGTTTACGGTTTATCCTTGTCTAAACGTAGATTCTTTTGTAAATTGTATTTATGCAAATTTTGTCGCTATATCTGGTCTATATATGAACGATTCAATTTTATTTCCGTGTAGCCACTGATGAAGAGCGTACTTATGCTCGAAAGCGCTCTGACCTTTTTTTTTAAACTTTTGTACGTCTTATAGGAAGTAAAATAAAGACCTTCTGTTGTGGATGTGTGCTTAATTTTTGCTAGATAAAAAAGTGTTCATCAGGTCCTAAAACATGTATTAGCACCAAAATCCTGAAATAGAAAATTTTGATAAAAACAATACTTTCTCAATACTACTTATGAGAAAGTAAAAATTTACCAAATCGATTTGAATTAGAGATAAGCTTGAAAACGTGATATGTTTTATTAGAAGCTGAAATGTGGGTGAAGAGGCAAATCAACAGAAAAACTATCAAAGTAAGGAGTAGAAGTTTTGAAGGAATATAACAAGGATTTCTGTTCCAATATTTGTGATACTAAAGTTATTCGTCGTCATTCCTATGTCAACAACATCATGAGAGGGAGAAAAAAAGACTACAAAATTATTTTTATAACAACGCTAGACAATACTACTCTCTCAACTCGAAATAATAAAGTTTGACTATTTCACGGTTATGCAGTGTGACTACTATTGTTCTACAAAGATATGCCATTCGCTGATAAATAAAATATTGCACATAAAAAAGTGGTAATCATTTTGTAACATTATTTAACAGAATTTTTTTCATATATATTTATATTTTATAAAAAAATTTATTTTATGAAAAAAAAAATCGTGTTTTTTTAGCTCCCTGATAATTAAAATGCTTTGTAATTAGTTATTAGTTGGGTAGAAAAATTGTAGCAAATGTTATTCGATTTTCTCAATTTGTTTCAGAGACGTTTAGTGCCCTTTGTGAGAAATTTTTTGCCCAATATCTCAAGAACAGTTAGTAGTAACTTCTAAGCAACGGTGCCCATTCAATTCCTAATAATAAACTTGTATATAAATCATTCACTCGTCTAATAATAAAATATTGAATTCTTTATTTTGATGTGAATAACATTTATGGGCTTTCTCTAGCGGTGAAACGGAGCGTTACAGAAAATGTAAACACTTTGGATACTTGTATCTAATAGATAGAAATGTAAATATGTTTTTTTCTTATGACACAAAATAGGATTCAGATTATGAATATATAAAAGTA
This sequence comes from Amaurobius ferox, assembly GCA_951213105.1. Taxonomy (NCBI): domain Eukaryota; kingdom Metazoa; phylum Arthropoda; class Arachnida; order Araneae; family Amaurobiidae; genus Amaurobius; species Amaurobius ferox. The sequence goes on from OX578154.1 coordinate 100,847,961, forward strand.
ATTTCAATACTTTAATACTTTTATCGAAAAAAAATATAATGTTGCTTTTTGAGCGAGTGCTTCTTTTATGTTTCCAACTTTCACTCAAAATATATAGTGAACTATAAAGGATAGATATAAATAGCAAACGACAAAATTGTGTACTAGAAAATTTAATTTCTAAATCCATAGTTTTTTTTTTTAAAAAAGCTCTTATAGTTTTCGACTAATCGTCTTCTCAAGTTGAAGAAGTATGAAAAATTTATGTTTTGTAATGCTTATATATTAAAAACTGAAATAGATAACTATAAACAATAAGAAGTTGTAGCTCTTTGAACGTCCCATAAGTGTACATAATCAGATTTTGGATTGAGTTCCTTTTTTTTTTTCGATATTACAAAAGTTGAGTTTTATTTTACAAAGTGTAAAAAAGTTTCATTTCGGCTCTATTACACTAGAGCCACAACTTATTTTGTTTTTCATAGGTTTTTCTATTTTAAATCAAAATCATGCAATATCTCAAAATGGTGCATATTAGAGTCTTATAATTCAGGCCTTTTCTCTCTCTCTCTTTTTTTATTTTTACATTGGATGGCCAGTTTCATTTTCTAATAACGTTTTCTTCGATATTTGTAAAATAAATTAAAATACCTTCAAAAAATTGGTCTTTTTCTTGGTCTAATTACGTCAAAAATCAAAGGCCTTTGACTTCATTGATTGAAATGGTTATACCAAATTTCCTTCAATTTATTCTATAGATATCGCGTCCATAAATATATAGATATATAGCTATTATGACAAAATGTTTAATTCATATTTTGGGATCCTAAAAACCTGTCCAAAATGTGTATACCCAAATTTATCGATATCCGAAGTTGGATTTTAAATGTTTTTGCAACTCCCCTTTTATATACGTTATTAGAAAATGTACTAGGCTTTGCCCGGGTCCTAAGTAAGCGCCGCTACTTAAACAATACAGATGCGTCTTTGACACTGTGCAAATGATCTCATTTGATACGCCTTAAATAAGCACGCTGCAATCTGCCACACATGTACACAAACATCTGGTTCGCCGATCGTTGGTAGAACAACACAAAAATATCTCACATGCTTCTTAAGCTATACTTTTTTAATTATTTGCGAAGTTAAAGAACCGATGTTCAAAGAAGTTATACTTTTGGATTGCTTAAAATAAATACTAATAAATGAAAATAATTGAAGTCGCAGTAAAAGAGAAAATTTCCTTTACACCAGAAGTAAAATTTGCAGAAGAAAATTAATGGCCATCTCAGCTATTTTTATCTGATTTAAGTCACATTTTTAAAACACACATATAATATTCAAAAAATTCTGTATTCCAAAAATTGAAAATTTATCTTTGAAATCCACGAATTCAGAACGTGAGTATAATATATTCTTAACATACCAACTGCGTCTAGAACGCGAACACTGAATATTGTGTGCAGCTGTAGTGGATAAGTTGATTTGACGAAATGGCGCAAAATGCAGATTTTTCGCTTTTAAAATTTACAGCTTACAAACTACATAATCCGAATTAAAAGCAAAAACACGATGAGATTTGTTGTATTGGGAGTTTAGCTAATTCTGTACCGAATTTTGCAGCTGTCTCAAATTCCAATTTTCCACTACTGACGATTCATATACATGACAAAAATTATTTTTACATGATAAACATTATTTTTTTCAAGTAAAATGTATTGATGGAAAATTGAAAGTCTATGTGAAAGTTGAGTGGCGTCTATTACTCCAGTTATTTTCATGTTCGTAATTTCAAACAGCACAATAACATGCATTATATATATCTAAGTCCACGACGAACTAAATTTGAAATCATATGTTGCATTGGACAAATAATGTTATGAAATTAAACGTTAATTATATATAAATGTAATCCAAAAAATCCTAGCTAAATAGTGCTGAACTAAAAAAAAAAATTCTTAACTCAATTTTTTCTAAACTAAAGCCCAAGGAAATGTTCTAAATTTCTCTTGTAGAAAAAAATACTGAAATATTCTAATAAGAACTTGGATCTCAAAACTACCTTTTCTTTTTATAAGTTGTGCAAAAAAAATAACTAAATCCCTTGAGCATTTTGCCATCAATCGACATAGACAAAGGGTAAAAAAAACGAGACTTTCATTTTTATTTTCAAGAACATGAAAACATTCTGCAAAGTAACTAAATATTTGTTTCAATAGGAGAAGATATATGTTATGACTGACATTACCATACTTTCCAACTTCATTCTGGTGCAGTTGGAGAGACGCTGCTTTAATTCTGTGGTCATTCTAATAATTTCTCATATTTTAATATAGATGGCAAGTATTGCTTTACATAATATTTTAAATAGTTTCCTCAAAGGTAATGTATTTTAAAATTTTTATGGATTTCAATATTTACTAACTATAAAATCCGAAATCGCTTTATCGACAGACGCCTGTAATTGGTCAACCTTAAAAATAAACATTTGGTGAAAAAATGTAACCAAATAGTGAAATATTTAAAGAGGTAAACCAAATATTGAACACATTTTGCAAAACATAAACAATTGAACTAAATATTGAGGCTATTGTCCAAAAAGGGCGACTATAATTCAGAACTTCATCGAAAACAAATGAACTTTATTCAAATGCCGTCATGGAAATATAAATTGACTCTCTATAAAAGCAGCATTTCATTCATAAACGTTTTTCCATTCCTTGCATTCATCACAATACTATAATAATTTATTTTATCTAAAAACTTAAAACCATGGAGGTACAAGTAATTTAACTCTATGCTTAAAACGTCATCGAAAAAATCGTCTGGTTCTCTGTGTAAAATCAATGAGTGTTTCATTCATATCAGCTATATTGCAGACTCCATGAGCTAAATAATTTTGCTTTAAAGAAATGCAGCAATTCTTATACAACTCGTTCTATATATTTTGCTGTTTACATTCTTCATAAGTGAAAATTAGGCTTCGTTTTAGAAATAATCGAAGTTGGATGATCATTTAAACTCAAATATATTGTAATTGCGTTGTTTTAGTATGTAGATGCACAGAATTTAAACAAAAATTAAAGCGGTTTTAGAACAGATACAACACTAAAAAATCAGATGTGACACATGACTTTCCTTATATAATGCAATGAATTTACTACTTTTACAGTTAAAAAAATGTTATTCTTATAGTAGATATTTATTATTTATATACTTTCCAAGATAATGGATTTTCTTCAATTAGTCGTTCTTTTCATTGATTTAGCGTCATATTTATCCTTTTGGCGAAATTTTCGTTAATTTGGCAAAATTAAAAAATGTCGCCAAGTTGGCGACATTCCGCTAAATTCGTCGCCAAAATCTCGCCAAGCGTTATGGAAGGAGAAATAAGTTATTCTTACAGCAGATAAATGACTATTGTGCTTTCAAATACAAAAGCATTATTCAAAGTATCTTTTCTCGTGAATGGAACGCGTTAGATACACGAGAATGATGTTACCCAATTTATCGCGTAATATTACATATGAAAAGTGAACGTGTTTCTCAACAGTTAATATTTTCTTTAATTTATGGGATTTTTTTTGACAAATTTATTGAAAAATGTGTAATATCTCGAGAATGGTTCATGCTAGCGTTCTAAAGTTTATGTCAATCATTGTCTCAGGAAAAATTACATAAGACATGTCTATTTGCGTAACTTTATTAAAGGTTTTGATTTTTTGATGATTTTTTCAAAATTTCATTCGAAAATTTAGGGGGGTTCTGACCATTCGATTGTGTTTTAAAACTGTGGCGATTTGGCGTCGGGCCCCGAACCAGGGACCTGATGCATTGTAGACCGACATTATAATCACTGAGCAAAAGCTAGCTCCTCCTCTGTTCTTATAATTCGGATTTGGCTCGTGTGGCATCTTTGACAGATGTCTTTGCTGCCGCACACTCCCCTCGCTGATGAGGAGGCCGAGAGGCGTGTCGCCTCGGCGTGACGTCAGGGCCGGGAGGCGTGTTGCCTCGGCGTGACGGACAGTTGAGGTCAACCAGGAAGGGAGTGTCAAGGCTTCTGACTCCTTGTGGTGCTGCCATCTCGTGCTGAGAGGCGAAGTCGTTGGAGAAGGTTGCGTCTTTCAAACGTCCAGTCATCATTGTGGCGATTGTGCGTCGCCGGGCCCCGAACCAGGGACCTGATGCACCGTAGACCGACATTATAATCACTGAGCAAAAGCTAGCTCTTCCTCTGTTCTTATAATTCGGATTTGGCTCGTGTGGCATCTTTGATAGATGTCTTTGCTGCCGCAAAACAATAGGCTTCCAGTATTCATGGATTGTGATTTTTGAACCAAATTTTATTTGAATCGCTCCATTTGTTCGTCTGTCATTGTCTCCACAGACCCACTGACACACACACACACACACACACACACACACACACACACATACTCACACACACACACACACACACAGGCATCTCCTCAAAAATGTTCGATTCGTGATCACGGATGCTTGAAACGTGTTCTCCCGTCGAAAACTCGAATTCGAATTTTCGACCCCGTCACAATACTTTCCTTATACATTATGTATATAAGGAAAGTAATATGAATTAAAAAAAATAAAAATCACGTTAATGACACAAGATGGATGCCATATCTTATTTTGAAGTAAGGCACGTGATCTCTTCATATAAAGGGTTGTTGTTGTTGAAACCCAAACCGTCCGACCTACCAGAAAGGTGTAAGGTAACTGTTTGGACAGTCGGGAAGTGCCACCCAATTTAGACCGGAACCCAGTGGGGGAGGCATCCACAGGGACCGTACTCCTCATATAAAGGGTGTAATTATTATTTTAATTTTTATTTAAAAAATTACTGAATATATTTTGCTGAATTTTTTTTTATATTTGATGGAATGACTTAAATATTTCCTAAAACTTTCGAAGCAATTTGTGAATTTTAAATTCGCTAAAAATTTTTTTTTGAAAAATTAGGTCCCATAGGGTTCAATGTATTTCATTTTTTCAACCCGGGTTCAATCCAAAACTAATTGGGTGATCTTATTCATTTATATTCCCATATGTCCTACAGACCGTCTGAACAACATACTAAAATTTCATTTTGATAAAGTCATTTTTACGGCAGTTATCGTGCTAATGGACTGACAGACAGAATGAACAACGTCATAAACACTTTTCAACTATGTTGTACAGTGTTAATAAATGATACGAGAAACAACGAATAAACTTATTGAATTTAATTAATGTTTCATTTTACAAGATGCTATTCACGTAAAACCACTTCGGCTTCATCTGAATGGGGCCAAAGTGGTTTTTAATATTTAAATGATTTTAATATTTAAATACATATTTTACAAAATGTGAACTGGGGGGCTTAATAAAGAAACGATTTAATAAAAAAATGTAATTAAGTGGTATGTATTAATGTGTGTATATGCATGTGTGTTTGTGCATGTATGTGAGCGTGTGTGCATAATTGTGTTGTTAGGAAGGACTCTGGAATAGTAGATGTGCGCTCAGAATACAAGAATGATTCCACATTTTTGTATAACTAACGCGTTTATTCACAAGCATATCACAAACAAGAACAATATACAGTAAAACAGTACTTAAATGCTCCACCAATTTTATAAAACAGCGATTAGTATTGTCAAAGGATTGACAAACGTCACAATTCAATGTAGGTCGTATCACGTCAACAACTTTCCAACTGAGTGATGACTCCTTTCATAGACTCTCCATAGAAACTTCTGGAAATCTCTCATATCTCGTAGAATACGAGTTATTTTGAGGTGTTTCACGAGGCTTTGAAAAAGTCGTTAAATATCGCCAAATAGACGATACATTGTTAAATATGGCTACCCTTCTTCTACTTCGGCATATAACAACCCTAGAAACACGTCATGCGAAAGGATGCCTATACGGGTGTTTTCTCCACCAGCGTCTACAGCTCGCGGATTCTGGATTTATCAAAAACGCTGCAGCACTCAGTTTTGCTTTTTGCGCATGCGAGTGAACTTCGCGGGCCTCGATGTTTGTTCTTGCAGTTTCTCTTTCTACACCGGTTTAAAAAGTAAATTTCTCGATTTAAAAGAATAAATTACATGATCTACGATTTCATGTAGGAATGGGGGGCTCGTTGACAAAGATCGTAGATGAACTTTGTTATCAGTTTGTAACGAAAGTAGCTTAAATTCATTTTTACTTTCCCTGCAATACATGGTAATGTATAGGGAAAGTATTGGAATCATGCCGAAAATCGCAACTCGAGTTTTCGACGGATCTACACGTTTCGAGACCTCTAGAATACGAAAAAACTATTTTTAGCGTGACGTCTGTGTGTGTGTCTGTGTGTCTGTCTGTCTGTCTGTGCAGATTTTGTATCCACTCTAACTAAAAAACTAATGGACCGAATTTCACAAAATTTGGTAGGTAAGTTACTTGTGAGCGAGTCTGTTGCTGATTAGTTTTGGGTACGATTCGGAATAAAAGAACCCGTCTTTTTTTGCGAAATGGCCCGCAAAAGCTTGTATCCACTCTAACTGAAAAACTGATGAACCGAATTTCACAAAATTTGGTAGATGACAAAATTTGGTCACTTGTGGGTTACCTTGGTGCTGATTAGATTTTGGTACGATTCGGAAGAAAATGACCTGCTTTTTCTGCAAAATGGCCCGCAAAAATCGTCCAAATCTAAACTAAAGAACTGGGTATACTCAAATATATCCATTAAATGCTGATTTAATACGTAATTTTTAACGACGAAAAGAATAAGACCAACCCCATTACACTAGGACTAGCCGTTCTCGAGATATTTTAGTTTTTCGTACTTTCCCTAGGCCACCTTTGAAAATAAGCCCGGTTACCGAATGAGAACGAAAATTGAATTAAAAGTGAAATAAATTTAGTTAAAATAAAGAGAACGTTAATATAAGTCTGCAGGGAAGGTCATGTGCTGCCCACATCAGATTTTTACTTTCCCTGCAATACATAGTAATGTATAGGGAAAGTATTGGAATCATGCCGAAAATCGCAACTCGACTTTTCGACGGATCTACACGCTTCGAGACCTCTTGAATGCGAAAAAACTATTTTTAGCGTGACGTCTGTGTATGTGTCTGTCGGTGTGTCTGTCTGTCTGTCTGTGCAATGTATGTATCCACTCTAACTAAAAAACTTACGGATCGAATTTCATAAAATTTGGTAGGTAAGTCACTTGGGGGGGGGGGAGACCATGGTGCTGATTAGTTTTTCACAGGATTCGTAAAAACAGAACCCCTCTCCTTTTTTTGCGAAATGGCTAGTAAAAATTCCATATGTTCACTCCAGATAAAATACTAATGGACCAAATTTCACAAAATTTGGTATATTAGTTCCTTCTGGGATACTCTGGTGCTGATTGGATTTCGGTACGATTCGGAAAAGAACAAGCTGCCTTTTTTACGAAATGGCCAGCAAAAATTTCATGTATTCACTCTAGTTAAAGTACTAATTGGCCTAATGTCACTAAATTTGGTAGATAAGTTACTTATGGAATGCTCTGGTGCTGATTAGATTTTGATACGATTCGGAAAAGAACAAACTGCCTGTTTCTCCGAAATGGCAACAAAAATTGCCAAAATCTAAAAAAAAGAAAAAAAGACTACGTATGCTCAAATGCATCAATTAAATTATTGTTTCATACACATTTTTTGACGAGGAAAAGAATATAACACACTCAATTATACTTTAGGACTAACCGTTCTCAAGATATTTGAAATTTCTTGCATTTTTTTACGCCGCTTTCCGGAAAATTTTCAATTTCCAAATAAAAACAAAAATTGAATTAAAAATGCAAATTTAGTGTTAGTTTGCGCAATTAAGCTCAATTTAGTGAATTATTAAATAAATAAAGAAGAAATGAATTTGAGTCTGCAGGGAAAGTCATGTGCTGCCCACATCAGATTTTTTTTAAAGAAAATTAAATGTAACCACACGTTATAGAATTGGCGATGAAATTTATTTTTAACTTTGCCACGTGTTTAGAAATCAAATATCTGTTTTTTTCGTTTTATTCATGAAAATTCTAATATTAAATAATGTTTTTTAATATTTTTGTATCAGCACACATGTTTTAATATATTAGAGAGAGCTCTCCCCCCCCTCCACCCACCACCACGAATCAAAATGATCAGTTCAAATAAAAAATAACAGTTGTACATGTAATTTAAATATAAAATAAATTTAAAATCATCAGTTCAGAAAAAAAAATATTGTTTCTCAACAAAGGGAAAGTGAAGATTTTATCTAGATGCTGATGTAACACGATGCAGGATGTGATTTTTTAGAATTTTTTTTAAATATAAAACATATTTATTTTAACCCAGGGCACCTCCTCTCTCTTGAAGAACCATGGTTCAAATCAACAAGCTCTGTTTTTAACTGCATTAGTATACTATCCTTAGCCTGAACTCACTTATAATTAAACTATTAAAAGCAAAATATTTGTAAATTACTTAATAATTTTAACTGTACAATACTCCCAAGATAAGTATATCACATGTTGTGACCATTTATTTATGCAAGTGATGTTATGGATTGATACTGATCTTTTTTTTATGGTATGAATTCTTTTCTTTAAAAATAACTCTTGGTAATATATTTATACATATGTATGTACTAGCAGCATACCCGTCCTTCGTACGGAGTATATAATATAAAAAAACTTATAATTCGCAATCATGTGCAAATTCTGATAAAATATTAAATTTATTGCTCATAAAGAGAAGTTTAAGAATATCTGTTCTCACTATGCAAAATTATCTTCACGGGCAAATCTGAAGAATAAAATATCCTGGACACTTTTGTAAACAAATTCACACACAAAAAAAAAAAGAATTGAATCAATATATGCAACCACGTACTACTTATATTGTCGCAAATTAGAAAATATGCCAGTGTGTTAGTAGAAGCTTAAACATATTGTAATATGAGTCTTAAAAGTATTTACCAAAATAAAAAAGATGACGTAATAAATTGAAAGTATCAAAAATCCCCGTAATCTTAATACCAGAAGGTCGTAATTGATTCCAATATATGTCAATATATATAAAAATTTTGCCAATATACCTGTACTACTTATATTGTCGTAGATTAGAAGATATACCCGTGCATTTGTAGAAGATTACTTGTACAACGTACTATATATGAGTTTCAACAATTTTCGTCATAATGAAACAATGGCATAATAATTTGAAAATATCAATAATTCCTGAATCAACTGTCCCCGAAATATCAATAATAATGATGTTTAAACCTGAAGACCGTAATTGATATTATCCAGTTAAAAATGCAATGTCAATGAAATTTATTTTATATACATATTTTTATTAGATTTAATAAAAATCATATGACACATAACACATTGGATCCGTTGCTAAGCGACATGATATCATCTGCTTCAAATAAATTGATGGAAATCATGTCGTCTGAATAATGTGATCTCCATGGAAGGTTTGGCGACATTTTCGTCTCCATGATATTTTTATGGATTTACAAATATTTTTATCAATTTAGTGATATTAAAAAAAATAGTTAAATGCGTTACTAAGTAGGATGGATGGACTGACCGACAAATGCTACAGAAACATCATTTCAGTACTCTATTCTAAAAAAACAAATTTAATTTCATTGATTTGGGTCATTTTTATTAATTTGGAGATATTTCCTCTAATTTGGTAAAGTTTAAGAAAAGTTACCAAGTTATTTAGAGATATTCCGCTAAATTCGTAGCTCTAAATTTGCAGATATGAAGAATAAAATATCCATATCCCGTCTGTATATATAATAAATGAAAACATTAAAATTGTATTAGAAGATACATACATCCGTTCTACTCTTTTTCTGCTTCAACAATCGGCTAAATGAATTTATTGGGTAAACACAATATATGAGTTTATTAGCTAAACACAATATATGAGCTTTGAAACCTCTTTGCTAAAATAAATAAAAGTGTGATGTACGCAGTTCGCAATATATATAATTAAAAGAACAATCAAACCGTTCATTTATTATGAGTTTATTAGCTAAACACAATATATGAGCTTGAAACCTCTTTGCTAAAATAAATAAAAGTAATGTACGCAGTCCGCAATATATATAATTAAAAGAACAATTAAACCGTTCATTTATAAAATATATTTTTACATCCATTTATTTATTATACAAATAGAAAAAATAATAATAATCATTAACAAACACATTTAATTCCATTCCTTTGCCGAGCAACATGATATAAGATAGAATCTTCCTCATAAAATGCGAAATTAAATAACCATTTTAATTTCTTTATACTTCTAATCGTTGAGTAAAAGCTTGTGAAATACATGGAGGTTAATACATGTAAAAACATGGAGGTAGATTTTTCCATTTAAATCCATGTTTCAAACAATTCATGCTTTCAGATAGTGACTATTTAATGCAAAAATCCTGCATCAAACTCAAAAATAAAGTTTTAATTCCCTTTGACGCTTTAAACAAACGATTTTTATCCTTTCCGTTTGGATAAACCACGGAGTTGGAGAGTAGAACTCCTATAAAAAAAGTTCCGTTTTTCATTAATATCTCGACAACCCCTAGACTTAGAAACTTGAAACTTGGGCAAAATTTATGGGGGGCTATTTCAAGGCAACCCACAAAATTTCATTAAATTCGGTTCAGCCGTTCTCTCGTGATGATGAGACAAACGAAAGTTTCGTTTTTTGCTAATATCTCGAGAACAACTGGTCGTAGAAATTCCAACCATAGACTAAATTTTAAATGGGGCTATTTCTAGGTTACCGACAAAATTTCATCAAATTCGGTTCAGCCGTTCTCCCGTGATGATGGGACAAACAGACAGACAGACAGACAGACAGACAGACAGATTTTCAATTTTATTTATATAGATATACACATACATTGAAGGGGGCATATTTTAAACAGACGAGGGAAGCGTTTTGAGAGGGAAATATATCTAAAATTAATTAAAATGCAGGTTTACAATATCATCATGGAGAGATTTGCCAAAAATATTTCAGTGGTTATTGTGAATCCTCAAATCCCTTATATATGTATATGAATGAGATAATGTTAGTTTGACTGTGAAACAAGAATTTGACTTTATAACAAGTTAGATGTAACTTCGTAAGTGTTTCATATCCTTTAGACGGCAATGTTTAAAATTCAACCAGAATTTGAGAATAAATTCACGAAACATTGGTAACATTTTATTACATAAACTGATAAAACAAAATTTAAAAATATGATAAGTATTACCTATATCATTATATTAAATAATATTTTGTGTGTTCTACACATGAATAGATTCAAAATCATGAAGGTGATAGAATATTTAAGAATTACAGAAGCGTTACTGAAATGTTTAGTTTCAAACCCTCAAAACATACTTTTCAATATATTTTTTTCTAATTTTTAAATTATAGATCAAGGGTCAGCAACCTTTCTACATTATTAATTTATACTTCTAACATTTTATATTAGCTTTATAACATTTTATATTAACTATTTAATTTCTCAGCAGGTATTGATGTTCAACAGTATTGGTACAATTAATTTTGAAAAATAAAGACCAAATTATAGAGTTACTGAAAAATAATTTTATTTTTAGCGACTGCTAAATTCACCGATGGCTATTACTTTAATTGAATGATGAATTCATGATTTTCATTTATGAGCTTTTAAATTTTTTGGGCTGTTAATTTTTTTGTATACTACATATTTCACAATTAAATATGCCTGGTGTTCATAATTTGATATGCATTTATATTTTGATGTGAAATTTGCAATTCAATCATTTACTCTTTTAACTTTGCAAGAATATTCTAAATAACTCTCACTATGAATTATGCAATTTATAAGTGCAGTTTAAACATGATACCATATATACACGTGAAATTAGGTTATGACTTAAATTATAATTTCATTATATAGTTAGTCTGAAAGTGAAGACAAATCAAAAGAATTATAACCTGGATGCGAGGATAAATGTAATAGGACATGTGGACAAAAGTATCTATTTACAAACAGTCAAATATGAATTGAGATATGTCATCAAAACAAACAAGATGGCATAAGACAAATCAAAAGAATTATAACCTAGATGCGAGGATAAATGTAATAAAACTTGTGGATTAAAAAAGTATCTATTTACTTTATGAAAGTTTCTATAATGAAAGTTTAAGAATTATGCAGCTGTATTTTTGCAACCAAAAGTGCTCTCTAAAAAACAAATTACTTATATAAGACATATTGCAAAATAAAATCATTTCGAAGAGCATGGCCTTGAAAAGGGCCGTTTGTTTCTATAGTTTATATTTAAAACAATATCAGACATGTTAGAGAGAAGCAAACAGTCAAATATCAATTGAGATATGTGATCAGAACAAACAAGATGGCGTTCGCGCATGCGCAGAAATATTCAGGAATCCGAAACTTGCTGCTGCAACGTTTTTGATAAATCGAGAATCGTAGACACTAGTGTTTTCTTCGTCTTCGAAAGAGATGAAAGCGAGAGGGAGGAAAATAGACTCCAGAGCTTTTTACAAATTCGTAACAATAGTTATGTACGCGTATTGTGCATATTTGTATATGTATTTATATGTGTATATGCATGTAGAATACATTCTAAAGTGCTTCCTATTTTAGAGACAGGTTGTGATTGGCTAAGAAGGAGAGCGTTAAGATTGTTTAGAAAGTTTTCATTTTTTTATGTTGAAACATCTATCCAGATTTAAACTCTTATTTTTGTCTTCGAACGGATCTCTCAAATCTAAAAAATATGAATGACATCACCATACGATAAATGCCTACCATTATAAAATCATAAAATATATGCTTTAGGTGCCAATTCAGTCAACTAGAATATATTTTATTACTTATTTTATAAAATTTTCTTAGTTAAATTTGTGTCTTATGCGTGGTAAAATAAACAAATATTTAAATATTAGACGGAAAAAGGGTTTTTGTTTTAATTTCATACAGTATTTAATGATGAAGTATTTAAAAAAGACATTAAATAAAATAATTTGAGTAAAGCCAATCATTTCATATTTTGACATATTATTTTGACCACCCTGATATATAATAAATAATAAATAATAAAGGAATAAAGCCTAAAGCATTTACTGAAATAATTAAACAAACTTTTATTATGAAATATTTTAAAGGTATTCTTTTATATTCCAACTTAATAAAAATGAAAAGTTTGTTTTAAATTTCGCGTAAAGTTTCTTTTGTTAAAAATAAATTTGTTCACTTCACTTTTTGACTTTTGCATTTTTTTCTCGACTGCCTTAGGGTATAATTTATATGCAGTGACATGGAATTTTTTAGACGGACATTGCGATTACGGAATATGTTTTTTTAAGTCTCCAAGCAGGATTTACGTCAATACCACTTTCTGTTTTAAATTATTAATATATATTTCAAAACAAAAAACCAAAACAGCTTAATTTCTGCAATTTGCACACTTGTGTTAAGAAAATCATTAATACATACGATGATACCAAAACAAAACAAAATACTGACTGAACTTTGAATAGCTTAGTTAAAAGTTAAAAAAATGAACTCTAATAATTTGAGTTGCAATGTTCTCAGTCTTCAATTAATATTTGTTCATGTAGTCAATATTTATAAAAAAGAAACTTTATGTTGAAAGAAAACATAGTACTATTAGCAGAAAAATAATTTATCAAAATTGTCAATTCCTAATAACATTTTTCCACTCATACGAATTACGAAACATTTAATATCTAATTGTTCCAGATCTGTATAACTATATGAGTAGATAAGCATATTAGGTAAAAGGGTATTATGCCAAACAAGGGCGTAGCACTATTAGCAGGAGAGCAATTTATCAAAATCTTAAATTCGAAATAACATTTTTCCTGGCACACAAATGACAGAAAAAATTCATATTTAGTTGTTACAAATATAACAATATTGTACGAGTGGGTATAGTGATACTCGTATTAGTAAAAAATAAATTTATGTCAAACGATAGCATAGTACTATTAGCAGATGAGCAATTCATCAAAATCTAATATTACATTTAACACATATTACATCAATCTAATATTGCATTTATCAAAATATAATTTACATTTAATCTAGCGTTACATTTATAAAAATCTAATTTACATTTAATCTAACATTACATTTATCAAATTCTAATTTACATTTAATCTACTATTACCGAATAATATTCTTACTTTCCCTGCAATACATGGTAATGTATGGGGAAAGTATTAGAATCATGCCGAAAATCACAACTCGAGTTTTCGACGGATCTACACGTTTCAAGACCTCTAGAATACGAAAAAACCATTTTAGCGTGACGTCTGTGTGTGTATCTGTCTGTGTGTCTGTGCAGATTTTGTATTCACTCTAACTAAAAAACTAATAGACCGAATTTCATAAAATTTGGTAGGTAAGTCACTTGTGGGCGAATCCGGTGCTGATGAGTTTTGGGTACGACTTGAGATAAAAGAACTCGCCTTTTTTTGCAAAATGACCCGCAAAAGCATGCATCCATTCTAGCTGAAAAACTAAGGGATCGAATTTCACAAAATCAGGCAGGTAAGTCGCTTGTGGATCACCCTGGTGCTGATTAGATTTTGGTACGATTCGAAAAAAATAACCTGCCTTTTTTTGCAAAATGGCCTACAAAAATCGACAAAATATAAAATAATAAACTACGTATGTTCAAATATGTCCATTAAATGCTTGTTTAATACGTAATTTTTAACGAGCAAAAGAATAAAATCAACCTCATTACACTAGGACTAGCCACTCTCGAGATATTTTAGTTTTTTCGTATTTTCTCTACGCCACCTTTGAAAATAAGTCCAGTTATCAAATGAGAACGGGCATTGAACTAAAATGAATTACACTTAATTAAAATAAAGAGAACGTGGATATAAGTCCGCAGGGAAAGTCATGTGCTGCCCACATGAGATTTTTTTCATTCATATTAATTGCAAAATAATTAATAACTAGTTAAATAACATATTTAAATATAAAAAAAGGTATGGGCATTAATAAAGCGAAACTTTCTGAACTTTGCTTAAAAATAACTTTATACCATCGTTCAATGAAATACAAAATGTATCTGGGAAAATAATAGTAGCCCAAACCACTACATTATATACAAGATAAGAAATGAAAAACTTACCCAGCATAACCACTTAATTACAATGATATCATCGATCTTACTCAATGTTTTTATTCTCTTCTGTTTATATACAGAAATCTTTCTCCCCAAGGAGTTCCTTACCGGTTTCCATCAGTAGCTTCCGAAACATATAATGCAGTCCTTGACAGAGTTAAGAGACCTTGAAGAAGCATTGCTGTGTATACCACTTACTAGAAATATTTTCTTCTAAATACATTATACCCCATTGTAATAGAAAAGTTATACCCAGGTATACGGGGTGTTTCAAAGAGAGTGTAGGAATATATATTTCTTGAATAACTGATTTTAGATTCAGGGCTTCAATTTTAGAAATGCTTTGAAAAAGATACATTTTCTGTAAAAGTTTTCTGTAAAAGTTTTTGAAAAAGTTTGGGTAACGCGACGCACTTTAGTAAAAAAAATCGAAAATTTTACTTATTGTACGGGCCCTTTATGAAAAATCTGATGTGGGCAGCACATGACTTTTCCTGCAAAATCACATTCACGTTCTCTTTATTTCTTCAATATTTTATTAAATTGAGTTTAATTGCATAAAATAACAGCCGTAATTATTTTAAATGACACTGAATTTGCACATTTAATTCCATTTTCGTTTTCATTTGGTAACTGGACTATTACTTTCCTTATATACAATAATCTATAAGGACAGTATTGTGACGGGGTCGAAAATTTGAATTCGAGTTTTCGACGGGAGAGCACGTTTCAAGCATCCCTGATCACGAATCAAACATTTTTGGGGTAATGTATGTGTGTGTGTGTGTGTGAAAGTATATGTGTGTGTGTGTGCGTATGTGTGTAAAAGTATGTGTGAGTGTGTATGAAAGTATGTGTGTATGTGTGTCAGTGAGTCTGTGGAGACGATAACTGACGAATGAATGGATCGAATCAAACGAAATTTGGTACAAAAATTACAATCCGTGAATACTGGAAGCCTATTATTTTTATACGTGCTTAGAATGCTTAGAACCTCCCTAAATTTTCGAGTGAAATTTTGAAAAAAATCATAAAAAAATCAAAACTTCGAATAAAGTTACACAAATAGACATTTCTTATGTAATCTTTCACTAGAAAACGATTAACATAAATTTTAGAACGCTATCATGAACTGTTCTCGAGATACTGCACAGTTTTCAAAAAAATTATCAAAAAATTATATAAAATAAAAAAAAAATATCTTATTGAGAAACATGTTCACTTTTCATATCTAATATCATGCGACAAATTTGGTGACATCACTTTCGTGGATCTAGCTCGTTCCATTCATGAGAAAAGGTACTTTGAGTAATACTTTTGTATTTGAACGCCAATAATCATTTATCTGCTATAAGAATAACTTATTACTCCGTCCGTAACGCTTGGTGATTTTGGCGACGAATTTGGCGGAATGTCGCAACTCGGCGACATTTGAAATGTTACCAAATCAAAGAAACTCTCGCCAAATGGATAAAATTGAAGCTAAATCAATGAAAATAACAACTATTTGACGAAAATTCAGTATCTTGGAAAAAATATAAGTATCTACTATAAGAATAACCAATTTTGTTTTTACTGTAAAAGTAGTAAATACATTGCATTATATAAGGAAAGTCATGTGCTGCCAACATCATATTTTTTTCAAAACTGGCGTAGCGAAAATGAGAAATAAATAAAATATCTCGAAAACGGCTAATGCTATAGCAATTGGGGTTGGTCTTATTCTTTTTATCGTCAAAAATTACGTATAGAATAAGCATTTAATGTATATACATATTTGAGCATACGTACAGCATACTTTTATTTTTAGATTTAATAATTTTTTCTGGCCATTTCGCAAAAAAAGGCAGGTTCCTTTTTTCCAAATCGTACCAAAATCTAATTAGCACCAAGTTAACTTACAATTCATGAAATTCTGTCTATTAGTTTTTCAGTTAGAGTGGATGTTATGTGAGATAGAGTTTAGCAATTTGGTACACAAATCAATCGTTCAATAATACCCTCTGGAAAAATCGAGTTTTTCAAATATGTTCTACTCCACACCAAAACGTTCGAAAGGTGAATTGAGAGATAAAGACTTGAAATTCGATACACGGGTTAATCAATCGATAAAACCTGAGGAAAAAACGTACTTTTCAAAAATGTTCATTTTATGGGTGCTCCACACCAAGACGTTCGAAATGTGAAATAATAGTAAAACGGACTTTGCAATAAGATAGAGACTTTAAAATTGGTATAAGGATAAATAATTAGATATTTGAAATTTGGTGTACAGGTAGACAGTTTGAAAAGCACCACTGGAAAATTCAAATCATTCAAAAATTCACGTTCTTCGAAGGTTGCTTAGTGTGATACCGTTGAAATTCAACGGGTATTCGGCTAGTTCTTCTCTAAACTTGTAAAGAATTATGGACGAAACTTTATACCGATGATTTAATAAAATGAGAAAAGTATTTAACCTGAAAATTACTTGACTGGCTAAAAATTCAGTTGAAACGTCAACAATAAATAGTTATATAATCTTCATTTCTTTCGTAATTTAGAATGAATTCTAGAACAATTTCTACTTATAGTTAAAAAAAACACTACATTATATAATTTGGTTGATTTTATTCTGAACACAGGAAATTCATTGTAATAAATTAAACAATCCAATAACAATGTATTAAATAATCCAATAGAACATGCATTTAAAAGCATTTTAAAATTTTAATAACATCACTGCAAATAATTGGGCACGAAGACGTATTCAACAGATTTTTACTTATTTATAGGAAAATGAACGCTTAATGTGACTGTATATGCATCCTGTACTGCTGAGATGGTAGTTCATTAGAACAAGATGTATTAATTGCATTACGTCGTATTTGATTTAATTTTAATATATGTGATATTATTTCATTTGTGTGTATTTATCTTATGTATTACCAATACTCACTTCAGAGTTCTTTTAGATTGAGTAATGTTAAATTAAGTTTTGTGTGTATTATGTATACAGGGTGATTAAAAAAAGATGGGCTGAACTTTATGAGGTGGTAGTACACACCAAAATCAAGTGGGGCGCGGTAGCCCAGTGGTTAGCGCGCGGGAAATTGCACTCGGTAGGTCTGAGTTCGATTCCCGCCACTGCCAAAACTGCTGCCGTGTTCACGCGGAGTACGATCACGTTAAACATGTGGGTCCGTAAGTCTTTCCGAGAGGTTGGTGGTAGGGGAAGGAGGGTACTGTCCCTGTGGATGCCTCCCCCACTGGGTTCCGGTCTAAATTGGGTGGCGCTTCCCGGCCGTCCAAACAGTTATCTTACACCTTTCTGGTAGGTCGGACGGTCTGTATCTCAACAACACCAAACCAAGCATTTTTCGTCACAGTTTACCGGGTCGGAAATGAAACGTAATGGCTGATGAATTGGGAGAGGTGGCCACTACTTATCAATATTTAAATAAGGGCTCTCTACTTAAATAAGTATCTGCAAAACTCACAATATTAAATGTATTTGCTAATTGAAGGCATTAATGGTCAGAAGAGAAAGGATTCAGTCTTTAATAGCGAACACTCCTTTCATTTAAAAATGTAAAGAGCTTGCTCGGTTAAATAAAGTATAATTAATCAACGGATGGGTTTAGGAAATCATTCTTTATTTTGGAGCTGTCTTTAATATTTTAAGGAGCTGCTATTAAATTATAAACGTCGGATGGCGGATCAATTTTTTAAGTTCTAACATTATAACATAAATACCGGGGAGGTTTAAAACGCAGGAAAAGTATATATATATATATATATATATATATATATATATATATACAATATATATATATACATAGGTTTCTCTGAGAACAAATGATGTTTGAGTTTAAACATGTTTATGCAAATATGTATATAACTATATTACCTTTAGATTATAGTTTGGATAGTTATATGTCATTTAAGAATGTTTAACATATATTATTTTTTGACAGATTTAAACATATAAGATGTATGTTTTGTATATTTTGGTATATCGTACTGTGTGTAGATGCAAGAGAGTTAACTGCTGTAATAGACAACTTGTGGTATCTCTGGTATACTGCATATTTAAAAAGCAAGCTTTTATTGAGTATCGATATGTTAGTGTCGTCGAATATCAAATTCCGTGGCGAGCAGGTTGTAAACTCAGTGCGTGAGTTCCTCACTCACGGTGATTCATTAGTGTCACTAGGGTCTCCTATCAATGCTTACGCTTGCAATAAACCCCCTTCACGCTTGCAACAAAACCCCTTCACGCTTACAATAAAATTGCTTTCTCTTTGGGGATCTCTCATAATAATGCAAATAACTAAATCTCAATTGTATTGATAAGCAAGAAAATAATCTGAGACTTTATTTACTGTACAACGCACGTGTTTTAAAATGTAAGCAAATTAAACAGCTATCAGTTAAACTTCATGCATGTTTCATTTGTAAAGAACTTAAACGGTTATCAGTTAGACTTTATAATAATTAGCAATAACACGTTGTGATTACTAACTTCATTAATAGTTACATTTTAACCAATAATTGTACATTGTAATCACATTTGCGAAGCTCTCTCAAGTAATTTAATTCCTGTTAAAATCTGAGAAAAATAATTAAAGTAATTGTTTATGGCAATAACAATCGCGGTTGTTATAACCATGGAGGATGATAAATATCTCTAATCCCATATCTATCTCTTTTAACAACTTAATTGTCACAATAACGATAAACATTAAAATTTGAAAATCTTTTTCGATGTAGTGTTCTCAGTTCGTGTTTGTTGGAGCATTAAGAGAGAAACCCGTGCTTGAAATGTGGTTGTAAGCTCTTCTTGCCCTGAAGCTGAAACTAATTTCAAGTTCAAGTGTACTAATTGACGCTGTAATCTTGTCAAGAATTAAATATCAATAATTTTAATGCTTTCAGGGCTTTAATAATTCAGTCCTCGGCTGTGACGTTTCTTCCAGCAACTAATGATAGTGGAGTTTGAAATCGGCTCGACTCATTAAAACTTTTCCCATACTGGCAATGTTAAATGGTATTAACTAATATTTACTTATAAGAACTTGCACAATTTTTACTTTCCATATATACATAATGTATAAGGAAAGTATTGTGACGGGGTCGAAAATTCGAATTCGAGTTTTCGACGGGAGAGCACGTTTCAAGCATCCCTGATCACGAATCCAACATTTTTGAAGTGATGTATGTGTGTGTGTGTGTGTCAGTGAGTCTGTGGAGACGATAACTGACGAACGAATGGACCGATTCGAAAGAAATTTGATACAAAAATCACAATCCGTAAACACTGGAAGCCTATTGTTTTTATACGCAATCGAATGTTCAGAACCCCCTAAATTTTTGAGTGAAATTTTGAAAAAATCGTCAAAAAATCAAAACCGCTAATAAAGTTACGCAAATAGACATTTCTTATGTAATTTTTCATTAGAAAACGATTGACATAAATTTTAGAACGCTAACATGAACCGTTCTCGAGATATTGCACATTTAAAAAAAATGTTAAACTGTTACACAAAATAAAAAAATATATTTCTTATTGAGAAACATGTTCACTTTTTATATGTAATACCATGCGATAAATTGGGTGACATCATTCTCGTGGATCTAGCTCGTTCCATTCATGAAAAAAGATACTTTGAGTAATGCTTTTGTATTTTAACGCCGATAGTCATTTATCTGCTGTACAAATAACTTATTTCTCCATCCATAACGCTTGGAGAAATTTTGGCGACGAATTTGGCGGAATGTCGCCAACTTGGCAACATTTTTAATTGTTGCCAAATTAACAAAAATCTCACCAAATTGATAAAAATGACGCTAAATCAATGACAATGACGACTCATTGAAGAAAATTCAATATCTTGTAAAGAATATAAGTATCTACTATAAGAATAACATTTTTTTTAACTGTAAAAGTAGTAAATTCATTGCATTTTGTAAGGAAAGTCATGTGTTGCCCACATCAGATTTTTTATGTAAAGTAAGCATATCTCAGTTAGGTGCCTACAATTGTTTCAAAGGCGTTTGAAAGAATGTGAATAATTGGAGTCTCTTCTTCAGGCTCCAATTCCTGGATTCCCGACCCAGATCGTCCAACTCACCTTTCGGTTTGTAGAATCAGGGGAAAAATCCACCCACGAACACGAAGGACGGCAATAGGGCAACCCCTATTAGACAGGAGAAGCCGTCGACTCCGCCACAAGAAAACAGAACATTTAGATTAGTATGCGCCCTACTTCTTTGACACAGACCGTCCGACCTACCCGAAAGTCATCGGTTTGGGCGACCGGGAATTGCAACCTAATTTAGACCGGAATCCAGTGTGGGAGGCATCCACAGGGACCGTACCCCCCTTCCCCACCACCAACTTGGAAGGACTTACGGAGCCACATGTTTAACGTAATTGTATTTCGCGTGAACACGGCGACAGTTTGGGTAGAGGCGGGAATCGAACTCGGGTCGTCCGAGTTCAATCCCCGCGCGATAATGACTGGGCTGTCGCGTCCCTAGAAAAGCAAAGAGCGAACTGCTGATAGTAAAGCTGAGAGCTGAGAACATAGCTGATAACAGAAAGTCGAGTGCAAAGCATTTTATTCTCAACTTTAAGGGCGCATACTGTTCTAACTGATTTCTTTGGCATAAAGAAGGGGGTTATAACGCCCTCAAAACAACTGTAGCCCCTCTAACTAACATATGTCTGCTTGATACAAGAAGGTTGTGTAACTTCTTGCCTTACAAGCAGCAGTTTGTGATAGTGTAATATTAACTCATTTGAGCTTCAAATCTGTATCTTAAATCAAAATTCTAAGCTTGTCTTGTTCCTCCTATTCGTATTTATCTGTCAGTAAAATTTCAGAATACGTTCGTCGCCTATTGATAAAGCACTTGTCAAACAATTTACAAGCTATCCCTTTAATATAAAGAAAATTAAAATTGTAGAAAAATATTATAAGACTACATAAAATTGTAGAAAATTGTACAATATTTAAAAAGTATCACAGACCATATAGAACACAAGTAAGAGCTGCATGTAACCCATAGTTTGAAAGTTCCCGCCCACCTGCATTAGACAAAGAGAAATGGTAAACTTACCCAGAACATGCACTTCATTACAACGCTATCACGTATCTTGTTCAATGTTATTAACTTTCCTCTGTTTGTATCCAGAAAAGTGTTTACCCCACCGCGTATCTCACTAGTTAAGGCTTTCATTCAGGTGGCTATCGAAACCTTCTAGAGGAGGCCTTGACAGAAATAGGAAGCCTTGGTGAACGGTAATTCATTCCGTCTAATAGAAATATATTCTTTGAAATATTTTGCAGAAGTGTCTAAAGTTTTTTTATTTTTATTTTCTCTATTTCTCTTCCGATAAACAAAGAACTGGAGTGTTATTCAGCTCGACATTCTCATTCCAGACTTTATTACTTTCCTTATCTACATAATGTATAAGGAAAGTAGTGTGACGGGGTCGAAAATTCGAATTCGAGTTTTCGACGGGAGAGCACGTTTCAAGCATCCCTGATCACGAATCAAGTATTTTGAGGTGATGTTTGTGTGTGTGAAAGTATGTGTGCGTGTGTGTGTGAAAGTATGTGTGCGTGTGTGTGTGTATCAGTGTATCTGTGGATACGATATCTCACGAATGAATGGCGCGATTCAAATGAAATTTGGTACAAAAATTACAATCCGTGAATACTGGAAGCCTATTGTTTTTAAACGTAATCGAATGTCTAACCCCCCTCCCCCCATTCCTAAAATTTTGAGTAAAATTTAACAAAAATCATCAAAAAATCAAAACCTTTAATAAAGTTACGCAAACAGACATTTCTTATATAATTTTTCCTCAGAAAACGATCGACATAAACTTTAGAACGCTCGCATGAACCGTTCTCGAGATATTACACATTTTTCAAATAAATTTATCAAAAAATCCCATAAATTAAAAAAAAATATTAACTGTTGAGAAACATGTTCGCTTTTCATATGTAATATCATACTATAAATTGGGTAACATCATTCTCATGGATCTAGCTCGTTCCATTCACGAGAAAAGATACTTTGAGTAATACATTTGTATTTGAACGCCAATAGTCATCTATCTGCTATAAGAATAACTTAATTCTCCGTCCATAACGCTTGGCGAGATTTTAGTGACAAATGTGGCTGAATGTCGCCAACGTGGCGAGTCTTTTAAATTTTGCCAAATTAACGAAAATCTCGCCATTTGGATAAAAATGGCGCTAAATCTATGAAAATGACAACTAATTGTCGAAAATTCAATATCTTGGAAAGAATATAAGTATCTACTATAGGAAAAACCTATTTTTTTTATTGTAAAAGTAATAAATTCATTGCATTATATAAGGAAAGTCATGTGTTGGCCAAATCAGATTTTTTTTAGTAGTTTGGGTTTCTTTTTTCTCACATTTGACAAGAACATTTTTGAAAAACCAGTATCATGGGTCCAGATGATTACAATTATAGCGTGTTAACCATCACTTTAAAGGGCTTTGAAAAAAATATTTCGATTGATACTATACATGACAATGTACCCCCGGGTGTCTAATAACTTCACAAACAAAACAAAATTGTGCTATTTTTCACAACACTGCTTGAAACTATTAAGTCTGGTGATAAACCCTTTATTCATGATTATGTCAAATTTTGTCCTATGCTGCTAAGTTAAAAGAAATATAAAATTTTGAATAAATTTCAATGTTTGCGCTCGAATTAAAAAAATATTCTATCTAGTTCTGGATTTTTTGGTAACAAGGCCGGGGTATAAAGTTTCGTGAAAATTCATTAATATTTGTGACCGCTATAGTGTACACAAGAAACCGACCACAGGCATACAGACAAACGGACATCACTCCAAAAATAGTCAAAACGGGATCAGGAGGTCTTCAAACATGTATTGGCATCAAAATCTCGGAATCGAGAATTTTCGCGGAAAACAATACTTTTTCAATACTACGCATGAGAAAATAAAAATCGGCAGTGTCTGCTTCATCGATGGAGCTAAAATGGTTTTGCGCGAATAGCATATTTCTTTATGGGTGGTTTGCATGCTATATATATTTTCAAAACAATTTAAAATATTTAAATATAGAAATTGAAAACCACCTTTTCAAAATAGTTGAAAATATTAAAATATCGAAATTATAGCCACTGTATTTCAAAAACTAAGAATCCTATAAATAATTTAATATATATATATATATATATATATATATATATATATATATATATATATATATATATATATATATTTATATATATGTATATATATATATATATATATATATATATATATATATATATATATATATATTTATATATATATATATATATATATTTATATATATATATATATATATATATATATATATATTTATATATATATATATATATATATATATATATATATATATATATATATATATATATTTATATATATATATATATATATATATATATATATATTTATATATATATATATATATATATATATATATATATATATATATATATATATATATATATATATATATAATAAAAATTGATAAAACATTAAAAGATTAAAAGTTCGAGGTTAAAAATTCATATAAATGAAATGTGCAATGCAACATTTTCCTCATTATCCGAAATACATTAAAATAAGATATAAATAGGATACAAATGGAATAAAAACGGATGTGAAGGCTAACGCGCAATATGCTAAAAAGACCTAAGGGGGGATTGTGACCCCTTAAATCCCGGTTTCAGCATGCTGCTAGGTCACGGCACACTCCCGGTATGGCAACAATTACCGTAGCACTTCTCCAGTGTAAGTACTTCGAAAGAATAGACCTTGATATTCAAAGGAAAAAAGAAGAAATAATACCTAATTCCTATAGAACGTTGTCATAATCCAAAGAGCAATATGGAATAAGAATGCATCCTTCCTTATATATATATATATATATATATATATATATATATATATATATATATATAATAGAAGTTTGAAAATCCAATGAACGAAAAGTAAGAAGATGTAACACGATAAACCTAATTTTTTAAAACACCCACAGAATAAAATATAATACAGCAAATCAACAATTAAATGGATAAAGAATACAAAACACAAGCTATCAAGTTACAGAAAATCAACAAAATAAAATGGTATGGAAACAAAAAAAGAAAAACTTAAACTAAATTCAACTATCTAACTGGCTTACAAAACAAATGTAAAAATCAACTAATCCTCAAGCAAATGGAAAAAAAATAAATAAAATAAATATCGAATCAACAAGTCAATGAAAAATATCATAATACAAAGGTATGTCATCGAAATAAGTATAACAAACGAAATATATATATATATATATATGGTTTTCAAAGAGCTAAAAATTACCCTTAATAATTCATAGCTAGCTTTCTTCGTTTCTGAGATATAAGCATTTAAATCTTGAAAAATGAAGAATTTTCAATTTTCTTGAAATTGGTAAAACGATTTCTCAAAAACAATATGATCTTTATGAAGACAAATTATTGATCTAGAAACTGGATTTTTTACTGAACATTTTTATCGCTTATTCGTTAAATTTGCAGTTTAGGAGATATTTCGAGTGAAAGTACATAAAGCTCTTCAGATTTTGAGAAAAAATTCAGAATATTCTGAATGAATCATGGTGGTGGTTTGTATTCACGATGAAGATGTTCTGGCAGCTATACGAGCTGATATTCGGGCGGCACAGAGTCAATTTAGTTGCTTATTCCATTTTTCGGAAGATTCTACCTCAAATATTGTAACGACTTGTAGTGATACCACACAGTTACAAATGCTTCCTTATTGTTTATAGCTAGCTCTTTAACTTGAGATATAAGCATTACAAACTTGAATAACGGAAAATGTTCAATATTTTCCCAAGACGATTACTCGAAAACTATAAAAGCTCATCTTAAGAATTATTATAAATTTACAAACTAAATTTCCTATTCCATAATTTTACTACTAGTTATACATATCTTTCATAATTTCGAAGATATTTCGAGTGAAAGTAAGAAAAATGAGTCTGATGTGAGTATCACATGACTTTCCCTGCAGACTCAAATTCAGTTTTCCTTTTTTTATTTAGTAATTCATTAAATTGAATTTAATTGCACAAAATAACACTAAATTTGCATTTTTAATTCAATTTCTGTTTTTATTTGGTAATTGGACATTGTCCCAAAGGCGGCATAACAAAAATGCGAAATATCTCAAATGTCTCGAGAACAGTTAGTCCTAGAGAAATAAAGTTGTTCTTATTCTTTTTCTCGTCAAAAATTACGTATGGAGCGAGCATTTAATGGATACATTTGAACATACGTAGTCTTTTTTTTTAGATTTTTGGGATTTTTGCTGACCATATCGTAAAAAAGGGCAGGTTGTTCTTTTCCGAATCGTACCAAAATCTAATCAACAGAACATCCCACAAATAACTGTTATTTACCAAATTTTATGAAATTTGGTCAATTAGTATTTCAGCTTGAGTGGATACATGAGATTTTTGCATGCCATTTCGCAAAAACAGGTGGGTTCATTTCTCTCGAATCGTACCAAAAACTAATCAGCACTAGGATCACACCCAAGTGATTTATCTACCAAATTTTATGAAATTCGATCCATTAGTTTTTGAGTTAGAGTGGCTACATACATTGCACAGTCAGACAGACAGGCACACATACACACACACACACACACACACACACACACACACACACACAGACGTCACGCTAAAAATAGTATTTTCGTATTCTAGCGGTCCCAAAACGTGTAGATCCTTCGAAAACTCGAGTTGCGATTTTCGGCATGATTCCAATACTTTCCCCTATACATTACCAAGTATTGCAGGGAAACTAAAGACACTTATTCAGACAGATATTTAAATTTTGTCGAAAATATAGTTCAAAATGTTAAAATATTGAAATTATTTTCATATATTCCTAATCTGTAACTTATTTACAATAAAACAAATAAAATTATTTTATCTATTATGTTCGAAGATATTAGCATGAAGAGTGTTTACATTCTTCATAACTTTCCGATTTCCGCCACAAATAGTATAGATGTTATTCACATAGAAAAAATCTTTTGTAGATTGATGCGTATTTATGCTGCAGATGACTCACAAGAACGTGTATTATGAATGTATAAGAATATTGAGTGATCTCTAACAAGCTAAATATCTCATTTTAACCTCTTTAGGAAGTTTATTTATGGGCTATACAGGGGTCCCAAAAATATTGAAACGCGCTTTAATTCTTTACCTGTTAGATATAAGTGGACAATGTAAATTGCAAAAATGTTGAAAGTATGGTAGGAAATAAGACTACCTTATTAAAATAGTCCACCCATTCATTTCAAAAAGTTACACTTTTTTAATTTTTATATGACCCCCTCCCCCCTTAGACAAATTGGGTAAATCAGAAAATTTTAATTTTTTATGCAACAAGATAAGTAAAAAAAAAACCTCATATCTGTATCTTTAAAATCAACTGAATTATGATAAAGGAAAAAATCTGACTTATGCCACTTCTCCGTACCCTGTCAAAGGCTTTTTCATCAGTGAAAACAGGGATCATAAACAAATTGACGATGGAAATTGTTTAAATCAAAAATACGTTAATATGTGTCAAAATTGTTTAACACAAATGCATCTAAATAAAGCATTACACAGACAGAGATCATATAAAGCAGTGATACTCACTACGCGGTTAGGTATCTTATATATAATCATCCAGCTTTATTTTTTTGTGATATGTCACAAATTTACATTTCTAATTTGATATAGGGTCCCCATTAACAATGTTCAATTTTTAATGAAATAAAACTAACTCAATTTTAAAGATACATATGCTGTTTTTTTAATGATCTTTTTGCATTAAAAATAAAAAATTTCTGATTGACTAAATTTGTCTAAGGCGGTCGTATAAAAATTTAAAAAGTGTAACTTTTTGAAAATTAATGGGAGGACTACTTCATTAACGTAGTTTTATTTCCTACTTACTTTCAACATTTTTTAAATTTACACTGCCCACTTATCTCCGACAGGTAAAGAATTAAAGCGCTTTTCAATCTTTTTGGGACACCCTGTATATGTCGGACAGATAAATAGAACAACTGTCTAAATATTGGATGTACGATCTTGTAAGCGAAACTTCCATGTTTGCAAAACAGGATGACACATCGTAGTAATACGGAAATGATAAGGAGATAGTGGCAGTCAGATGTCATCAAGGTATTATATCAACCTCTATGCACTATCGCACGTTGAAATATTGAGAAATAAATCTTTGTGTCTCATAAATGAATCTCTAAATGCATAAACGAATTATGTTACATTTTACGTATTTTTCAGGAAACATAAAATATGTTTCGATCCTACATGAGTTATAATTTTACAATTCATAATTCACTCATCTCATGGATGTTAGACCTCGATATGAGATTTACTAATTATTGGACATTGCCGTGGATTTAATTGGACTTTTTATCCCTTATTTTAAAGGGCTTGAAAAATTATTTCAATTGATATCAATGTGAAAATTTACCCCCTAGGGAGGGGGAACATTGCTCCCCTACGGGGTGATAATGACGTCACGAACATAAAATTGCATCGCGGATATGTTTTACAGCAATTATTGAAATTATTAAGCTGTGTGATTATTGAGCCCAAATAATTCCTTTAAGCATCATTATGTCGAATTTTGTCCTATTCTGCCAAATACAGAAGATTATTCAGCCGTGTTAAAATTTAAAATAAATTTCGAATTTTTCGCTCTAATTTAAATACATTCTATAGAGATCTAGCTATTTTATTAGTAAAGCAGAATCTAAAGTTTTATGAGAGTTCTTTAATATTTGTTACTACTATCGTTCATACAAGAAACGTACTATAAACATACATTAAACCGAAACACCACTCCAAACGTGTTCAGGAGGTCTTAAAATTTATATTGGCATCAAAGCCTCGAAATCGAAAATTTTCGTGAAAACAATACTTTCTCAATACTACATATGAGAAAGAAAAAATAATAAGTGAAAAAGAAATTGATTTAATTCTCTAGGCCCCTGTGGTAAATGTCTAAAGTTACAGACAAGAACAAGAGTTTTAAACTAAAATCTTGAAAACGTGAAATGAAATTCAACATTTAACATTATCAGAGTTGAAAGTGATATATAATGCATCAAAGTTATACTTATGAGGAATTCATCTGGGAATTCATCTGAGGAATCAAAAATGAATTTTGAAAAATAATGTTTCGGATATCATATTACGTTCGAAAATTTTCTGAATAAAATACCAACTACTGTTATATTTTTAAGATATTTGATTTTGCAATATCAGTTTGTCCTGAAAGCATTTTTTCAAGTTTCTTCATTTGAAAAATTGATTGTTCGGGGTTATATTCCACAATAAAGACATATATATATCTTTTGTTGCAAAAAAATAAATGCACTCATAAAAAATTGAGCGACAGCCGCGAAACTCGGTAGGAAAATGTCGTTTTTAGAGTTATGCAAATGATCAAACTGTCAACGCCAATGATGTCATAGGGCTCATGCAACGAGTATGAGAACGATATAAAGCGCAGTATTTAAGTCGACCGGTGTTCTCACTCCTGAACAATTCGAGCTGAATTTTCGGCTTTAATGTTGCAAGCTGTATACAAAGACGTCTTTGAGATATGCTCAACGGAGCAACGAACACTTTTCGAATTTAGAGAGAGATCACATCAAAAGTCTAAGGGAAGTTGGTTGATCCAACAGATGGCCATTTAATGATTGTCGCACAGCCATAACATGTGGTGTGACAATTTAGAGCGCTATATCTTGGGTTAGCGCACCAGAACCAACAAAATCTCTACTCCACTGGTGCAGAGGCCCAAAAGCAAAGTGTTGGCCATCAAAGACAGTAGAGAGAATGTACCTTGCATAAATAAAATTAGTTTTATTTATGCTAGGGTGCAGAGGTGCAGGGTACACTTTGCTTTCGTGCAGAGGTCCAAAAAGCAAAGTGTTGGCTGTCAAAGACAGTAGAGAGATAGTCCCTAGCATAAATAAAATTATTTTTTTATTCTATACTAACCATTTCCACGTACACAATATAAAACCAGATATTCTCCATAATCAGAAAACCCACTTGTAAGTGGTGTTTCCAAAAATTTGGAAGACAGTCCCATTACAGATACCAGAATCCATAGATATAAAGTATTCCATGAAGTAAGTATTCCATCACGAGCTCGAAACCGGTCCGTCGGTACTGGTACCTACGACTGGTGTGTCTTCCTGATATTCCTAGTTTGTTTATGGCTGACATTGGTAAACTGAGTAAGTGTATTAAATAATATAATTTTGTATCTATAGCTATCATATGGCGTACTAGTTGTAAATCGTTGGAGGTAATATTTGGTAATAAATACATACAATAAACACTCTAATATATATTTTACGACCACACACATAATGTATATGTTTAAAAGAAAATTTATTCTGTTAGAGGATGATACATGTAATTTTCGGCTCTGATGACATGAGATTTTTCAATATCCTTAAGCTCAGGGGCGCCTGTCAGACAGAAGAAAAGGATTCAGTATATATAAAGAACTAATACATGAACGTTAATATAATAATAAAGGTGTTATTGACTCGAAAAATACACAACGCGGTGTGGCCAGATTTTCATCTAAAGTATATACGAAACAAAGCTAGATAGAGGAAAAAAACGAATTGCCAAGTTGTAGAGCATTAATTAATAAGTAGGAATTGACCATATATCTGTTGCAAAATACATTTATTTCCCATAGTACGGTTATTGGCGTATGTCTGCTATATTCAGGAATTTTAAAATAACGCTTACATACACAAGAATCTAATGTATATCCTATTCTAAATTCGAAAAAGAATAAGACCACTTAATTTGACAAGCATTGCAGGCGTCACCGTGTTAGAGTCCCTGGTGGTACAACTTTTTGGCCGCCCAGGCGGTGAAGTGGATAGCGTCTTCGGTTGCTGTCTTGTGGGCTCGGGTTCGAATCCCGAATAAGGCATGGATGTTTCTTGACGATAAAGTCAGTCTTCCGCCTTCTGGGTCCTCATCAAAATGTGAAGCTGCACCCCCTCCGACCGCCCGGCTGTCCAAACAATTACCTTACACCTTTCTGGTAAGTCGGACGGTCTGGGTCACAACAACAACCCCCTCCGACCTTCGTCAGTGATGCTTTCATCTAATAAACTTTGTTCTCTTGTCTTGTGTCTTTCTTCTTTCTTTCCTGAGTCACTGGTCCTGAATTGGCTCCGCCGAAACAGGAGGTCATTTAGTCAACAACAACAACGACTTTTTGACAATTATTTGTTGCCTTTCATATGCACATTTCGTGCGTTTCTGATGTCGATTATTTCTAGTTAAACAATCCTCTACAATTTTGTAATTGACATTTTCCTTCATTCTCGCTTTATAGTTAAGTTCATTATACTAACACTCTAATTTCTGCTGACGCTAATTTCCAACTTCTAATTGGCGCTGCAGTCACTTTTATTAGATCCAGCAGGGTCACTTTAATAGACCTAACAAACCTAACGTATACACTTATGAACCTTCCCTTATAAATTAATTGGGGTGTGTTTGGACTTTCTTAGAAACCGTGTATATTATATTCAACTACAAACAGAGGATCCACACTTTGTCTGAGATAATACCTGGCTAATTAGATATATTAAACTCTTAATTGCATTTTTTTTATCCCGCATTATTATTTCATTTTCAGTTATGGAAAAAATTTAATGAAAAGAAAACTTACCTGCTAATGCCATGGTAGAATCTAATTGTTTCCTCATTATGTTTATTATATTCGAAATTCCATCTTGTCCCTAAAAGCGAAGTAAAATTATGAATTGAATATCTCAAGGATGGTTGGTAATACGCAAATATAGTTAATTTGGAAAATTTAGGATTTTTTATGGTGAGCATAATGACATGAAAGCAAATTTTTTGTGTTTAATTGTATATCGGGTTACATTTGGATGAACGCCGAAACAAAAAATTCTCGATTTATTCATTTTTACGAACAAAGTTGCAGGTTTTTTTTTTAATTAATTATAAGTCAAGTCCTACTTGTACGTAAAGTTTTAAGCTTCTACCTTTAACAGCTTGAACTGCGGAATCCATAGACAATTAGTCTTACCCAGCTGTATTATATTGAAAACTGTTAACGTCTTAAACGTGGTGTTAAAAATTCTCTTCAGCTGTCTATTCCGCCATTGGATGAATATCGGTAACTCCTGACGCAAATCGAAGAATTATTGCGATTACAATATTTATTAGCCGACGCGTTGGTCGAGCGGTCAAGGCGAGCGTTTTCAAGCAATCATTCGACCACTGCGTTGTGGGTTCGAGTCCCACGTAAGGCAGGTATGTTGAGTTGTTGGTCGCAGTGTGTTCCGCCCTCCTCTGGTGCGCCTGGGGCAATGCCCTAGGATGGCTAAATGGTTCACGCTCTGACCGATGTATAGGCGAATGATGAGAGTCAAGTGCTTGGCCATTTGATAAAAAGAAAAAAGAATAAATATTTATTAACTGAAGTATGGCTCAACTCGACTTTTTCATACCAGAATTCATACATCCTTCACTTTGAAGAGCGTAAAAAATCTTGCGATTGACATCATATTTGACAATGTACACCCCCAGTGTTAACTTGTCCCCCAAGAAAGAGGCTAATGACGTCATGGGTAAAAAAAGTTGTATCCTGACCATTTTTTACAACAATGATTGAAATTATTAAGACAACATTTGAGCCATAAATAAACCCTTTTATATATGATTCAAATTTTGTCCAATGCTGACATGTTAAAAATATTAAACTTCAAATAAATTTCGAAGGCTTAGCTGAAATTAAAAAAAAAATCTATCGAATTCTAGATTTTTTTTATAACACTAGGGGATCTACCCTCTACTCGCTCGGCTGGCGCAACCCACTTCGGGAGTCTTTGTCTCATACTCGCTGCGCTCGCTTCATATCTATTGTTCCGAAAAATTCTACTTTCAAAAATCTCTTTTTCTATGCCTGCCTATATTCCGCAGGAGGGAAAAGCAGGGATTTTTCTTAGTCCGGGAATCCAAAAACTGAATTACTTGATCATGAGCTAGCTCACTTTGCGAGTTATTTCATGCCAAACTAAAATCTAAATCAATAAATGGTTTATTTCATCGTGTTACCCTATTATTTCTCTCTAAATGTAACAGAAATCATATTTTTGTATGTTATACTTTTTACGATACGAGACAGAGAAATCGCTAGAAGTGCCGATACGAAAAAAAAGTTCACTTCAGAAGTGCATGAAAAGTAAAATATCTCAAAAACTACATAGAAATTAAAAAAGGGATCCTGTCCTGGAAAAGTTAACCCATGTAGGTACTTGCCTGCAAAAATTTGTGGTCTTGCTATTGTTAAGTCTATCTAGGACGCGAACTCGCAGCTCAAACATTTTGTTTTTGACATTAAATATTTCTTAAACTACAGTATATAAGAAAACGGTTTGTTTCAGCGTCTTCCACGAAACTTTTTCTACAAGTGTACCAATATTCATATTTTTATATGCAATCGTTTTTGTGGTACGAAGTAAAAAATCTCGAGAAACGAGAAATTTGTCAAACAGAGCCGGCGGCGTCAGCAACTTTTTTTTAATATAGAAATAAAACCGGATATAAAGTTTCGTGAAAATTCATTAATATTTGTGGCTGATATTGTGTACGCAAGAAATCGAACACAGACATCAGACAGACAGACAGATAGACGAACATCACTCCACAAATAGTCAAAACATATATTGGCATCAAAATCTCGAAATCGAAAATGTTGGTGAAAACAGTACATTCTCAATACTACGTTATGAGAAAGTGTAATTTAACAGTGTCTGAAATAATATTTTATTTATTTGTTTTCATATATTCTTTTTATTTTATTGTATCTACAACGGTTTTGTGTTTATTTTATTGCATTGCTAATTTCGAACTAATGCAGGAAACTTTTAGTTGGGAATTCATTATGGTTGATTCATTATTCATTATGTTTACATTACTACGTATGAGAAAGTAAAAATCAATTTAGAATTTACAAATTTTACTTACACTGTGTACAAGACCCCATACCAGTGGTCTTCCAAAAAATACTGCTCTTGCCCCTAAAGCTAAAGCTTTAAAAACGTCAGTACCACTCCTGACGCCTCCGTCTAGGTACACTTCAGCCCTGCCTTTCACTGCCCGGACGATTTCCGGTAAGACATCTATCTAGGAAAAAAAGGCAATATTGAAAATTTAATTTCGATACAAATACACTCGGACCTGTTTTTGTGCGGTCTTTTTTTGTGCGATTTTTTATTTGTGCGATTTTTTTTGTGCGATTTTTTTTTCGCGGTATATGAAAATTTCAATCAAATTGGAACATGACAACAGATAAAATATATGTAGGACTTCAACTTTGCCATAAATTTTATTGTCATTTTCTTGCAATCGATGCCAATTCTGAAAGAACTTCAAAATTCCAAAAGGAGTTTCAATTTTGTATATCTGGCTACCGAGACATATACAAGCGTCTAGTGAAACAACAGTCGTCGCAAAAACTGATCACCGACTACATGGTAACTGAAAAAAATTCAACTCTAAACGACTGCGAGAGTCTTCAAGTGACGAAAGCGATTTTGAACCAGTTTACCACAAGAAAGTTCGCTCCCCCACTGGGTTCC
Source organism: Amaurobius ferox (assembly GCA_951213105.1). NCBI lineage: Eukaryota > Metazoa > Arthropoda > Arachnida > Araneae > Amaurobiidae > Amaurobius > Amaurobius ferox. Next base: position 100,882,934 of record OX578154.1, read on the forward strand.
GGTCTAAATTGGGTGGCACTTCCCGGCCGTCCAAACAGTTACCTTACACCTTTCTGGTAGGTCGGACGGTCTGGGTCTCAACAACAACAACAAGAAAGTTCGCGTATTGTCAGACTACGAAGGATAATGGTTATACGTTTTGAAAAGTTTTGTATGTGTAAAATAAGTACATATGTAAATAAAATATTTAAAAATGTTCGCATGTGTATTTTCTAAATCAGATTCCAGAAGGTTTGGCGAGATTCCAAGTAGCTGCCAAGCCTCGTGTCTTCATTTCGTTTAAAAAAGCAATTCCTAGTTATTTCGTAAGCTTTTGAGTTATTTTCTACGTGAGACTTTTTTCATGCGGTCCCTATTCACCGCATAAAAAAATACTTTCTAATTGTGTTGCGAAAACTATTTTTTATAGCTACTCGTGAAGTTTGGGACGATTTTTTTTTATGCGTTTTCTTTTATGCGCTCCCTATCCACCGCACAAAAATAGGTTTGAGTGTCCTTAGGTCTAAAAGAACCAAATTAAACATACATTTAACTGGAGTGTTGATTTAACTGGAATGTTGCTCAACTCGGTAAGACGTTGTCGTGGGACAGAGTTGGACTTCCTCCTTCCCTCTTAAGAACCCCTTCGCCACTCCCCTCTTAAGAAATCTTACCCCTCCCCCCACCCCTCTTCTCTCTCTGGAAACATTTTGGCCATTCCAAAGCTCTGATTTCGTACGAATCATCTGCAGACTGTAGAATTGGCAAAGGACGCTATGGTTTTCTTTAATAAAAATGGACATCTGCAAGCGCTCCCCCCAATTTTCGCTAACCCTTCGGAAAGGGTTCATACAGTGACTCGGAGGAACCCGGGCACATCCCAGGATTTATTACAAATCTCAACATATCACCATTAAACTACAGCCATGGGGTAAGGCTAGGGACGTAGCCCGATTTTCGGGCGAGGCCGAAAAGTTCAGAAGCGCTGGACTTGGATTTGAAATTGCGAAGTAATATGAGTAGCATCTCCAACAATGGAGATGTCCATCGCGATGATTGCCTGCCATTGCTGTCCAGGATTAAATCCTTTGTTCTCTTCTCCGCTTCAGACTGGGTATCATAAATAAGATTTTAATAGAAGGAATTAATCACGGAATTTAACCTTTTGCTTACTGGTAGGATAGCGTCCATTCCAAACGAAGAACCTCCCAAAACAGGTATTTGACAAGGTATTATCCCAAGACAGTTATTTGACATACCATATACCAAACAGTTCGATCCCCCTTTGCAAGCATTGGCGTCCATTGGGCGCTAATTGGCGTCTCATACACGTACCGCCGGCCCGTCCATGTTCCAGGTACCACTACTAAAGCGGATAGGCTGTTGTAGGTTATAGCTACCCAACTCATGATGCCTGCAGTGGGGCTGGTGTGGCGCTCGATAACGAAATTGGGATTGTGGGGTTGTGCAGGGGACCTTCACACCCAGACACGCTGATCATCGGTCCCCAAAACGAAGCGGCACTCGTCGCTAAACACCACACATCGCCAAACTGTGGCGTTCCACGTTGCTCTGGCCCAGCACCACTGCAACTGGAGCAGCCGATATTCCAGTGTTGACAGCAGAACACGTAAGGGACGCTGGGATAGCAAATTCTCTTCTTTCAGGAGTTTGAACATGGTTTGTGGACGCACAGGAGCCGCTACGTGTGCCTGTATCGCGGACCGGGTCGTTGTTGGCTCTATACGTGCCTGTGCACGATCATTCAATCCTCTCTATTCGTGGTACGCCTGGTCCATCCAGAGTGGGTCCTCTGTGTCTGGGGCGTCCTGTGACCATAGGCGCCGAGTTTTCAAAATCTCAGGGGGGGGGGGGGTACAATCCGATACAATTACATAAAAGATTCACAAAGTCGATAAATACATAACAACTTGCAAGGCCGCCTTGAAGAAAGCAAGAATATGTCAGTTAGGTGCCTACAATTGGTTCGGGGTCATTTTAGGCCCCTACTTTAGGCCAAAAGAACAGTATACGCTCTTAACAACCGCCAAGAACGAACTGCCCAACGAGCGGCAGTAGTGGTTGTTTAGAGCGCATATTGTTATTTTGGCCCGAAAAGGGGGATTATAATGCCATCGAAGCGCCTGTAGTCACCTAACTGACATATATATTCTTTCCTCAAGGAAGATTTCAGTCAAGTTATTGTCTTACAAGCAGCAGTTTTGGAGTGAGATAACCGAGTGGTTAAGTCACGGGGATTGTACTCGGAGGACCCTAGTTTGATTTTAGAATTTGCCTAAACTATCCCCATGTACGAGCACGTTAAATTTGTGGGTTTGAAAGTCCTTCCGAGAGGTTGGTAGCAAATGAAGGAGTGTTTGTCCCTGTGGATGTCGCCCCCATTAGGTTCCAGTCTAAATTAGATGGCATTATCCCGGCGGTCTAAACAGATATCTTACACCTTCGGGTAGGTCGGACGGGCTGGATCGAAAGAAAGATATCAGCAGTTTTATTTATTGTACGATAAATATGTTTAATCTTTTTAGGCCCATTTATATTTGTAAGTTAAGAGTTGATAAGGAAAATCCATATAGTTACTAGTCATCAATATTATAATATATAATAATTACAATGGATTTTAATATAAAAATTAACTAGTAGCAAAGCTGTTAATTAATACAAAAAATCTGAAAGTTAATACACGTTAACGCTTAACATCAATTCTTAACTACCTATCAGTTGGTTTTGACACAATAAATTAAAACAATGAACCCAGCAATAATGCAAGAGTATCCAAATACTATTGTCTTAATATTTAAATAGTTTTAAATTAAATATGTAAATAAATGGATCATCAGTATAACCACATATTCAGTTAAATTAAAAAATCTTTAAAACAAAGCAATTTATAAAAAAATCTCATAAATAATATTTGTATGCAAAATTTGGATGACATGTTGATTGACATTTCTTATCTCAACTAAAACTTTAATATTTTTATCAGGGGGGTGGACTGAGTATACCTCTTGAGGGGGGGGGAGCTTATACTCCCTCAGGCCTTTGCCTGACTACGGTGCTGTGCCAAACGTCCGGAGCTCACCAAGAATAAAACTACCCTCGGGGTTTGCAACTTCAAACGGAATGGATGCCACCTATAAAGACGACACTGGTATAAAGAATCGAGGAGTAATTACAGATAAGATCTCTTTCGGTAGACCAAAAAGTCATCTCTACTTCGTGGTAATCATTTATGATTATTACTGGAGGGAAACAGCCATTTTTTGGAAATGTTAATAGGCTGTAAATATTCCATTTCTCTCTGAATTAGGTGGTCAGTCGAAAAAGGTCTGGTAACCAGGTGTTTTTGTCATTAGCGTAAACATGTTTACTGGGAGTAAAGTGGAGCTTGGTTTATGTGTGAGATAGTTTAGGGAGCTATGGTAAGGACGATGTGAACAAGACTGAACTGAAATGTGACATTTACGTTGATAGGATTTTCTTTCAATAATTTTTATGTTTAAAAAATTTCATTGTTTGGTATTTAGTAAAATATGAAGTTAGAAAAAAAAATTGAAATTTCCCAGAGGCGACAAAGCCCCCTCTTTAAAAGTTCAGCGGAGGATCGTGCCCCACTGCCCCCCCCCCCCGTGGTCGGCGCCTATGCCTGTGACCAGTGCTCCCAACACCGTAGGACGGTATAGTCCGAAATATCCACGTGACGGGCTATCCGGCGATCTGACCATCCTGGGGTTTTCAGCCCGATGATCAAGCCTCTCTCGAAGTTTGACAGTTGGGCATATCGCCGTTTCTGGCATCTATCCCTCATTCTTTTCCCTCCGTACTCCTGTACTCGTGCTTGCGTCGTCCGAAGCTTCTCACATTGATGGGGCGTCGACTACAAGCGGTTTATAAGGCCGCTGCCTCATGCTTGTAGCGCCACTCACGGGTGTCCAGTCATGAGCAATCACACCAGACTGGGATCATTTGCATACCAGCCCGCCCTCTAGCTATTTACATCATTTCGCTGTGTTTTCTTCTCGGAGCTCAACTTTCATTGTCTGTGAGTGTAGATGTACACACACACACACACACATATATATATATAATCATAACTATTAAGAACCTTACTCCCCATTACGGACATCTGATTCCTTTTAAACTTTCAGTAGCATGCTTGCTAATGTTTTACAGTATAGCATTCACAGATATTTTTGAGTAGTTTAATCGAATAACAAATTTAGTTGATGAAGTTAGCTCATATAGCTTCTGAAACCCGTTTTTTCTTCATTCTGTAATATATTCTCCTTTGATCCAGTCGTAGCCACTGGTGATTTTATGATAGATAAAATTAAGGATAAAAAATTTTAAAAAACGAAAGGTCTTTTATTTAACACATCCAAAAAGACGAACAAAATGTTAAAAACTGCCAGAGCGCTTTCGGACATATATACGCCCTTCATCAGTGGCTACATGAATAGTAAAAACATGGAATGTTTATATATATATATGATAGTTGATTTTATGATAGTTTGATTTATGAAATTAACTTCCGAATCAGGGTATCTTCCCTTTGTTATATTTCTCTTAATTACAGCCTCTTTCTCCTGTAATTTTCTTTCTTTAGAAAGTTTTGTCTATTTCTTTCTCCCTCGAAATTCTAACATTTTTACCAATAATTTAACGGTTCATATTTCTCCTATTTTTATTTTTAATCTGATTTCAATTATGTCTTTCTATCTAGCCACCCTTGCCATCATGTGCGAGAGTGGCGGTAACCTTTATCTGCCTGCGTTGATATCTTCCGCATTGAGAGTTCTTGCTCCGTTTGAACTTCTCTTTGCATGCCCAGTCACAATTCGTTCTTAGCGATTGTTAAAAATGCAGTTGTCAAGATCTCTCAGATGTTAAATTAAAGTTAATGTTAAATTAAAGTTTAGCACTTTTATACCAGAATTGCTATATAAAACACCCTAAATGATATATATCTCATTTTTTTTTCATAATTTTCTTAGGCAGTTATGTATTTACAATTCACTTTTACTCGTTCCGCCTATCTGGCAAAAGCCCAACTGAACAGTTCAACTGAACGATGGTGAGCTTCTTGTTATTCGACCCTTACCGCCCGACCTACCCGAATGTGTTGAAGACCCAGACCGTCCGACTCGTCCAAGGACTTGAGCAACAGCTACCTGAAGGTATAAGGTATCTGTTTGGACGGCCGGGAAGTGCCATCCAATTTAGACCGGAACTCAGTGAGGAGGCATCCACAGGAACCGTTTGCTCCTTCCCCTACCACCAATATCTTGGGAGGACTTACAGACCCACATATTTAACGTGCCCGTTATCCGCGTGACCACAGGGATAGTTTGTGCAGAAACGGAAATTGAACTCGGGTGGTCAGAATGCAATCCCCGTGCGCTAACCACTATTCTGTCCCACCCCTCGGTGGCGATCTTCCGCATGATAGGAAATTCCGTGATGCAGACCGCAAGGCTCGCCAAATTGGCTAAGAGTAACTTGTTGTTCGGACGTGCGTTGATGAGCTTTTACTTCTTCGATTCAAACCGTCGACTTACTGGAAGGTGCAAGGTAGCTGGTTGGAAGTGCATCCAATTTAGACCGAAACCCAGTGGGGATGGCATCCACAGATTACGAGTTTATACTCTCTCTTGAAAGTTCTGTAAAAAGAACATATCTCGTTAAATTTTTAGCCAACTCGAGGAGTTTTTGAATCTCACCAGAAGTCGCCAAATGAACAATTTCTCGCGAAACCTGTTGCCAAAGTCACCATTTTTTTAATCCAAGGTCATACGATCCTGAACTACAAATTACTACGATGGTTTCCTGTTAGGTATTCTTAACAATAGAGGGGTACTTACATTACATATCTCTGTTCCATCCCCTCCACACTTCTTTCATAATTTACTTCGTACCTAAGACGTTTCATATCAATGATACTTCGTACGGAGAATGCTTTAAAAGAAGTATAGAGGGCAATTACCGTTGCTGGAACTCCATCGAGTTGCCGGCCGCCATGGTTGGATACCAAGATACCTGAGGCCCCGTGTTCAACAGCCAAAATAGCATCTTCAGCTGCAAGAAATAAATTTGATCATATAAATGAGAATTTACATTAATTCATTTTAAAATTATTTTTAAATTCCTTATTATACGTGTTATACGGGGTATTCCACAGAGAGTGTTCAAAAGTAATATAATATCAACCGCTGGCCGTAGAAATAAAGCAAAATATGAAAAATTATCAAAAATAACAGAGGGAATTTTAGCTATAATAGTTGCCCCCCCTTCCCTCTCCCCCTCCCTCCCAGAACTGATTATTTCATAAAAATGCAAAATTGTCCCTCAGCTTAAACAATGAAATTTATCTGGTATCTTTTGATGAAAGATTAGCTGATATACCTATAATTTAAATCCTTGACTTATTTCATTTTACCTGAACAGCAAGTGTGAATAGCTTAAATCTTATTCAGAGATGATTAAAACGTGTAAATTCGACACATTTCGATTCTGTACCTCATCGCAATAATTTTCTTTTACCCATGCAGTAAATTATCAAGAGTAAATTAGTAGAAATTATCGAGATAATTGGATTGATGAATTATTTCCATCTGTGTTCATTTCAGTTATATACCAGAAAAAATAATAAATTTATTACTAAATAATATTAACCGTAATTATTCTTGTAGGGGGTCTACGGTAAGCTCAATTTACCAAGATTTATAGTTTTATCAGTCACTATGTATATACTGGAATATTAGTAATATCTCTCCCGTATACTATGATTGTTGTTGATTCGAACATGTGAATCAACAACAAGAGAATGAATCTTTAAGCCACAGATTATTACTATTTCCAGTCAATCGTAACCAAGTTTTTACTTCAATAAAATTCATAATAACGCAAAACTATCTCAGAAGTAACCAACTGAAGTTAAAGTATTAAATGCTGCAATTGCTTGGTGACATCAGTTTCTTCAACCTATAGGCAAATTTACAGTCAAGTGTTTAGCCATTAGAAAAAAAATAACCTTTGCTATTTCGAATTTTCAATAATAGATCTCTTTTCGGTGTCATACTTAAACGCTTCGATAAGTGATTGGTCGTATCAATCTTACTAGTCGACATTCCCTAATACACGTTTTCGGATGTTCTGTGTTCAGAACTGTTGAAGGATGACACTGAATTGGATTATCATAACAGCACAAGCAGTTTCTGGAAATATGATTACCTAATTTATGATTATCTAATTAATTCAGTGGAGTGTTTAAAACTGTTTTGTTACTTTTCGGTTAGTCCCATCTCACCGGTCAAGAGTTTTGAATGAAACCGCAAAAAAATTCTTAAATGTTTTTTCGCCTAGTTTGGCAACTGCTAGTCTGTGTTTACACGTCTGTTTTTTGTTAAAACAAAAGCGTTGAGCTTAAATATAAAATTTTGTTTTGATAATTATATTCGATTGTATATGAAATGCTAATACATATTTAATTCTTAGATTTGAATAATGTGAGCATCATTACGTGATATTGAAATGAATGCTTCTGACATAATTTCTTGTTTCATCTACTACATGTTACTGCAAAATATAATATCAGTGACTAAAGACATACTTATAAAATGGATTTGGCGACATCATAACTACATCTACAATGGCTTGAAGGTAAGTGCATTTTATAATAATTTGCACTAATATTGGAAATATAATACTGATTTTAAATATTTATCACTTTTAAATATCTGTAATACTCCATTGGTGTCTTCAAAGGCATACGAATAGAATTGAAAAGTATGAGGAAGATACTAAACAAAATTGGGTTAAATTTAAAATAAAATGAAAGACAGTATTATTAGAGATCTTTTGTGGCTAACTAGGAACTTATGCTCAGAGGACTTCTTCTATTTCCTGGTATATCACCAGAATCCCGATTTTAAAAGTATTTCTTTGGATCAGCTTCATTTTTTTTAAAAATTTTGATTTTCACCTTTTATTATGTAATTTATAAGTATGTAAATAACAAATCACGAATCCGTAAAATTTTATGTAATCCCAACTCGCAATTTACAGTTCATCGTTGCGAGCTGGCCACAGGCAGTAATTTTATAATTGGTTATTCCTTTGTAGAAGAACTGTATAAAACGTTAAATTCTGTACTTCCTTTACTAAATTGTGTCCCGTGTCAAAAATTGTAGTAGTTTGCAAATCTACCTTACTTGAAGCATTTCTTAAATTGGAACCACAAATCTGTGATCAATCGTTTGAAATGCATTTTGTTGTGCAATTTTTTGAAACGCCATACATAACCGTTTAGTATTTGTCTGGTATGTAATCTAGAATCCTGCATTTATCTACTCTAGGATGGTAAATCAGAGAATTTTTATGCACATAACATGGACATGTTTTAACACTTTAAATAAAGTAAATTTTTCGAGAGTTCTATTTTCAGGTTTTAAAAATAGTACGTTTACTTCGTTAACATTAAATTTATAGAATGGTCAGTCTCGCAGCTTATTGCAAGATTTTGATTATAGAATAAAGTAAGATTTCAATGTTATACTGACGTAAGATTTCAATATTATACTGACGTAAGATTTCAATATTATAGTGACGTAAGATTTCAATTGTAGAATAACGTAAGACTACATTAGTAAAGTGACATAAGATTTGAAATGCGGAATAATGTAAGAATTCGATGGTAGAAATACGTAACGTTTCAATGGTAGAATGATGTATGACCTCTATGGATGAATGGCATGATACTTTAATGGTAGAATGACGCAAGGTTTCTCTAGTGGAAGGACAAAAGATCTCTATTGTAGAATAACGTAAAATTTCTATACTAGAACAACATACGATTTCTATAGTTGAATTAATTCATAAAATCAGACTTTATTTTCAGCATATGGTTAAAATTGGCACTTATACTTAGTTACATTAGAATAATAAGTGTTGTATACACAATAATAATTGTTAAATACCAGTTTTAACCGTTCCATATTACTCATATATTGTGATGTCATTGCATGCCGCATAGTACATTATACATGTGAAGTAGAAGTATTTTCACCGGTTTAAAAACTCGACTTATATTACGATGGATCTATAAATCAGGAAAATACCTGAATAGATAAGATACCACCGTATTCAACAATGTGTTTGTCTGTGAGTATGATAATTCAAACAAATGTAGAAAATTGAAAACAATTTGTTACGACTTTTATTATCTGATGAACGTAGTACTTTAAGCTAAAAATATGACTTATTGTGAGATCGATGCAGTGTATACTAAATTTCACTTTTTAAATGATGTTATTTGCGAAATAAAATGTTAAAGATTTTAAAATCAAACTAAAGACGTTTTTAACTTTTCCTACAATACATGGCAATGTATAGGGAAAGTATTGAAATCGTGTCGAAAATCGAATTTTGGACGAATCTCCCCACTTCGATGTCTGGAATACGAAAAACTCATTCTTCACGTGACATCAGTGTGGATGTCCGGTCAATGTATGTATTCTCCCTATTTCAAAATATATTCGACGAAATTTCACATAATTTGGTACATAAGTCTTTTGGGGATTACTTTGGTGTTGATTAGACATTGGTATATTTCGGAAAAGTGGCATGGCAAAAGTAGCTGGCATTTTTACTTTTCTTATATACATAATGTATAAGGACGTATAGTATTATGACGGGGTCGAAAATTCTAATTCGACTTTTCGACGGAAGACCATGTTTCAAGCATCCCTGATCACGAATCGAACATTTTTGAGGTAATGTCTGTGTGTGTGTGTCAGTGAGTCTGTGGAGACGATATCTCACGAACGAATGCAGCGATTCAAATGAAATTTGGTACAAAAATTACAATTCATGAATACTGGAAACCTATTGTTTTTAAGCGTAATCGAATGTTCAGACCCCCCCCCCTAAATTTTTCAAGTGAAATTTTGACAAAAATCATCAAAAAATCAAAACCTTTAATAAAGTTACACAAATAAGCATTTCTTATGTAATTTTCCCTTTGCAAACGATTGACATAAACTTTAGAACGCTAGCATGAACCGTTCTCGAGATATTGCACATTTTTCAAATAAATTTATCAAAAAATCCCATAAATTAAAAAAAATATTAACTATTGAGAAACATGTTCACTTTTCATATGTAACATCATACGATAAATGTGGTGACAGCATTCCCGTGGATCTAGCTCTTTCCATTCAGGAGAAAATATACTTTTGTATTTGAATGCCAATAGTCATTTATCTACTATACGAATAACTTATTTCTCCGTCCATAAAGCTTGGCGAGATTTTGGCGACGAATTTGGCGGAATGACGCCAACTTGGCGACTTTTGAAATGTTGCCAAATTAACGAAATCTCGCCAAATGGATAAAAATGACGCTAAATCAATGAAAATGACGACTAATAGTCGAAAATTCAATATCTTGGAAAGAATATAAGTATCTATAAGAAAAACCTATTTTTCTTTACTGTAAAAGTAGTAAATTCATTCCATTATATATGGAAAGTCATGTGTTGCCCACATCAGATTTTTGTTTTGTCTGTCGTAATGGTTCGTGAAAATCTTAAACTAAAAGCAAAGTATGCAGAAAGATATAAATTAAATACTTGTTTTCTGCTTAGTTTTTGACGAAGTGAAAAGGACAGGATAAACCTCTTTGAGATATTTAATATCTTATAATTTTTATGAGAGGACTACATTTTACAGTGTAGTTAAAAATATATTTAATAAAATGTCTTAAACTCACTTCTGGGATTTTTTGCTGATTAGAACCTAGCATCATTTTGAAAAAAAAAAAGAATCTGCTTTATTTTCAAAATAACCAGCAAATATTGTCAAAATCTATAGTAAAAGACTTATATGTTTGAATGTAATAGTTAAATTCCTATTTCATATGTATATTATGACAACATTCATACGACCACTCTAGGATGAACCGTTTTCACGATGTTTAAAACTTTTTTTTAATTTTGAGGCGCTGTCGATGTTTTGAAATGTGCTACGTTGCCAAATAATAGTGAAGATACATTAAAACTGCGAATTAAATAAAATATCAAATAAGTGTCCGTGCATTTTTGTGCAATTAAACTTAATTATTTGGATTATGAAAGGAATATATTAAGAAAATGAATTTGGGTTTGTAGTAAATGTCACGTGCTGATCACATCAGATTTTTAATTTTAAAGTTTGGTGTTTGACAAATTCATGATAAAAGTTTTACATCTGGTCGAAGTTTAGATAGGGAAGATATACACTTCGTGTAAGAAGACATACATACACACACAGACACCTAGATAAAATTGTTGATTCGTTCAGAAAGGTGCATAAAACGCATAAATCCGTCGTGGTTTCAAGTACCAATTTTCAAACCATTTTCAGTATTTTACCCATACATGTACCATCTATTGTAGAATGATTAAACCTTTGCATAATTTTATTAGACCACGATAACTGCACTTTTTCTCGAATTATACCTGCATTTTAGTTCCTAGAGAAGGATAAGTGTGCATGCTCGTAATTCGAGAAAGACAACTACTAGTTATGGGCAATTATAAATTTAACATCCTTGGGGGACCGCAGTATAACTGTCTTCCTAGAATATCCTGATTTTTAATGTTCAGTTATTTTCAAACCATTTTTAGAACTATTTGAAACTATCAAGGTGATAATATTAATCAAGCGTGAATAAATTTAAATTCTTTCAAATGTCAGAATTTGTTATTTAAATTTATTCAAGTATTTTCTAGCTAGAATCCTTTTGTCTGAGTTGATGTCTCGAACAACAATGACATACTTGGTGCAAATAATACTGACGTTTAAGAGATTTTAAATTGATTCCTGCCTGACTATTTGCTTGTGTTACTCTGACAATTTTTGCTACATCGCCGTTTAAGAACAGGGCCCTGCAGTGTTACTAAATTTAGTAGATTTCTACTTTCTTAGTAAATTTTGTCACCTTTAATGCATTTTTTTGGTGAATCGGATTTTTTTAGTACATTCTTTGGTGGATTTGACTTTATATTAAATTTTTTAGCGGATCGGATTTTTTTCGTGGATTTTACAAACATTTGAGTGAAATTAAATTTTTCTTAATAATTTAAATAATTTTATCATTTGTTTTATTTCACAGAAGAAATTTTGCAATTTTAAACTTACACTTCAATTTCTATAAAGTTCTTTACTGTATCAACTATATTATACTGTTGCTTTGCAGAAATTCCGTTTATATTTGTGAAAAAATAATTGCTTATTTTATTGCTTAATGCGAGTTATTAGTAAAATAATTTGTGGTACAGATTTTCTCACACCCTAAAAACATATTTCGTGCTTTAAATAAAATATAATCTTATTTCTGCCTAAAGAAAGAAAAATGGAGTTTAAATGTTATCTTGTAATTTATACATTTACTTGGTTATATAAGCAGGGACATATCGAGGGCTAAGCACCCAAGAGACCGCTTCAGGCCTTATGTTTGTAAAGGATCACAAAATTTTGTACATTGTTTTTATTAAACTTCTTTTGCCGCTTTTTAAAGCTTCATCAGTGCATTATATCTAATCCAACGTTTTGTTATAATTTATACAGGGTGATTAAAATAAGATGGGCCAAACTTTACTAGGCGATAGTACACACCAAACTAAGCATTTTTCGTCATAGTTTACCGGGTTGGAAATGAAACATAAAGGGGTTACAGGGCGCTTACTCGTTGGGAAGTGGCCGCTCCGCAAAATTAAAAGCGTCATTCTGGTTGTTATTTTCTGAAGAAGACCACGTATGGACTTTTATCTGGGGAAAAAGACGAACCCTGATGAAAATTTTCGTAACACCGAATGTACGGACTTATTAGTTTGTATCAGTTATTCGAAGATTCAACTTTTGAGACGATGGAGCCCAATGATCTCCCGATATGTCGTGTCTTGACTTCTTTTTGTGAGGATATCTCAAGAGTCTCGTCTATGACACTCCCCTTCAATCTGAAGAAGAATTCGTCGCCATAACTTCAGCCGCTGCTGCCAAAGTGCGTGACATGCCTGGTCTGTTCGAGAGAGTTCGCTAATCCCTACATCGCCACTGTGAGACGTGCATTCAGGTTGGCGGTCGCTATTTTAAGTCCTTACTGTAATTATTACTTATTAAATGCCATTTTATAGCTTCAAAGTCATTTTTGTGTTTTCGCCTCACCTCATTTGTTTCACCGTTAAGCGCCCACTGGCGCCTTTACGTTTCATTTCGACCCGATAAACTATGACGAAAAATGCTTGGTTGTGTGTGAAAGCCCCAGGCCGTCCGGCTCGTCCAGAGGACTTGGAGCAACAAAATGGACGACCGGGCTTGGTTGTGTGTGTAGTACCACTTCGTAAAGTTTGGTGCATATTTTTGAATCACCCTGTATAATTCTGCATTTCTGTATCAGTTTACAGTTGTCTTTACAACTCTTGGCTATTACCTTTTTATCGGATTGTAATTGGGCATACATAGATCATAATATGCTGCAATCCCCATGGTGCGCTCTCTATGTGATTGGGTGGTTTTAGTGTTCGATCTGTAACTTTTTCAATTTAATTTGGTCTCTTCGAATTTTGGTATTTTGTGATTTCAAGAGAGCATAGTGGTCCTTCACCTAAAAGCATTTGCATAATCAGTATTCCTTCCTCCTGACTGAGCTATATAGGACCTATAGGTGTTAGACAAAAAAAAACTATAGCTATATAACCAGGGCCAAATTATCCATTGGGACAAGGTGGTTTCGAGCCCGGAATATTTTTATATCATGAACAAAGGCCCACAAAATAATGTTGACTAGGGGGGGGGGGCTAAATTTCTTTGCCAGAAACTAAAGTGTAATGAAATCATATTTAATTTTAAACTTGTAAAAACATTGTAAATAAATTGTCGGATAACCGATTTTTCGGATTTGGAACGTTTCACTGCATTTATTGCTTATAGGAGCATTTTAAGAAAGTTAGCGTGCGGCCTCAGAAAACATTTGGACGCGCATGTTAATACGCACAACTACCGATTGGAAAAAGCGAAAGTAAATTCTCGGAAGTATTTATATTCTATTATAATAAAATGAAAATTAATTTCTAGCTTCCAGCAGAAGGCGCAAAATACGTAGTTTATATCAACTCGTGCAAAAAGCGTTGTGCTTGTACCTGTCTCAGGGAAGATTTTTATTGCTCTTTTTGAATCACCAGGGGAGAGAAGGCAGACTTTTTGAGAAGAAGGGGGGGGAGGTGTAAATGTGGTGACTCCCTATGGACCCGGATTGTTGTCCTTTTCTTTATAAAAATGAAAAAATATAAACAATGATTATGGAAATGAGAAAACAAATATTTTCACTCAAAATTATTTATCACTTGAACTTTTGTAAATTTTGAACATTTGAACATTTGTAACTCTTTCGGTTTCAAGTTTCATAAATAATTGATGCAGTAATAATTTATATGATAAAAGAAGATTTATGCTGCATGCATAATGATTTGAAATTACGCATTAAATTTTTGAAAAGTTAATTGTAATTTGCAATACCCACGACATCTGTACAAAACGACTTTTATCGGAGGGCAGAAAGTGACAAGCAGTTTTTTTTTTCCTTTGGATCGACTTTGCAACACATTTTCGACAGCATATTTTTGGATTGAACGGAACGTTTTTGTTACAGGCACTGACACTGGGATTCAATATATATATATATATATAACGATAATATATATAATAGCTATATAATAAGGTCAATTCAAAACTTGAACAGTGGCATGCCCTGATACAATAACATTAAGGAGGTCAACAATGTAAAAGAGGATGTTTAATTAGATATCCAACAACAGAAAACCAAAAATACCTGAGAATTTATTTTGATCTAAATTTTAAACTATAAGGTAATAATACATGGGGACAAATCAACATTCAAGAGTGATATATATGTTATCGTGAAAGACCGAAATTAGAGTAAGCTTCATCTATGGCTATTAATTCAAATCTAAATATAGAGAAGAAATCGGGATTTCTTTTTAACTGAACTGAATCATGGGGACTAATTATGAGTATACTATTGCCGATGTTAGTCTTTTCATTCTGGACGTCATCGATGTATACAATACATTTTGCAATGACGCAAAATGCACATTAAAAGTAAGTAATATTCGAATATTTCGTGAACGTTCCAATATATGGAAAACAGGTATAAAACAAAGCAGTGACCCATCAAAAGTCTACAAAAGTGTTACAGGTGAGTTCGAGGCAGTAAACTGTAAGTGCTCTCTCTGAACAATAGCCAAACTTTGCAAAAAAAAATCTATTTGACTGAAAATGTGACAGCTTAACAAAAACCAGTTTTTATAAACTCAACATGTCAGCTGTAAGGTCACGTGATATATGAAGCCCAATGGTAAACCAAGTTTTTGCAGACTAGAGCACTTTTTCATTGCACTGTAACATCTTCAGTTAAATATAATGTTTTTTTTTTCTTGAGTTATAAAGTCTGATCAATTGCAATATAATCCTAATCTGATCATTGCATCATAATCTTTAGTTTATCGCCACGAACTGACTTGTAACAAATTCTCGTAGCATTTTGAGCGGGCATTGAGTCCATTTACACCTGTTGCTCGTAAACATAAATGTTCACAAAATAATAAAACACTGCTAACTTTTAACTCGCGCTTTACCTCAATACACATTAATATTTCACGTGGTCTGAAAATATCGCCCTAATGAAAGTTGGAGTTTATAATACAGTGGTTAAAGCTGGAATGGAAAAGCAATATCCAAAAGCTAAGGTAAAGAGATTGATAACTTTGGTAAAATGTGCATGATAGGTCAGCTAGAACTATACACTGCAAAGGCAGAAATAATGCTTCTTTATATACAGGGCACAATATATAACTGAATTAAATACCTGTGAGAACGCCTTTAACAACGATGGGTAAAGCTGTGAATGTTTGAATCCATTGAATATCTTTCCAAGTCAGTGTTGGATCCAGCAGCGAGAATCCCACTTTAGTTCTTAGATTGGAACCAGATATTTCATTTTCACCCTTGGCTTGCAGATTTGGAAGCCTATTAATAAGAATTAGAACTTATGAGACATTATTATTTCAGAAATGTGTGATGATTGTACTTGTTTAACACGTTAAGCGCGGCGTCAGTCCGTGGGGGACTGATAATGAACTTTCCTTTTAGGCGGCGTCAGTCGTTGGGGACTGACAGTGAACTTTCGTTTTAGGCGGCGGTAGTCCATGGGGACAGATAATGAACTATCCTTTTAGGCGGCGCCAGTCCGTGGGGGACAAACAGTGAACTTTCTTGTTAGGCGGCGGCAGTCCATGGAGACAGACAGTGAACTATCCTTTTAGGCGGCGTCAGTCCCTGGGGGACAGACTGTGAACTTTCCTGTTAGGCGGTGGCAGTCCATGGGGACAGACAGTGAACTATCCTTTTAGGCGGCGTCAGTCCGTGGGGGACAGACAATGAATTTTCCTTTAGGGCGGCGGTAGTCCGTGGGGACAGACAGTAAACTTTTCGTTTGGGTTATGTCGGTCCGTGGGACAGGCAGTATCAAAGTTAAAAAATAAATGGTATGATTTTGATGGAGTTTATTAAAACATTCTAAGCAAAGATGTGGTTTGTTTTGTTTTGTACATATTACAAAAAGTGACGACCTGTTTGGTTAACGTTCTGGCTGTATTGCGCCCGAATGTTTTTGCGCCATTCGCATAGCCACAGTGAAGTACAATCGTCACCTCGACGTGTGTGTTATCTTCTGTTTATACTCTATGACCGAACACCAAGCCGAGCGATCACCGCTGTGTGTCGTCTGAACGGTGGGCGGAGCAAGAACAGCTCAACGTGTTAATAATGTGAATAAGAGTTTCTTTTTGGGGACTGAAATTTAAATTGGCGCAAAATTTGAGGTACGATGTGGCAGTTTTAATCTACTCATACAGGGTAATTATGAAAATTGTTAAACACCCACAAAACTTCGGAATAAAAGGTCAGTGTGTGTTCAGCTTAGGTCGATTTATAGTAAATTGACTAAGATATAGTCAATTTACAAGAACTATATCTTATGGAATACAAGGACTATATCTTATCAAATACAAGCGATTTCAGCGTACTTAGGGGATAATTGAAGATGAACAGATTGATAGAAACAGGAATTCAGCAACAAAGCGAGATGTAAGGAAAGTCTCTATCACAAAGCTGTAGGGGTATACTTTATATTATACTTCATCAATTACTAAACACTATTCCATGGTGACATACAATGCTATCTAATGCACAAGATAATATTATTTCTCAAATTCAAATATGTGTTGTCGATGATTATTACAGTGTGAACAGATGTGAACAGGTCCTACACTAGATTTCTATGAATACAAGTGTTGTTCATTATATGATTTCTGAATATGAGAGGAAATCGCGATTCTGTGTTAAGTAAATGACTTCTATAACCGGTTGAGTGTTGACTCTTTAAACGATGTTCTAAAACTTTCCTTGCTGATTAAACAATGTTCTAAAATATTTCTTACACATTAAATAATGCTCTAAAACTTCCCTAACTCATTAAACAACGCTCTAAAACATTTCTTACACATTAAACAATGCTCTAAAACTTTTCTTACTCATTAAACAGCGCTCTAAAACATTTCTTATGCATCAAACAATGTTCTAAAACATTTCTTGCACATTTAACAATGCTCTAAAATATTTCTTACACACTACACAATGCTCTAAAACTTTCCTTACTCGTTAAACAATGCTTTAAAACATTTCTTACACATTAAACAATGCTCTAAAACATTTCTTACACATTAAACAATGCTCTAAAACTTTCCTTACTCGTTAAACAACACACTAAAACATTTCTTATACATCAAACAATGCTCTAAATCATTTCTTAATCATTAAACAATGCTGTAAAATATTTCTTACACACTACACAATACTCTGAAACTTTCCTTACTCGTTAAACAATGCTTTAAAACAATTCTTACACATTAAACAATGCTTTAAAACTTTCCTTAGTCGTTGAACAATTCTTTAAAACATTTCTTACACATTAAACAATGCTCTAAAACTTTCCTTACTCGCCAAACTATGATCTAAAACATTTTTTACACATTAAACAATGCTTGGTAGGTCGGACGGTCTGGGTCTCAACAACAACATTAAACAATGCTGTTACCTTGCACCTTTCTGGTAGGTCGGACGGTCTGGGTCTCAACAACAACAACAACAACATTAAACAATGCTCTAAAACATTTCTTACACATTAAACAATGCTCTAAAACTTTCCTTACTCGCCAAACTATGATCTAAAACATTTCTTACATATCAAACAATGCTCTAAAACATTTTTAACACATTAAACAATGCTCTGAAACATTTCTTGCACATCAAACAATGCTCTAAAACCTTTCTCACACATTAAACAATGCTCTAAAACATTTCTTACACATTAAACAATGCTATAAAACATTTCTTACACATTAAACAATCTAATTATAACATTAAACAATGCTCTGAAACTTTCCTTACTCGTTAAACAACGTTTTAAAACTGTCCTTACTCTTTAAACATTTCTCTAAAACTTTGACATTTTTCCTCTATCTCATTTTATTGCCGAATGTGTGTTCCTAATATCTTTAGTTCTCCACTAAGAGAGTTGCAATCACTTTTATACGACACGATATAGTTACTTTACTATACATATACCCACCGTGTACAATCGGAAACTTTTTCTTTCAAAGTTTATTGGGTGTGTAATAAATTTCCTAGAAATCCTGTATTTTACCCATATTTTAACATCATCCAATAATATATTTACATATACATCGTAATTAGCAGTCGACAGGCACGGAAATAGATTAAATATGGGGGAAACTATGCATAGCGAAAATTTACCATCTGCACATTTTCCAATGCAGCATTTAGAGTCATACAGATCGTAGTTCTTGTTGTTTCTATTACCATGCCATTTTTAGTCATGTTAGGTCGTATCACGATTGTTGTTTGGGTGTAAGCTTGAATAAGTGAACTGAGCGGCCGAAGCGTCCTGTTATGAAAAATGTTTTCTTAGGGCTACAATATTAACTCACTTTAGAGCATATCAAGCACGCTAAGCGGATGTTCTCAGATCGAGTAAGTATATTGGTCCGTCCATACGTTCACTAAGCTGACACTTACTCACAAATACCACGTAGTGATAGAACCGCTAGCCAATAGAGAGCCAGTGGTGCTTATTTACGCTGCAATCGTTTAACGGCCTATGCGCCGCGTAGCAGGTGCGTTTTCTTATTTATTTGCTTAAAATGTGACCGCTAGAACATCATCTAGTATTTAATTAAAATGTGATTTAAAAGTAGTGTTTTGTGACCAAAAAATTTGGGAACCGCTAGATTACTCCATGCTGTGACACAATTTTTTGTTAACCCAAATTTTTAATAGATTTAGTTTCTGATAATAATTTTTAATTTAATTGATATTTATGTAGCTGTTATTATGAGAGTGCCATTGAAGAGTTTCAGGAGATTACGTTGGAGAGTTTCAGCAACGCAGTCTCTATTTTAGGCAGTTTGTTTTGAGTAAAAATGGAAGACATGCATGTTCTTGCTTTGTCTGCGACAGAACCAGTTTTTTGAAAACGCTTTACTAATTTCATAATTGTTAAAGGTTTTAAACATGTGCATTTCTTCTGAAATGCTTCAATGACACTCTCATAACAATAGATAGAGAAATGTTGCTGTAAATAAATATTATTTCACTCTGGAAAAACTCCAAGTTCTTCGATTGAAAATAAATAGGTCTGTATATATCGGGGAATCTACCTTTACGACAACGGCCTTAAATCCTGCAATATCTGCTCTGTGTATCAACGACTTTGTGAGGTTTCTGTCTTCGTTATTAGATATTATTAGATTAAGTTATTAGATATGATTAGATTAAGTTATTAGATATTATTAGATTAATTAAATATTATTAGATTAAGTTATTATATATTATTAGATTAAGTTATTATATATTATTTGACTAATTTATTAGATATTATTAGATTAAGTTATATATATTTATATATATATATATATATTATATGATTTTAAAATTGGATATGTGCGACTTTCCGACCACTCTGTAAATAAATTATTATACCAAGGAATAGCTATTTACTAACCAGGAACATCTAAGAGATACCAGAACATACCTGAGATGAGCTGGAAGTGTCAAGTTGTGCACCATGTTAATGCCCCACATGCCATTTACCGGGGAATCCACCGTTACGACAACAGCCTTGAAGCCTGCAATGTCCGCTCTGTGTATCAATGACTTTGTGAGGTCTCTGTCCTTCGCAATGTAAACTTGCAACCAGTGCACGCTTCCTGGTGGTGTCTTGCTCTGGAGATCTTCCATTGAAGTGGTCGACAGCATGCTCAGGATAGTAATGCCACCAAACGATGCCACAGCTAGTTGAGAAATTAAAATGAGTATATTTATTAATGGCAAGACGCAAAACACGCATGCTTCCCAGGACAGTTTTTAACCCTTTAATTACCATCAAAGATTTCAGTCAGCTACTTGAAAATAATATCATAGTTGGCTCAACTTGAAGCATATATTTCATTCCCTCGGGTAGAACTGTAATGAAATACCTCTCCCCTCTTTTATTAAATTAAATTCTTCAAAATTCATGTTTCGGAAACGCCGTTTCAAAAATCTATTCTGTCCCATCGTTTCGACAAATTCTAAATTATACTTTCGATTTCGAACTTTGTTCTTAAGAATAAATTAATACCTTTTGATAAAAAGCCAAATATTTCACTCCTTCGTTCTGGAGCCGTTCGGTCTGTAACGATAACCCCTCGCGCATTTATACATATGACGTACTTTCGCTCTTCCCGCGAAATATTTTTATATAGAAATGTACCGGTGTTATTTTTCATCTCGTCATGAATGTGCGTAATTATACAAATGATGCTTAAGTCTGTTTTCGGTGAATAAATTTAATTGGCGATGTGACGCAGACGGGGTAAGACGCGTTTTGCCTACGGAGGCAACAGAATGAGAATTCTAATTCGTAAAGTTCTAAGATATTTTAAATTAAATTAAATGTAATTAAGATTTTATCAAGTAGATCTTTTTCGGAGGTGAGATGATTATTGAGGGATATTCTATCAAATTTTGATTCTTGGAAGTTTTGTCAACGACTTTGGTTTTCGGCGTCAAATCGTTTGTTCTCGAAGTTTGACTCCATGTATCCAATTGGCAAGAGAATATGTTTCTGTTTATGAAGCGATTTATGCTCGAAATAAATAAATCTATTTAAGTTTAAAAGCCAAGATTGTTTCGTCTTATTCTTCAAATGCATTCCATCACCAGCATCCCGAGGTATTCATCAAAATTGTTTTCTCGTCGACTATCTCCAATTCCTGAATAATCCGTCATCCCGAAGTGTCCGAGTTCTTCTCGTAGTTTTCGATTTAAGAACATACCACACAACGCAAAGAAGTTCAGTTATTGCTTCATCACCACTCTACGACCACTTCTTCTGATCTTGCCGGTTGTAATTCCCCTGACCTGCGGGAACAGCAACAAGTGGTGCCATAACAAGTGCCACCACAGAACTATGGAAGATAATTCTTTTATCGATTCATTTTATTCCCAAGATAGTATCCCCCAGACAGTATTTCTAGCCAGAATTGCTAAAATTTCTCTCTCTAACAAGGGAAAACTTTCTCGTTTTGTGGATCACTGATCCCCATACTAATACCTTCTCTTGACAGGCAAGCAAGCATCTGCTGTAGTTATCAATCAGCCGGCTGGTATTTTGAATGAAAAGTTGGAGAGGCGGGATTGGTATTCAAATTGTTAAACATCTTAATAACTTTGCAAGAAAAGATCCACAAGTTTACACGTTAGGTCTATCCGTAGTAAACTGGGTGTGTTCTTACTGACAGACTCTAAAACTGTCACAATGCGCATCAGCAACTTTGCCTATTTTACTTGAGTCAGTGAAGTCGTTCTTCTTGTCCGTTCTTATGATGAAGGTTATTATTTGCCTTTAAAAGTAGTAGATCAGTTTTTTGTATGTGTGCTGCATTTATGAAGTGTTTTTTTATTGTAATTTAATGCAGCAGTTTTTGCTCGATTATTTGATTAAAATTCATTGTCTATCAAGGCACACTTAAAACATTTAAAATAAAGCAGATTCGTTCACGCTTTATTCGCATTTTAGCAGATTTAAAATGCATCACATCCTTCCGTTCGAAACTTTATTCTAAGTTGCCATCATGTTGTGGAAAGACTTGGATATTAAGTGAAACAGATACTATGATAATTTATTTTAATTCGCCCTTAAAATCCTTAGCATAATAAAAGAAGATGCCTATCTGTTCATCTGTGTCGATTTCAGTGGTAAATCAAAGATTCGGACGGCGGCGAAATGCGATTCAGAAATATTTCAGGTCCCTGTAAGTTACAGTTCAGCGATATTTTTACTTTCATTATACACATAGTATAATGTATAAGAAAAGTATTGTGACGGGGTCTGAAATTCGAATTCGAGTTTTCGACGGGAGAACACGTTTCAAGCATTCCTGATCACGAATCGAACATTTTTGAGATGGTGAGTGTGTGTGCGTGTCAGTGAGTCTATGGAGACGATCACTCACGAACGACTGGAGCGATTCGAATGAAATTTAGTACAAAAATTACAATCCGTGAATACTGAAAGTCTATTGTTTTTAAACACAATGAAATGTTTGGAACCCCCTAAATTTTCCAGTGAAATTTTGAAAAAATCATCATAAAATCAAAACCTTTAATAAAATTACGCAAATAGACATTCCTTATGTAATATGTCCTTAGAAAGCGATTGACATAAACTTTAGAACGCTAACATGAACCGTTTTCGAGATATTGTACATTTTTCAAATAAATTTATCAAAAATCCCATAAATTAAAAAAAAAACTATTAACTGTTGAGAAACATTTTCACTTTTCATATGTAATATTATGCGGTGTATTGGGTGACATCATTCTCGTGGATCTAGCTCGTTCCATTCATGAGAAAAGATACTCTGAATAATACTTTTGTAATCGAACGCCAATAGTAATTCATCTGCCATAAGAATAACTTATTTCTCCGTCCACAATTCTTGGTGAGATTTTGGCGATAAATTTGTCGGAATCTCGCTAACTTGGCGATGTTTTAAATGTTGCCAAATTAACTAAAATCTCGCAAAATGGATAAAAATGACGCTAAATCAATGAAAATGGCGACAAATTGACGAAAATTCAATATCTTGGAAATAATATAAGTATCTACTATAAGTATAACCCTTTTTTTTTACTGTAAAAGTAGTAAATTCATTGCATTATATAAGGAAAGTCATATGCTGTCCACATCAGATTTCTTTGAATACGAATTAGTTTAAAAATTATTAAATTTTATTTTGCCCGAAAATCTGTCATTTTCGGACATTTTCTCAAATATTTTCAGTTATTGCAGCTACTGATAAATATTCTGTGATCTATGCTACTGATAAATATTCTGTTATTGCAGCTACTGATAAATATTCAGATAGTTGTCTCCACAATAACTGGGATTTAAATAGAAAATTCAAATTTTGCGAATCTAAAAAAATTCAATCTAATATCTTAATTGGATATTATACGCATTATCATTATGATTATTGGACTAGAAATGACATAAATAAGCTGAAAACTAGCTGAGATAGCGTAAGATTTGTTTTCTTAATTTTATTTCTCAGGTAAATGATTTTTTTTTCATGCTGATTAAGCTCCATTGCATTTTGATGCTGAATCCATATCAGTCATTATCTAAATAATATCTAGAGTAAATTCCAAGATATAGATGCTTAAATATTTTAGTAAAAGCATAAATAGCAAATTAATTGCCGCCATTAATTTTAACTGACCCTAGATAAGATAAACAAAATAGTATTTCACCTTTTGCAGTTCCCAGTTCACCATCGGGATGCGCCATTTTCTGGAATGCGACTGGGGAGACACCTAGCGGCATTCCAACTGGTTGACCCAGAACAGTCGTGTTCATGTTCCGTTGAGATACGTTGCGCAGCAGGCGGGGCCTAATGCGATACCTAAGATATGTTAATAATTTAACATTCACACAATTATAATTCTTCCAATTCCCGCAATAAAATAAGTAATACTATGTTGAAAGAAAAATTACAGATTCAAAATTAAGTTTTCATTTAATAACGTAAGACTAAATACGATAGTTTAAGAGACATGCGCCTTTCTAATTCATCGGCAGTTTTAGCGATGTAAGAAATTTAAAATCAATTAAGTTGATTTTGTTAGGAAAGGGCAAACATTTTTAAATATTTGTTAAAAAGGAGAATATCAGGCAATTGTTTCTGTTTAAAGAGTTTTA
Organism: Amaurobius ferox; assembly: GCA_951213105.1. NCBI lineage: Eukaryota > Metazoa > Arthropoda > Arachnida > Araneae > Amaurobiidae > Amaurobius > Amaurobius ferox. Next base: position 100,907,369 of record OX578154.1, read on the forward strand.
ACGTTCTACAGTGTTAATAATTGTGTTAATACTGAATGCTTGCGAAGTTTTTTTTTCAGTCGTTAAGAATCCGAATAGTTAGAAAATTGCTCAACATTCTTCTTCAACATCAAATAAATAAAAAAGACACGAAATATAAAATAAATCCGTGGCGTTTTGGAACTTGTCTGAAAGTGTTCCTGTACCAAATTCCCTAGCTACACGTTGCTTGGATTTTTAGTTAAAGTTTTACAGACTTATCTTTTGTTTTTAAGAATTTTCGTTGAATATAAGAATTCTCGTTGAATGTAAGAATTCTCGTTGAAGGAATGGATGTAATGCCCAATTTGTCAATGTAATGCCCAAGCACTTACCTCGTGAAAGCCTTTTCGTTATCCTGCAACGTCTGCATGTCTCCCGCTCCACTGCTGTAATAGTCCCTCGCATGTCTGTTCATGTACACCGATGCAAACTCCTCGTAGTCTTTTACTCGAGTCATGTACGAATTGCTCAACCTTGGTAGAACAACAAAAGGATATACTATGAAGGTAAAGAAAAACCAAATAAATTAATCGTAATTTGAAAAGTTAAATTTTTCGCTAAAAACTTGGCATAAAACAAATTGGTAGCGGTTTCAATTGGTTTTGGAGACAAAAAGCCTCTTCATAAAAGAGTAACCAAGGCATCAGATCAATCATAGCATCAGAGCAAACACAGCAACAGTGCAACCATAGTATCAATGCAACCACCACATCAGAGAAACCACAGCATCAGAGAAACTACGGCACCAGAGCAGGGTTCCCATTTCAGCGCGAACCCGCGAGATTCTCGCGAAATCCTTGAAAAATCTCGCGTAAAAATTTAGACTGCGCGAGAATTTCTGTCTCTCCAGTTCCGGCCTAAAATTATTTTTTCCTTCAAATTGGATACCGAGAAATCCGATGCCCGATCCCGATCGGGCCGATTGCTTCGCGACCGCAAATCGCGATCAGTTGTTGCGAATCGCGGGCCGATTGCCGAGCGGTCGCGGACCGCGATTTCGTAGCTACGTCGGAATCGCAGTCAATCGCGATTGGGGTACACTAAAGTACTACGTGTTTCTAATTAGAGAGATATTTTATAGAGAACTATAAGTGTCCCCTCAGCTTGCGCGGGTGGCAAATTCGATCAAATAAAATTTTGCTTTTTTTTTACAGGATTTTTTCACGGATTTGAATTATGCTCTTTCCGCGTACTTCCCGCATTTTTTGTGTTTTGCTCGAGAAATTTTCTTCTTTCCGCGGACGAAAATCCTTTCCCCCGTACACAGTATGTCTACAGGTTACAAAAATCCCGAAAATGTCGTGAAATTGGCCATATATGCCCAAAAAATTTTACAAAATTTGAACAAAGCAACGAATTTTTTATCAGACATTCCTTTCTTACATGATCTGAAAATTTGTTTCTCTGCGATTGCGAAAACGGCGTTCGCATACGGCGATTCCCATATTTTCTGAGGAGAGATGACCAATGAATATCTTTTTGCCATTTTCACAATATATTTGCATCGACTGAATTTTTTTATAATTATGTCGTTTAATATACAAATAATAAAAACCAAACCATTTTTCTACCGTATTATTATTAATAAAATGAAAGGTTATTTTGCAGCAGCATCACGAAAATCTGCATTTGTACGCTATCCTCGGCATACCTCGTTTAATTTGAAAAATATTTCCCACTTTTCCAATCTGTTTGCATCGACTACAGTGTTTGTAATTGTTTCGCGTTTTGTACAGAAAAATTATTTTACAAACGTATTATTTATGAAATAAAGGGCTATTTTGAAAACAAAAAGAAAAAAGTCGAGTCAAACAAAATGGCTAAAATCACATGACTGGCTTGAGATTCAGCAAAAGGACGATGCAATCCTTATATTCTGCAAGTTTTGTAAAAAATACAAAAAAAAAAAATCCATTTTCAAACATAAAGTCAAATTTATTACCTAATTCTATTTGCCTAGTGAAATAGTTTTCGTCGATATTCGCCTTCGGCGATCAAAAATCGTTAAAGTTTTTAATTGCTATTGCTGCATGAAAATTGATCATAAAATGATTTTAAAAATCAAAATATAAAGTAAATACAGTCGGCCCTCGACTTTTGCAGTTTACAGACAAAAAAATCGTAAATTCGCATGTGAGTCATTTTACATAAAATAACCCATGTAGACGTTTTTATGTCAGCAAATAAAATCATAACGTAAGCATGGGGGAAGTCAGGAATTTGAGTATTTTTGCTAACAAGTGGGGGGGGGGGAGCTATAAAATTACCAAAAATGTGCTTACTTAATACTTAAACGACTCCTAATTAATTTTTAAAAAGAATGTTAGTAAGAATGTTAAAAGAATGTTAGTTTTAAGAATTAAAAAATTTAAATGTCGAAGAATATGAGTTATAGTTAATGCTTTCTTTTTTATTACTTTCTAAATTAGCATGGTAAAAAAAAAATGAAATTTTAAGTGTCTCTCCTTATAACAGAAAATCTCTCCCAAAATTTTTTGAAAGGAGAGAAATTCTCCCCCTCTTTTCCTGACTTAGTGGGAACCCTGCACCAGAGCAACCACAGAATCAGAACAACCACAGCATCAGAGTAACCACAGCATTAGAGAAACCACAGCATCATAACAGCCACAGCAAAAGGACAACACCAGCATCAGAGCAACACCAGCATCAGAACAACCACAGCAACAGAGCAACCACAGCATTAGAGAAACCACAGCATCATAATAAGCACAGCATTAGAGAAACCACAGCATCATAACAACCACAGCATCTTAATAACCACAACAAAAGGGCAACACTAACATCAGAGCAACACCAGCATCAGAACAACCACAGCAAATGAAAGAAAATTTATGTCTTATTTTATACAAACTCATATTTTTAATAGAAACATAATTCGTAAATTGAATATAATTCAATCGTAAAGCTCAGAAATAAACGAAATGGATGAAATTATATTCAACGAATTTTACAGCGTCTTTAAAGCACTGTTTAACATAAATCATAAAGAAATCTTGAGAAAAACGTCTTTGCATCTCAACAGCCTATACACTCTAAAAGATAGACCGTTTTAAGACTAATTTAACCATCTTGTTGGTCAGGCTGATCTGTCTTTTTTATTCTAAAGAATAGGACTGCTTTTTGTCTGCGAAACTGCTTGATAAAGTTATTATGTTTAATCGGCATTACATACCAATTCAAAAGTGTCAACCAGTTTTGAAGGCAAAAAACAACCATCTTCTTCAAAACTAGCAAGGAGCATAACCGTCAAAGCAGAATTGCTTGTTAAAGCAACATCTGTTACACAGCAAACGCTACTGAAGCAGGGAAAGGGGTTGACAACTGGGAGAGGAGAAAATTGAGATAAAACTATGGAGGAAGGCATGAGTAGTAGGACACTGTGAATAAATGGCAAAATGCCAAAAGAGAAAGTAAACGCACAACAAGGAGATTCAAAGTACTTGTTCAGTGAGTAAAACTACAAGTGCCCTACTAAATTTTAAAAAGACAACTGATCGGTTTCGAAACTTACATGAGTCTTTCCTACCAACTGTAAAAATAACAGTTTGTAAACAAATATGAAAAATATGTGGGAGAGAAAATGAAGGCTCAAAGTGATTTTGGAGACTATAAAAGCTAGTCAAATCAACATATATTTCGTAAAAGACTAAACATTCTGAAAACAATTAGAAAATTATCGGTAAAAGAATAAGGAAGCAAAGGATATGGAAAAATTAAACCAGATATCTCCAAGCAAAAAGACAATTGTCGTTAATAGGGGGCTTTAACTGATAAGCAAACGAAAATCTTGCAAAAAAGTTCGATTCAAAATTTGAGTTAGGAGTAAATTCGAGTTTACTTCCAAAATATATTAAAAATGATTAACGTACCAAGAATGTTCAGCAATTGGAAACTTAGAAACTCAGAGATTAGGAACATAGGTCCAGTGTTCCTTAGTATGAAATTTTAGGGCTCTTTTTGTTTGGCCAACAGGACCAAGCCCGCATTGGCATGAAATGTGATGAACACCCCAACGATTTAAAACAGGAATAAAGTCTTTAAGAGAAGGGAAATGAATTTTGTTAGGAGATTTAAAGACACCTAAAATTGATACGTGGTAAAACCTCATAGTTAATGGATAAATAAAAAGGTATAGCGAAAGAATTAAGTGGGGAAATCTTCTGACGTTGAAGGTTAGAAACCAATTTCAGATTGTTGAATTTATGTATTACATTGTCAATAATATTAAGATTACAATCTCTAGAATTAGCCAAAGACATAAGATAGTACATTTCACAATTAAGTGTCTGAGAATCAGAACATAAATTTAAGGCACTTTAAATTTAAATATAAAATATTGGGGGTTTAAGCTGAAAAGAATGATTAGAACGAACCTGAGGAGACTTGGAAACAATGAAACCTGTACAGAAAGCAGAAGTTGAGAATGAGGAATTATTTTTTGTAACAAGAACATCACAGAAAGAATATTTGATTATTACATTCCTCTTCATGAGCAGATTGAAAACAAGGGTCAATAGCATTACCTAAACTAAACAAATTAGGAATATTGTTATAAATATCAATAAGCATAAAAGTATCATCCACATAACTGAAACAGCATTTATACACTATTTTAGCTATTTTAAGCCAGTTTCAGCGATTTATTTTAAATTTAAAATTATATATATTTTTAAATATTTCTACGAAACCGTACGAACCAACTCCCCCCCCCCCCCGTCCCTGCAAAGAATCCGCATAACGAGTTTAAAACTACATTTATCATGATATCTTAACTTTAGATGAAGTATCAATGCAGAGTAGTACATGTTATGATTGATTTATGGTATAATTAGTGGTTTTCAATCTTTTTCTTAGCGTAACCCCTGGCGTGTTAAATTTTACTCAAGTACCTTATAAAATTATAGTAGAAAAAGTGATTCTAAAAGTAGTACAGACATAAGCTTTTAAACATAAGTTTAAGGATATGCACTGCAAATAAAAATATACACAAAGTTAAAGTAAACTGTGCTATTCTATGAAGTTCTAAAAATATTTGATCAATCCGCTGAGTAAATCAATAATAAAAATTTTATTAACATGAAAAAACGCCTTAGATATAAAGTCAATCTAGGTGTATACCCTTGATTCATACATCGTATCCGTAGTATTATAAAGAACACTTAATGAAAGTGTATGAAAGTCTAGTGCATAATATATGAAATGATAAAATGCTTACTTGCGAAGGAACTTTGACCCACCGTCAATTAAGTCATCCTGGGATAAAAGCAAAATAAATTTGATTATACATCTAGTTCTAGGTCCACATTAAAATAAATCATAAGTGCAGTGTAAATCATATCACTGTCAATATAAGTACCCCAGAATTTAAAAATGTGTTTATTGTTTATAACTAAAATTATAAAAAAAGTGGTAATAACGAAAAACATGCGTCCACCATCATGCGTCAAGTGTTCCTGTTTCATGTTTTGAACTTCAATTTGACTAAGACGTTTTATAGGCTTCACTAATTTTTCATAATACTCTGCAGCAAAAGAATATATGTATCCATAAAAAAATTGAGCTACAGCGGCGAAACTCGTAATGCAAATGTCGTTTTAAGAGTTATACAAAGGATCAAACTGTCAGCACCATGGATGTTATTGGGCTCATGCATCGCGCATCAGAACGACGCATCAGAACGACGCATCAGAACGACGCATCGTGAAGCGTTTAAAACGACTAGTGTAATCGAAACTCACGGGTAATCGAAACTGGATTTTCTTCTTTGCTGCTGCAAGTTGTGTGCATATATGGCTTTGAGATGTACTGAACGGCGCTATGAATAATTGTCGGATTTACAGAGAGGTCTCAATATGTGCCTAAGCTGGTTGGTTCAATTGATGTATCAATCGCCATCTTGTAAGAAAATGCATGATAGTTTCTCGGTGTTGGCAACTGTGGATCAGGGAAGGCACATGTAACCGTAGCAGAGGCTCAGGGTACCCCCAGACAGACAACTGATTGAGAGTAGAGGAGCCAAGTCAACATCACTGGCGTCGCTGTCAGGCATTTGAAGACATTTGGCAAACCTCCATTCATCTGTATCAAGGAATACTGTTCGGAGACGATTGGCAGAAGGTTGAGTTAGGTGGCGACGTCCATTAAGGTGTCTACCGCTAACCCCTCAACATAGGCAGAACCGTCTGGATTGGTGCTGAACTTGGTCAGAATGAATAGCGTCTGATTGGAGACATGTTGCCCTTAGCGAAAAATCCCACTTTTCGCTCAGTGCTGATGACTACCGCTTACGTATGTGTAGGACGACTGTCCAGCGTTCTGATACTGTAGTTGTTTTCGAGTGGTGTACGGGCATTGCACGTGGTATGACAGTCTGGGCAGCCATCTCGTGGGACAGCCGAGCTCCTCTAATTACTTGTCTACTACTTCTCGACTACTACTAGTTACTTGGCTGTCTTTATGGTAAATAACCAAAATCCAGGAAGCAACGCGGAATAACGCGACAACTATACTTTTATCATGTCTCTTTACAAAAAAATACATGTTTTGGAAACACAGAATTAACCATTTTACCTTCCCCTTCTCTTTTTCCCCCTTCAGATTTCGATTTATTTGTTTCCTCTTCTAATACACATCTCTCTGATAACTTAGTTAATCTGGTTAATAGTTTTGATAAGGGTTTTTCAGGGTATAATGTTTATACTGATGTCTCTAAAATTAACAATAACTTTGGCTTTGCTATTTGCATCTTCAAACACGATGCATTGGATCAAGTTCTCACCATTAAACTTGTTGATAATAATACAGTATTCCAATCTGAACTTAATACTATCTCTTATGCAATTAATTGGGCTTCTTCTAATAACAAAATAAAATAAGCATTTTTTTCTGATAGTCTTCACCAATTTCTGTTTATAACTCTGTTAAAAATAAATCCAATTATATCTCTTTTATTAAAACATACCTAACGTCCCTCTTAGTAAAAAAATCCATAATATCTCCTGGGTCAAAGCTCATGCCAAAAATCTAGGTAATAAGACTGCTGATCATTTTGCAAAAATTGCTACAACTTCTGGTATTCTTTATCGCCATTCTTTTTCCGTACTCCCTTCTAACTTAATTTAGTATAAATTCTATTCTAGATCTCTGGCAAAAATATCTAACTGATTATAAATCCCGTAGAACTAGTGATCCTGCCAGAATGATGTCTTTTACACCAAATGTTGATTTCCAAATTTATAACAAATTTTAATTTACTTTATTACTAGACATGGAGCTTTTTTTTAGATTATCATTTTTATTTTAAAATCAAATCTACCTCCAACTGTATTTCTAATAACTATGGTGATGTCGACCATTATGTTTTTTCATGTCCCTACATTTCTAAATTTCATCTCTGCAAACCCTCTATCTCTAATCAACCCTTTCGTTTCTAAAGTTTGTTCTAATCTCAACTCTATTGATAAAGTTAAAAACTGTATTATTATCTGTAAGTAAATTTCAGATAAGATAGCCTAAGTTTATAAGTAAATCTCTGCTTTCAATATCTATTGGTCAATGTAACACTTCATTTATTGTATTGTTGGATTAAAAATGCTGCTTTTATTTTCTTGCTATTTCCTCTATTTTTCTTCTATTTCGTTTGTTTACCACCCCCCGCAGATGCCCACTCTTTGAGTGGTGTATGGATCCTAGCTCTGTAGCTCTCATCCTCCGACCCGGGGGGGGGGGGTAAATAAATCCGGGGAACCGGCTGTCGAGGAACCGACCGCCATACCGGTGAGGCAGCTAGGCCTCGGACTCTTACAGGTGGCTGTGATCGCATGCACTGTGTCTATTCATGACCTGAGCCCAGATCTGTCCGGCGACTGGGGTCGGGCTTAGCGGGTAATTCTTCGGACCCTACCCGGTGAATGATTCTGCCGAGTATGTTGCCCTGGTTGTGGCCTTGCTGGATTGTTACTCCGCAGCTGGCTAGTTGATCGGCATAAACCAACAGGTTGTCTTGGCTAGTTGCTTAATCCTGTTTGGTTTGTTTATAGTCTAAATAAAAAAAATCTAATATTTTTTTGTTTTTTCTTTCCATGTGTTTTTTAAAAAAATTATTTCTTTATTTTTCAACGATCGTCTTTTTTATCGCTTTAAAATCGCAATAATGCATTGCCCATTTATGCACTTATAGATATACTTATAAAATGCATTCATTTGCATGTTAAACTGTCTGTTTGTAAGATATTTTCTTCAGTTGCTATTTTCTATTAGACTAATAAAGGCTGACTTGGCGGGACTGGAGGACCTTAGGTACCTTCAAAATAATGGGGGTATGCGTTCCCGGCCGTATAATTAGTAGTTCTAAACCCTCAGGTGATCACACTGTCTAAGTTCTTTAGATCTCCTCTAGTTGTTCTGCAAGCCAATCTGATGACTCGCTTTTACGTCGCCGATATTCTGCATCCAATTGTTCTGCTTATTTTTCAATCCGCTCAATTTCCATTATCCAACAAGACAACGCTATACCACAAGCTACACAACTTTCTCAAAAATTCCTTCGTTGATTTTATACCCTCCCTTGACTATCATGGTCCCCAGACCCATCATCAATTGAACAGGTGTGTAACCTGCTGGGACTGCAATTGCTGCCTTCTCATAATACCACTGAATTAGCTGACCAGTTGCAACATGTGTGGCAGAATTTTCCGTAGAGGGACATAAACAACTTAATTGATTCTATGCCGCACCGAATATCGGCTTGTATAGCTGCCAGGAGAGGATTTACCACTTACTACTTCGTTTGAATCTTATATATGCGACATTTTTTTGCGTTCACTACAAAGAGATTGCAAATACCGGTAAAAAAAATAATCTACTGCATTCCTTACCCTGGACATGAACCCATAAGAGGCGGCGATGAAACAGCAGAGCAGGAAACATACCAACGTTCCCCGTGCCATACCAAGAGAAAATTCCTGCAATATAGATATATGGGGAATCAGCAATATTTTAAACCATTATACAGGGTGAGTTTAAAGTGACGCGCATCAAAGTTTAACTGCCCGTAAAAGTACCAGTATGAGAATTTAAATGAAAGTAAAGTATTATAGAGATTAGTTGAAATGTTACCTTTCATTTTTGGCAGACAAACTTTAGGTATTACAATAGATGTTGGAAATGACGTTCTGTTTTGCTAATGCAAAAACGTGTTTGTTTTACTAGATTTTGTGAGACTCTGCGGAGCATGGCAGTATTGATGTTGAAATGGTTGTTGTGCTGTTCTTTTCAGTTCAGCAATCGTGTGTGAATTATTCACATAAACCACATTTCTCAGATACCCACATAGAAAGAAACCAGGAAGGTGATAAATCTGGGGAGCTAGGGGGTCACAATCCCCGGGAAATTATGCGTTCACAGTAAAAATCAGTTAAAACATGGATTGTGAGTGTTGTTTGATGTGTGACAAGTCGCACCGTCCTGCTGGAGCCAACAGTAACGTTCATCAACTTCCAGCAGTGAAATGAACTTTGTGCGTGACTTTAAACTCACCCTGCATATAGGGACAGTAGCGATGACTTTCTAAATATCCTAAAATTAAATATTTTATTAGTTTAGATATAGCAGACGTTGTTCTTAAATTAAAATATATGCAAATTCTAATAACGTCACAAATCATTATGTTCTATAAAAAATTGCATTAAAATAATTTAATTTCTATATGACAAAGAAGCAAAGGAAACAGGGGCACATATAACTTGATAAGGAAACCAGGTTGTATCTCAAATGCAAACAGCAGGAAAATAAAAGTAAAGCTGCGGTATAATACGTATAGTAATTTTTTGTACTCCAATCACTTTTTAAAATTTTCGGAAGTTAATATTGTTACTCCTAATTTCATTTTTGAATTAAAATTTCTTGAAAATTCTTCGATTGTTTTCAGTCAAAGTCTCTTATTAATTATAATTATCATTTCTTCTCTAGTTCTTGGAAATCTCTGGTTTAATTTTTCGGTTTAGTTTTCTTCTTCTTTTCTCAGAAATTTTTTACCTGTTTTCTGAATTTTTTTCGAAGTATTTGTTGACGAAGTTAGCTCTTTTAAGCCTCAAAACTAATTGGTTCCTTCATTTCTGTTGTATCTTTTTTTTGTATATAAAAATTGTTAATTATACAGTTGCTTGACGTACATAATTTCCGAAACCAGTTAGTAGTCTTTTTAAATTTTCTTTGGACTCTTATGTTGGTAGTTTTACTTACTGAACAATTACTTTGATTTGATGTTCACTTTCCTCTTTGATATTTTACTATTCAGTAATAGTGTCCTACTACTCTTTCCTTTCTCCATGGTTTTTTCCATCATATTTTCTCCTTTCTTCGTCATCAATCCTTTTTCCTGCTTTCATCACGTTTGCTGTTCTATCATTAATTGCTGATTTTGCTCTGACGAATGAAGGTTGCGATGCTCATTATCCTGATGAAAAAGACTGTAATTTGTCTTCGAAACCGATCGACTTAATTTTTTTAAACCGAACGACTATTAATTTTGTGTTTCATGTCACTTTTATCGATGTTTCTATAGTTTTACTGCAATACAACAACTTGATATACCTTTTCTATTGAAATAAACATTATGAAAATTTCTTTCTATTTGTTTCCTTCTGGAAAATAAATAAAAGTAAAGTAACGTAAATGGTCGTATCTGCTACCCCATAATGTGTAGCATAAACGGCTTCGTGGGTTTTCTGTTATTCTTTATTTCATATACGACTTTCGTTTTATGCTCTCATCTTCTTAAACTTTTACGAATTTAAATAACACAAATTTACCAAATCTTCAGTTCTTTTAAATTTTTCTTTCAGAAACTGCAAATTTTGAATTTTTTAAAACTTTTAGACAAGGTCATGGTAAATTTTCCTTAATAGCAACCTGAAACTCATGGTTTTACAGTTTACTATTTCCTTATTAATGGTAAACATACAAGGAAACAACAAACAACAGCAGCCCAAGCTCATATAAGGTATTTCTCTACGATCATTTTTAACACTTTCTAACAGAGTTGAAAAGTATTTATGACATTGGTCATTTGCCTGTCTATCTGTCTGCCCTTTCGCACGATAACTGCCGTAAAAAATGACTTTATCAAAATGAAATTTTAGTGTGTCATTTTGACGGCCAATGGGACATATGAGAATGCAAATAAATAATATCACCCAATTCGTTTCGGAATGAACCCGGGTTGAAAAAAATGAAATACATTGAATCCTATGGGACTTAATATTTCAAACATATTTTAAGCAAAGCTAAAATTCCGAAATTGCTTCAAAAATGTAAGGAAACATTCCAGTATCACAGAAAATGTTAAAATAAAAATGTCAGCAAAATATGTTATTTAAGTATAATTTTTTTAAATAAAAATTGAAATAATAATTATACCCATAATATATGAGGGGCGCGGTAGCCCATTGGTTAGCGCGCTGGAGTTGCACTCGGTAGGCCCGGGTTCGATTCCAGCCACTGCCAAAACTGCCGCCGTGTTCATGCGGAGTACGATCACGTTAAACACGTGGGTCCGAAAGTCCTTCCGAGAGGTTGGTGGTAGGGGAAGGAGGGTACGATCCCTGTGTATGCCTCCCCCACTGGGTTCCGGTCTAAATTGGGTGGCACTTCCCGACCGTCCAAACAGTTACTTTACACCTTTCTGGTAGGTCGGACGGTCTGGGTTTCAACAATAACAACCCATAATATAAAGAGATACTGTGACTCATCGAAGATAAATATGGGCACTTTTCCCGCTGTTACCGTAGTTAATAAATGATCGCTTAAATTTATATTTAATGTTGCATCTGTCATAAAACCGCTTTATTTTTAGTATTATCTATATATGTAAATTCTGTGCCCACGCAATTACAATATTTTTTTTTTTATTTTAAATGATCACTATGATTATTTCTGCAGCAAAGCCTAATTTCTATAGCATATAAAATGTAAGCAAACCAGGCAATTGTCTCTCTCTCTGACCGTTCGCTTCGATGAGTTGTATAAGAATTGCTGAATTTTTTTCACGCAAAATTATTTAGCTCTGGAGTCTGGAATATAGGTGATACGAATGAACTATTTATTGATTTTACATAGAGAAGCAGACGATTTATATTTCGATGATATTATTTGAATAAAATGCATTTTGTGTAACTAGCAGTGTCTTTTACGGTAAAGGTTGAAGTTCTTAAGTATAATAAATTACTGTAGTACTGTGATAATTTAAAAAATATCAATGCCGAATGCATCACGTTTTAGAGATGTTTAAATAAATTTGTATTTCTGTTGGAACGTGTTTAATAATCAATGCCTTATGCATGATTGATCTTTCTTGTTATCTTATCCATTTCGTTTGATTGGTTATTTTTTACAAGGTGTGCTTCAACCTGTGGTGTTCTATATGTTTCAGTCCCGGTCAGGCTCGAACTCGGAGCCACGAACTTACTAAACCAATACTATAAGAATAGAACAAAACTACCTTTGGAACTTATAATTCGTGTACTGCTGCTTGGCATGGTCGACCGTTATGAGAAGACACGAACTCGCTTGTCGTGACCAAAAGAAGGTTTGCCACAAACCTTACAAGTTAATGTTTTGATTTAACGTCTATCGAAAATAGACGTTTATAATGAAAGAAACAAAGCAAAACATCCACTTATCCCATATTTGTTAAGGATCTTTACATAACATGCAATTCCATTGAAACGTAAATGAAAATGATACAGAGATTAAATCAAATTCCAAATGGAAGTACGGTTACAGTTGATTTGAACAATGTCCAACTCAACATTGATTGAAAATGGTTAGCAGTTTCTATTTAGCATACTTTATTGCAGATGACAGCATATGACAAGTTATGACTGTCCTTGACATCTGCACCCCGGCGGTATTTCTGTTCCAGTCTCCTCCATAAAAATATGTTCTAGCTATCTAAACTTATATGCACAGGCAAATTGAAAGAATTAAATTGAATTAGCCTATGCACGCACGATTTTTATCAGCTCACGTTCTTTAAAATGAACTTGACCTACAAAAATGAATTTTGAACACACATCCAAATGTTTAAACTATCTGATGTGGGCAGCTCACGTTTACTTCTTTCAATGTGATTAAATGGTAACCAAAAATCAACAGCACAATGTTTTTGATATTGAATTAATACCACTTAAATTGAATTTGAACAATTTTGGCCAACTTATGAATTAAAAAAAGCATGGCTTATTCCTTCCCTGGTGTAAAATCTTCATCATAAATCAATTGATATTTAATGAACGTTCATTTCAATTGAGTGAAATAAATAACCATTGGCGAATTATTGGGCGTCAAAATTCAAAATTATTGCAAAAAGTATCTGTTCAAGTGAATGGAACTATCTAGATTTACGAGAATGATGTTGCATAATATTGCATATTAAAAAATATGTAACATATGGGATGATTCTTAATTGTTATTATACTATACTTATTACTATCTTATTGCAATTTCTATTGTTGCCATAGTATATTTATATTCCGTTTTAATAATACGAGAAATATTTTATAAGAAACTACAATAATTACGAATTAAGGTAATAAAGAACTTGAGCCTAGCATTGGGCAAAATACTGATAAGATGTATATGTAGAATATTTTTCTTTAACGAGAATGTAATTTTAGAAATATGGAGAAAGGGTTTAGAGGTGTGAAAAATGTATTTCCTATTAGGCAGTTTCGAACAATTATGTAGTTATTTAAATCATATCCATCGCAATAACTGTACTTCCAGAAATCACAATGCATATACTGTTGAAGCGATGACCAAAATTTTTCATTTATACGCCCGTTATACATACATTGACCAGCTGAATTCCCATAGTAGCAACATTTGTTGTGAATATCAATTTAGAATACTCTTTATTAAAATGTGAAAGCACATAAATATAATTTAGAATATCAATTTAGAATACTTTTATTAAAATATAAAAAAAACTATGAATATAAATTGGAATAAAATTGTATGGAAAATACGTCAAATCATCAATACTTTAAAAATATAAAGACAACCAAAAATTGGCTATTATTAAAATTCTTTAATTAAAATATCCATCTACGACGTACACAAAAATTCATAAGCGCTATGATTACGAATTTTTGTGCACGTCGTGGATGGAGATTTTAATTAAAGAATTTTAATTATATTATATTAATAATTTTTTGGTTGTCTTTATATTAAAAAAAGTAATTTGGAATATCAAATTCAAATATTTCTTACTAAAATATGAAAAAGAAAACATGATTATAATTTAGAATATTAATTTCAAATACGTTTTATTTAACTATGAAAAACAAAAATATACTTTAGAATATCAATTTCGAATAATTTTCATTAAAATATGAAAGAAACATAAATGTAATTTAATATATCAATTTAAGTAATTTTTCATTAAAATAAAAAAAAACTTGAATGTAATTTTGAATGCCAATTTCGAGTTATTTTTAATAAAATATGGAAAACATGAATATAATCTAAAATATTAATTTCGAATATGTTTTTATTAAAACATAAAAAAATACTTGAATGTAATTTAGAATATCAATTTCGAATTATTTTTAATAAAATATGAAAATCAAGACTATAATTTAGACTATCAATTTCAAATACTTTTCAGTAAACTATGAAGAAAAAATATAAATATAATTTAGAATATCATCTTAGAATACTTTTTATTAAAACATGAAAAAAAAATCATGAATATAATTAAGAATGTCATATTTGAATATTTTTTATTAAAATATAAGAAAGCAAGAATATAATTCAGAATATTAATTTGGAATACATTTTACTATAATATGAAAAAAGCATGAATATAATTTCAAATATCAATTTCGAATATTTTTTTATTAAAATATAAAAAAAAAATGAATATAATTTAGAATATCAATTTGAAATACATTTAATTAAAATATGAAAAAACCCTGATTATAATTTAGAATATCAACTTCGCATACTTTTTATAAAAATATATAAAACAATATGAATATTATTTAGAATATCAATTTTGAATACACTTTATTAAAATATGAAAAAAAAATTATTATAATTTAGAATATGAAGTTCGAATACATTTTTATTAAAGTATGAAAAAACAAGAATATAATTTAGAATACTTTTTATTGAAAAATAAAAATGAATATAATTAAAATATTAATTTAGAACACTTTTATTAAAAGACATGAAACGAGAATTTAATTTTAAATGTTAATAATATGAATCAATTGATTTTTCAAACCATCAATATAAATACAGCAAAATTTATTTTTTGAATTAATTTTAGCGTTCATATGTGAAATTTTGGAGCAACGTAATTCCTAATTTTAACCTCATACTGTAACTTAATGGTTTATAAAATGATTGTCATCAATAATTTGATCATATTTTTATTTTTTCGTGATATAGTTTACCAAGAAAGACCAATCATGCATACAGCATTGATTATGAAACACTTTTCAACTGCAATGCAATTTTTTTAAACATCTCTAAAATGTGATACATTCAGGGGTAATATTTCTAAAATTATCACAATACTACAATAATTTATTATATTTGAAAACGTCATTGAGAAAAATTAACTTTATTCAAATGACGTCATTGAAATATAAATCGCCTGGCTTTCTATGAAAAAGCAATTAAAATTTCATTCATAAACTTTTATTCTATTCCTTTCATTCATCACAATACTGCAATAATTTATTTTAGTTAAAAACTTGAAACCATGGAGGTAAATGTAATTTAACTCTGTGCTTAAAACTCCACCTGAAAAGTCTGCTATCAAATCGTCTGTTCTCTATGTAAAATCAATGACTGTTTCATTCATATCAACTATATTCCAGACTCCAGTGCTAAATAATTTTGCTTTAAAGAAATTCAGCAATTCTTATACAACTCATCTTATAACTTGATGTGTTTACAATCTCCATAAGTCAAAATTAGGCTTCGTTGCAGAAAAAATCAAATGTTGATGATTATTTAAACTCAAATATATTGTAATTGCGTTGTTTCAGAACATTGATGCAAAGAAATTAAGCCAAAATAAAGAGGTTTTAAAACGAATACAACACAAAATATAAATTAAAAAGAATTTTAAAAATCATGATTTCGAGACAAGGTGGATGCCATATTTTATTTTGAAGTGGGTCACGTGATCTCTTCATATAATGGGTGTAATTATTATTTTAATTTTTATTTTAAAAACTACTGAATATATTTTGCTGAAATTTTTTTTATATATTTTATGGGATAATTTGAATATTTTCTAAAATTTTCAAAGCAATTTGTGAATTTTAAATTAGCTTTAAAAATGTTTGAATAATTAGATCCCATAGGGTTCAATGTATTTCATTTTTTCAACCCGGGTTCAATCCAAAACTAATTGGATGATATTATTCATTTATATTCCCATAGGTTCCACAGACCGCTTGCACTACATGCTAAAATTTAATTTTCATAAAGTCATTTTTACGGCAGGTATTGTGCTAACGGGCAGACAGAATGAATGAACAAAGTAATAATCACTTTACAACTATGTTGTAAAAGGTTAAAACGGAAGAAACACTTAGTCCGTTATTGTGATGATGATATTGGAACGTTTACCATATTTACCTCAAAACACTGTCTTTGACAGCTTGGGAATAAATTAATAAAACATCCTGAAACTTTTGAGTAGAAGAATGCTATAGGTGCTTTTATTGAAATGAAAATATCGCTGCTTATTTTATTAAAAAATAAAATTAAATAGGTCCTTTATGCTTAATTACCTAATAAAAAGGAATTTCCTTAGTGAAGAGATCTGTGACATGATGAGATAAATCTTTGTATAAAAGTAATAATTATTTAAGTCGAATAATGCCAAAACTGATTATTTTGCGTGTAACAAAAAATATAACGTAATTAATAGATTTTTAAGCATATAAACAATAATCTTTTACAGTCTTGAAATTTTTACTATGACTAAATATGTAGGTTTTAATATATCTAAAATTTTTATACATTTACCTAAAGTAGCTGAAATTTTTAAATAAAATTTACAAACCTAGCATTTTTACATGTTTAGTTAAGATAGCCTGACTAAAAATTGATTTAAACTAACTAAAAAAATTAGTTATTTGCTATAACTAAATTAGTTATTGGCTTTAAATTATGATAATTTAAAGCAAACTGAATCAAATTCTGACTTAAATTAAGTATACAGCGATAAAAAGCGCATTTGCATACATCCTAATTTCGCCCTAGTCGACGTTTCTTTAAATCATTAATTTACCAGCTTCAAATTTGTGTGCCTATTTGCATGATTATAAACAAAAGTCATAACACAATTTCCCTCCAAATTAATGCACATACATGCCCTAAATCTGATCAAATTAATAAGCATGCATGCACTAAATCCGAAAATCCTCATTTTTGAAAAAAAATATATATAAAAAATATTTTTGTTTGATTTAAAAGAGATAATATGAAAATTAGCATTTATAGCTAGCCGAATACCCGTTGAAAATCAACGGTCTACTAAATAGCAACCCGCGAATAATGTAAATTTTTAAAAAATTTGCGTTTCACATTTATTCAGAAAATCGAATATTTTGGTGTGCAGAATCCCCTAAAGAAGAAAATAGTGATAAACTTAATTTGCTCACTTTTTCCTTTCGAACTATTTACCCGTATAACAAATTAGGGTCTCATCCCGAAGCATGCTATTTTATCATTTCACCTTTCGAACGTTTTTCTGTGGAGCACACCCATTGAACTTTTTTGAAAAACTCTATTCGTCTTGGGTTTTTATCAGATGATTATCTTATATACCAAATATCAAGATTCTATCACATGGTAAAGGAGGCATTTTTCATTTGTTCGTCAAATCAAACATTTTAGTGTGCGGTACCCCCTACAATAGCAAATGTTGGAAATCTGAAATTCAATGTTTTCTTCCTTTCCAATTATCTATCCGTACAAAAAATGTGAAGTCTCTATCTTATCGCGAAACATGCTGTTACTATCATTTCACCTTTAAAATGTTTTGTGTGGAGCACCCAATCTTTTAATTGAACATTTTTGAAAACTATCTATCCAAACTATCTACCCGTACACCAAATTTGAAATATCTATCTCACTCGAAACATGTTTTTATTATCGTTTCACCTTTCGAACGTTTTTCTCTGGAGTACTCCCTTAAAAGAACATTTTTGAGAAACTATATTCGTCTTGGGTGTTTTCTTCGAATGATTAGCCACATTTCAAGCGTCTATCAAATTTTAAAGGAACCGTTTCTCATTTATTCGGCAAATCGGACATTTTGGTGGGCGGCTCCCCCTAAATTAAAAAATATTGAAAATCTGAAATTGCACACTTTCTTCCTTTCGAACGATTTACAAATACACCAAATTTGAAGTCTCTATCTCATCGAAAAGCAAGCTTTTCCATCATTTTACTTTTCGAACGTTTTGGTGTGGATCAACTCTTCTACAGAACATTTACGAAAATTTCGATTTTTCTTGGAGTTTTTATCGAACGATTGACTCGTGTACCAAACCGCAATTTTTTATCTATCCGGGGAGTGTCTAAAAGAGCGTGACAGACAGACAGACAGACACTTAGCAATTAGCATATACTTGCTAAATACCCTTTAGAAATCAATGGTCTCACAATGAGCAACCCCCGAATAACATGAATTTGTGAATAATTGGATTTTTCCAATGGCCCTTTTTAAAGTGCGCACTTGAGCACCAAATTTCAAATATCTGCACATTTCAGACTGGGCATTTCTTTTTTGGTTCAGCCAATTAAACATTTATGTGTGCGGCATCCTTAAATTTGCAAGTATTAGATAGCTGAAATTATACACTGTATTCCGATCTAACGATCTATCATCCATGCACCAACTTTAAAGTCTCTATCTCATTACAAAGACCGTTTTCCTATCATCTCACATCAATAAACAAACCTGAAAAACGGTAATTTTTGAATAATTCGATTTTTTCTGTGGTCCTCTTCAAACTGTTCACCCGTACACCAATTACCAAATTTCAAAAATCTGTCTCACTTCAGGCTGGGAATTTCTCATTTATTCAGTCAAGTAAACATTTAAGTATTGGCATTCCAAAATAATAGAAAGCTGAAATTTTACATTTTATTTCTACCTGACGATATATTCTTGCACCAGTTTTAAAGTCTCTATCTCATTGCAAAGTATGTCTTACTATCATTTCACATTTTGAATGTTTTGCTGTCGAGCCCTCCCCCCCATATATTTTAAAAAACTGTATTTTTCTTTAACTTATGATTGTCCTGTGTATTAAACTTTACGCATATTTCTCAATTAAAATAATGTTTCTCTGTTATTCCGCAAATAGAACATTTTGGTGTGAGGCACCCCTAAAGAGTGTTAATATTGGAAAGCTGAAGTTGTATACTGTCTTCCTTTCGTACTATCTACCCTCACACACAATTTATAATATCTGATGCTGAAGTATGTTTTTCTATCATTTCACCTTTAGAACGTTATGGTGTGGACCCCCCCCCCCCCTTTACCAATTTTTTTTGAAAAAATTTATTATTTCCGTGTATTTTATTGAATATGGCCTGTGTAAAAAATTGTGAGTCTCCACCTCACTTCAAAGGAAGCGTTTTTTATTGATTCGACAAATCGAACATTTTGGTGTGGTAAACCCTAAAGTAGTAAATACTGAAAACTAAAATTGTGCACTTTCTTTTTTTCGAACTATGTACCCATACATCAAATCTAATGTCTCTCTGTCATCACGAAGTTTGCTTTTCTACCTTATCACATTTCGAACGTTTTGATGTGGAGCACCCTCTACAGAACATTTTTTAAAAATTTGATTTTTCGAAAGGGTTTTATTGAACCATTGATCCATGTACCAAATTGCAAGACTCTATCTCACTTAAAACAGGCGTTCTTCATTTATTCGGTAAATCGAGCATTTTATCGAGCAGCGCCCCTAAAGTACCAATTTATGGAAAACTAAAATTGTGCACTTTCTTCTTTTCCAACTATCTACCATTATATCAAATCTCTATCTCATCGGAAAGTAAGTTTTCTATCATTTTACCTTTCGAACGTTTTTATGTGGAGCACCTACCCCCTTAAATGACATTTTTGAAAAACTCTGTTTTTCTTGGCTTTTTTGTGAAACGATTAGCCCATGTACTAAATTCCCAGCCTCTACCACATTTTAAAGGAAGCGTTTCCCATTCATTCGGCAAATTGAACATTTCGCTGTGCTGAACCTCCTAATGTTGCAAATATTGGAAAACATAAAGTGTACACTTTCTTTCTTCCAAACTACTTACCCGAACAACAAATCTGAAATTTCTATTTCATCTTGAAGCATGTTTTTATCAATTCACCTTTTGAACGTTTTTGTGGGGGTACCCACCCCTAAAATGAACATTTCTGTAAAACTCCATTCTTCTTGGGGTTTTCTATCAGATGATTGGCCCATATACCAAATATCAAGCCCTTATCCCATTTTAAATGATGTGTTTCTCATTTATTCATAAAACACGAATATTTTGATGTGCGGTACCCTCTAAAGTAAAAAATATTGGAAAACTGAAACTATACACTTTCTTCCTTCCAAACTATGTACCCGTACACCAAATTTGAAATCTCTATCCCATCCGGAAGCATATTTTTTTTATTTTTTTTATCAATTCACCTTTAGAACATTTTTCTCTGAAACACCCCCCTTAAACGAACATTTTCAAAAAATTCTATTCGTCTTGCATGTTTTGATCAAATGATTAGCCTATATACCACATTTCAAGCTTCTATCAAATTTTAAAAGAGTCGTTTACCATTTATGCGGCAAGTAGAACATTTTGGTGTGAAGCACCCCCTAGAGTAGCAAATATTAGAAATCTGAAATTGCAGACTTTCTTCCTTTCGAACGATTTACCCATACACCAAATTTTAAGCATATATCTCATCGCAAAGCATGCTTCTATGTCATTTCACATTTCGAACGTTTTGATGTGGAGCACTTCCTCTACAGAACATTTTTGGAAATTACAAATTTTCCAGAGGGTTTTATCGAACGATCGACACGTGTACCAAATTGCAAGTCTCTATTTAGAAGTGATAGAAAAAACTTGACAGACAGACAGACGGACACTTGGCAAGTAGTATATGAGTCGTCATTTTCTGTAAACGGGAGTTTTACCTCTCCCAGTTGTTTTAATAAAATATTGCATGACTCGGGACTGATTTTGGACATTCATCAGTTTTACTATATTGTAGTTCATATTTATCATCCAATAGCTAAGGAAGCAATATATATTTTTAATATTTAAACATTTAGGTTTTTATTAAATGTCATTTCTCTGTATGTCCCAAGAGCCAAATCATGAAATAGCAACCTCATTTACAAGCCTTTATTTTCTAGTTTTATTTTAATTTGTTATTTTATATTAAATTAGATAATTTAAAATACAAACAGTAATAAAAAATTCATTATGCATTAGAGCAATATTTTAAATTAATTTTTTACAACTTTCTCTTAGTTTTATTTTGTCATTCACCTGTCGTTAAATTTTAATACCTCGTTATGTACATAGATGACAATAAAATATAATTAAAGTATTATTCTTTTTTACTAAATTCCTTATTCACCATTTCAAGAGTTTGACTATGTTCTAGCTATATATCATTCTGTGCAAGAAAATATTATAAAACTGAAGAATTGGGAGTAAGTATTTTTATTCCTGTCATTCACCTGCCTTTAATTATTCTCAGAATAAAAATGTATATACTTTTTTAACACATATGTGTGCCTAGTTAGTGAAGCAAACTGAATACCAAGTTAGGCTTAAATTCAAATAAAACTCATATGCTTAGAAAGTAAAATCACATGATTTGTCATTCCCCTGTCGTCATTCACCTGTCTTCATGGTAGAGAAAGAAATGACATTAGAACATGTGAATTACACTTAAATTTACATTTTCCTTTTAGAAGATAAAACAAACAAGAAGTCAGTTCTAAATATAAAATTGCAATTAAAGCAAAGCACATTTTTCATTTTTCTAGTGATATATATATATATATACATACACTTAAGCCTTCCCATCCATTTTTTATTCCATTTGTATCCTATTTATATCTTATTTTAATATATATATATATATATATATATATATATATATACAGGTATATATAACAAAGCAGTTGCCTATATTAAGAAGTGTCATTCCCCTGCCATGTTGTATTTACTTGTCTCGAAAATAAAAATTTGTATTTGCTATTTAATTTCCCCAAAATGATAACTGTTAATGTGTTGTTTTTTTAGTTTAAACCACTCATGTTAAAATAAAATGCAGAAAACTGGTTGAAAAATAGAAAAAAATATATATTGTAACAAGAAAGATGAAAAAGCCCGCTTAGAGAAAATGACCCATATATAGATATTTTCATATTAACAATACGCACATGTGAAAGTAGAAGGATATCCATTTAAAAATGTGTTCATTTATTCTAAATAAAAATCACAGGAACATTTTTACTCTTAAAACAACTTTCTCTATTTAAAGATGTACTGTTCCTTTAAGAGGTCATAGGATTTTTAAAATGTAAAAGTGCAAACAAGTAATAATAATCACCATTTTGTATTATACAAACTTTATAAAAACGCGCCTTTTCCTTGTAGCGATAAATCTGTATTTTCTTTTAATGCACATTTTTTTTAAACATATTATAAATAAATACTTCCATAGAGAGTTTTAAACTATGAATCACTTTTCGAACAAAATTTGGTAAGACAACTTGCGTACAAAGTTTCTCAGAAGTTTTTGTATCTAAAACAAAACGTTTGATATCTAATTATGCTCCACAAACAATTGCTTGGATCTTTGATATAGTTAAAGCAGTACTTTCTGGACATGAACCAATCTGACGAGTTCTTCTAGACATGACACCAACAAAAAAAAAACATTTTTTTTTTCTTTAATGTGTATTTAAAGTGAATTTATATTTAATGCAATGTTGAACATAGATTTCATAAAATTATCGAAATTTCAACATAACTTTTTATAACAATATTTTTGCAACAGTTTAAGCATAAGAAGATTTACGTTCATAAAAGAGATTAGCGTTCATTTAACATTATTTTCATGAGTACATATTGGGATGGTTCAGAGTTATCTAACGTGCAATGCAAAAAATCCCATTATGATTAAAACGATTGTAAATACATTTCTAAATTTTTTTCCGTTTGGAATTTGAGACATTTCGTGCTATAACTCCAGTAATTATAGGAATTTCTTCATATGGATTATTTTAAATGATCAGAAAAGTTTATGATTCGATATATATTTTTTCAAAATCTGACTTTCTTTCTGTAGATTTTCCAGTCTTATGATCCCTTACTATCCTCTATTCCCCACAATTACCAGTTTAATCATAAACGATGTTCAACACTTACCCCTTATTCTTTATTCAATCCTTTCTGGCCTCTGCCGCATCTGCATGAATGACTCAATATATATACGACCCCCAGCTTCCTCCACATCCTTTAGCGTATCCATGAGCAAATTTCTCCGTGTCATCACATCTTCCGCTTTCTTTCTTCACTTTCTTTGACCTATCTATTTGTCCCAATTTCTTCCCGATTGAAAACAATTAAGCTGGTAGTGGGGGACATCTATAATGGATGTTCGAGTTTCTATATGCTGGTGGTTTGTGATGTAAACAAGGACGGGTTGAAAATAAATGCTAAATTCTCCCGCTTCCATTGGAGCGACCAACACACATGGACCCATTCCAATCTGTTTTAACACTTTTCAGGGCAGAATAGCCAATTACTGCAATGAGGAATTTCGTATTCACAGGGTAACCTTCGGAAAATGCCAACAGAAAAGCTAAATGGGATAAATTGCATGCAATAATATAAATATGATTGCATGCAAAAAAAAAATCTGATGCGGGCAACACATGACTTTCCTTATATAATGCAATGAATTTACTACTTTTACAGTAAAAAAATAGGTTTTTCTTATAGTAGATACTTATGGTCTTTCCAAGATATTGAATTTTCGACAATTAGTCGTCATTTTCATTGATTTAGCGTCATTTTAATCCATTTGGCGAGATTTTCGTTAATTTGACAACATTTCAAAAAGTCGCCAAGTTGGCGACATTCCTCCAAATTCGTCGCCAAAATCTCGCCAGGCTTTACTGACTTAGAAATAAGTTATTCTTACAACAGATAAATGACTACTGGCGTTCAAATACAAAAGTATTACTCAAAGTATCTTTTCTCATGAATGGAACGAGCTAGATCCACGAGAATGATGTCACCCAATTTATCGCATGGTATTACATATGAAAAGTGAACATGTTTCTCAATAGGAAATATATCTTTTTTATTTTATATGACTTTTTGATAATTTTTTTGAAAAATGTGCAATATCTCGAGAGCGGTTCATGTTGGCGTTCTAAAACTTATGTTAATCGTTTTCTAATGAAAAATTACATAAGAAATGTCTATTTGCGTAATTTTATTAGCAGTTTTGATTTTTTAACGATTTTTTCAAAATTTTACTCGAAAATTTTGGGGGGTTCTGAATATTCGATTACGTTTAAAAACAATAGGCTTCCAGTGTTTACGGATTTTGATTTTTGTACCAAATTTCGTTCGAATCGGTCCATTCATTCGTCAGTTATCGTCTCCACAAGCTCACTGACACACACACACACACACACACATACTTTCACACACACAGACATCACTTCAAAAACGTTTGATACGTGATGAGGGATGCTTGAAACGTGCTCTCCCGTCGAAAACTCGAATTCGAATTTTTGACCCCGTCACAATACTTTCCTTATACATTATGCATATAAGGAAAGTAATTAGGCTTGCGATGTCAGAACTTTCAGAGTTAGACAGGCTGGGAACATGCGCACAGAGTTTTTTCATGGCTGAATATATTTTTTTCTCTACCTTTATGGGTTATGCTATTCAGCACCAACCCATTAATCTATGAACAAATTTTGCATTAATTGCATTGTTTATAACTTGAATTTGAAGATAAGGCAGAAAGCAAGTCTCTATAATTCCATGGTTAAAATATCCATATTCTGAATTTCAAAATTGGGATGACCCCTCTATTGTTGGGAACGAGCAATATTCACTCACTCGCCATATATCTTTCGTCGCGTCCAGAAGACCAGATAGTGAATGCACAGTCTAGAGCTCCTCTACTACAGGCTGACTTATCAAGCATATTGAAGCCCATAGGGTTCCATACAGTTACAGAAATTATAAAATAAGCTTTTAAAATAAATGCTTTATATAAAAAAAGATGTTTCAATTAGAATATTGTATGCTCCAGTACTGTGTATCCCATTATTTATTAGTCATTGTTTTCTTCTTTCTTCGTTTCTAGGAAAGCGAAATAGCCTAAAATCCTTTCCAAAATGATTAGAGCAGTTCGGTGCAGAACAACCACCCATAATTATTTTAAGTAAACTTCCTAAAATGAAAATACGAATAGCGCTAATGCTAATGGATTGCGCATCTAGCTATGGTGGGCTTCAATATGCTTGACGAGTCAGCTCGTATATAGAGGAGCCTTAGCACAGTTCATAACGTGGATACGACGTAAGCATGACGTGAGCTACGGGTTGCCATAATTTTCAGAGTTCGAAGAGGGGTTGCCAAATCTGGCGATTTATCGTCAGTTTGGCCACATCCGGAATCTTCTAGAAATAACGAATAGTCTTGGGAATATGAAAAGATTTCCAGAAGTTTCTATAGAGAGTCTATAAAAGGACTCATCACCCCGTTGCAGTCCAGTCGACGAGTTAACAAGATATGAGCTACTGTGACTTTTGTCAATGTTTTGAAAATAGTATGTGCTGTTTTGTGAAATTATTTTCGTCAGTATTACTTTCCTTATATACATAATGTATAAGGAAAGTATTGTGACGGGGTCGAAAATTCGAATTCGAGTTTTCGACGGGAGAGCACGTTTCAAGCATCCCTGATCACGAATCAAACATTTTTGAAGTGATGTCTGTGTGTGTGTGTGTGTGTGTGTATGTGTGTCAGTGAGTCTGTGGAGACGATAACTGACGAACGAATGGACCGATTCGAACGAAATTTGGTACAAAAGTCACAATCTGTAAACACTGGAAGCCTAATGTTTTTATACACGATCGAATGTTCAGAACCCCCCTAAATTTTCGAGTGAAATTTTGAAAAATTCGTCAAAAAATCAAAACCGGTAATAATGTTACGCAAATAGACATTTCTTATGTAATTTTTCATTAGAAAACGATTGACATAAATTTTAGAACGCTAACATGAACCGTTCTCTAGATATTGCACATTTTTCAAAAAAATTATTAAGAAGTCATATAAAATAAAAAAAAATATTTCCTATTGAGAAACATGTTCATTTTTCATATGTAATACCATGCGATAAATTGGGTGATATCATTCTCGCGGAACTAGCTCGTTCCATTCAGGAAAAAATATACTTTGAGTAATACGTTTGCATTTGAACGCCAATAGTCATTTATCTGCTGTAAGAATAACTTATTTCTCCGTCCATAACGCTTGGCGAGCTTTTGGCGGCGAATTTGGCGGAATTTCGCCAACTTGGCGACATTTTTAATTTTTGCCAAATTAATAAAAATCTTGCGAAATGGATAAAAATGACGCTAAATCAATGGAAATGACGGCTCATTGAAGAAAATTCAATATCTTGGAAAGAATATAAGTATCTACTATACGAATAATTTTTTTTTAATTGTAAAAGTAGTAAATTCATTGCATTATATAAGGAAAGTCATGTGTTGCCCACATCAGATTTTTTACTTTGTACTTGTGAATTATCCAGAAACTTGGGCTCGTTCTTATATCTTGCTTATGCACTCACGATTGATGATATGTTCGATACGTACTAATGATACGTTCGTAACAATATTAACTTTCCTATTCAGATGAATCATGTAGTTGGTCTCATCTCTTAATTCCATGAGCTAAATACACTTTACAATTTATTTTTTAGACACAAAAATTCCATGACCATGCAATTGTATTATATGCAACGCTTTCAGCCTGGGAATTAAAATAGCAAAAGTGACCAAACTTTAAGAGACTATTTTTTCAGATACAAAGGTTAATTTGAAGAACATATTTCAGATTTGGATTCAGCATGGTCGAATTAGTACACGATTTTTACTTTCTCGTAAGTAGTATTGAGAAAGCACAGTTTTCCCGAAAATTTTCGATTTCGAGGTTTTGATGCCAATATATATGATTTAAGACCTTCTGAACACGTTTTGACAATTTTGGAGAAATGTCCGTCTGTCTATCTGATGTCTATGTGGTCGATTTCTTGTGTACGCCATAGCAGCCGCACATATTAATGGATTTTCACGAAACTTTACATCCCGCTTTGTTATCAACACATATAGAACGAGAGAGATTTTTTTTTTTTTAATTTGAGCAATAAATTTAAATTTTATTCTAAATTTTATATTTATTATCATGGCAGAGTAGGACAAAATTTTACATAATCATACATAAAATGCTTTATTTATGGCTTAATGATCACGAGACTTGACAGTTTCAATCATTGTTGTGAAGAATAGCACGATACAATTTTTACCTTCCTTATATACATAATGTATAAGGAAAGTATTGTGACGGGGTTGAAAATTCGAATTCGAGTTTACGACGGGAGAGCACGTTTTAAGCATCCCTGATCACGAATCAAACACTTTTGAGGTTGTGTGTGTGTGTGTGTGTGTCTGTGGAGACGATAACTCACGAACGAATGGAGCGATGTGAATGAAATTTGGTCCAAAAATCACAATCTGTGAATACTGGAAGCCTATTGATTTTAGACGCAATCGAATGTTCAGAACCCCCCTAAATTTTCGAGTGAAATTTTGAAAAAATCATCAAAAAATCAAAACCTTTAATGAAGTTACGCAAATAGACATTTCTTATGTCATTTTCCCTTAAAAAGCAATTAACATAAACTTTAGAACGCTAGCATCTCGAGATATTGCATATTTTTCAAATAAATTTATCAAAAAATCCCATAAATTAAAAAATATATATATTAGCTGTTGAGAAACATGTTCACTTTCTTATATAATACCATGCGATAAATTGGGTGACATTCTCGTGGATCTAGCTCGTTCCATTCATGAGAAAATATACTTTGAGTAATACTTTTGTATTTGAACGCCAATAGTCATTTATCTGCTATAAGAATAACTTATTTCTCCGTCCATTACACTTGGCGAGATTTTGGCGACGAATTTGGCGGAATGTAGCCTACTTGGTGACTTTTTTAAATGTTGCCAAATTAACGAAAATCTCGCCAAATGGATAACAATGACGCTAAAGCAATGAAAATGACGACTAATTGATGAAAATTCAATATCTTGGAAAGAATATTAGTATCTACTATAAGAATAACCTATTTTTTTTTTTTTGCTGTAAATGTAGTAAATTCATTGCATTATATAAGAAAAGTCATGTGCTGCTCACATCAGATTTTTTTACTTGTGATGTCATTATAGCCTCTCCTTGGGAGCACTGACGTCGTTAGCTTTTCAGGGAGATACATTGTTAAATATGGTATCAATTGAAATATTTTTTCAAGCCCTTTAAAATTGAAGGGCAAGACGCTATAGTTGTAATCATTTGGACCCACGATACTGATTTTACAAAATATTTATTGTAAAATAAAATTTAAAAAATGAATTCTGGTATGAGAAAGTCGAGTTAAGGCACATACTAGTTAGTCCTCAGTACTCTGGGTTACATTTAGTGCTCTGAAATATTGACACTGTACTTTTAGAGCGTTGACCTGGGAATTCTTGACGAATAACATCGTCATATAGTGGCTAATAATGAATGCAGCTTTTACCTGATAGCGGATGACTACCATATTTTTGTATGGCAGAGGTCATGTCTGGCTTCTAGTGCGGATTTTTACTGTCTTCCAGCACATAGTTATCATAGCTGGAGTGTCAGTCTAGAGAGCAACCTCCTAGAACAGCCAGTTTCCTCTACTAATGCTAAGTGGTACTCTGAAGACTCACAGCTACATTAAAACGCTACAGCTGTTGATGATTCAATTCTTTAGTATGTTTGCCTGTGTATCAATATATTATCAAATCACAGTTGATGAAGGAGATACCATTGTTACAACCTTCTGGTCATAGTTCAATTTTTACTTCCTAAGGTCGCCATATATTTAACATATGGCGATAACCGATGTCTCATCAATTGTTACTTTTTCTGTACACATAGTAGGAGGGAAAGCATTGTTGATGTTGAAACCCAGACCGTCCGACCTACCAGAAAGGTGTAAGGTAACTGTTTTGGACGGTCGGGAAGTGCCACCCAATTTAGACCGGAACCCAGTGGGGGAGGCATCCACAGGTACCGTACCATTCTTCCCCTACCACTAACCTCTCGGAAGGACTTTCGGATCCACATGTTTAACGTGATTGTACTCCGCATGAACACGGCAGCAGTTTTGGCAGTGGCTGGAATCGAACCCGGGCCTACCGAGTGCAACTCCAGCGCGCTAACCAATGGGCTACCGCGCCCAGGGAAAGCATTGTGACGAGATTGAAATTTCGAATAAGAATTTTGACGGAACTGAACACGTTTTAAGCACCTTTAAAGTCAAGTCGAACCAATTTGGAGTCATATGCGTGTGTACATGTTATGTGTGTGCATCATATGTGTGTTTGTGCATCATATGTCTGTGTGTGCATTAATGAATCTGCGGACGTGATATTTCATGAATAGATGAAGCTTTTTGAATATAATTTGGAACGATAACAATCAGTTTAAACTGGAATCTTATGAACGTAATCGAATATTCGAATTTTGAAAAACTATTAAAAATTCAGTACTTATAATATTTAAAAAAAAAAAAAAATCATTTCAGACGTAATTTTTCATTTAAAAACGAATGATGCGAACTTTAGGACACTAACATGAGCCGTTCTCAAAGTATTGTACAATTTTCAAATCTCTCTATATTAAAAAAAAATCTGATGTGGGCAACACATGACTTTCCTTATATAATGTAATGAATTTACTACATCTAGAGTAAAAATAAATAGATTTTTCTTATAGTAGATACTAATATTCTTTCCAAGATATTGAATTTTCGACAATTAGTCGTCAATTTCATTGATTTAGCGTCATTTTTATCCATTTGGCGAGATTTTCGTTAATTTGACATCATTTCAAAAAGTCGCCAAGTTGGCGACATTCCGCCAAATTCATCGCCAAGCGTTATGGACGAAGAAATAAGTTATTCTTACAGCAGATAAATGACTATTGGCGTTCAAATACAAAAGTATTACTTAAAGTATTTTTTTTCATGAATGGAACGAGCTAGATCCACGAGAATGATGTCACCCAATTTATCGCATGGTATTACATATGAAAAGTGAACGTGTTTCTCAATAGGAAATATTTTTTTTTATTTTATAAGACTTTTTGATAATTTTTTTGAAAAATGTGCAATATCTCGAGAACGGTTTATGTTAGCGTTCTAAAATTTGTGTCAATCGTTTTCTAATGAAAA
Organism: Amaurobius ferox; assembly: GCA_951213105.1. Taxonomy (NCBI): domain Eukaryota; kingdom Metazoa; phylum Arthropoda; class Arachnida; order Araneae; family Amaurobiidae; genus Amaurobius; species Amaurobius ferox. The sequence continues at coordinate 100,938,057 of OX578154.1, forward strand.
ATTACATAACAAATGTCTATTTGCGAAACTTTATTGGCGGTTTTGATTTTTTGATGATTTTTTCAAAATTTCATTCGAAAATTTAGGGGGTTTCTGAACATTCGATTGCGTATAAAAACAATAGGCTTCCAGTGTTTACGGATTGTGATTTTTGCACCAAATTTTATTCAATTCGGTCCATTCGTTCGTCAGTTATCGTCTCCACAGGCTCACTGACACCCACACACACAGACATCATTTCAAAAATGTTTGATTCGTGATCAGGGATGCTTGAAACGTGCTGTCCCGTCGAAAACTCGAATTCGAATTTTCGACCCCGTCACAATACTTTCCTTATACATTATGTATATAAGGAAATTAAAAAAAAAAAAGCTGACGCCGCCGCTGTTCGGCGAATTTCACGTTCCTCCGTTTATTTCATGTAATTGATATTAAATAAATGTTGATTAAGTTTTGTTAAGGATATTTCACATGAGTATGCATAAGTTAGATTTAGTTTGTAAAATATATCAAAAATTATAATATATTTTAGGTATTTCTACTGGGGATATTTATGAGAAAAAGTATCTTGATTTTTACCTATGGAAATTTGTGTATTCCTTGTTTAATAGTTTCAAGTATTTTTATATTTGTTGTGCTAATAAATAAATTTTAAAACTCTTAATACATGACAATACGTAGTGCCATCAACAAAATTTTTGGCGCCGTACAGAAATTTCGACAAATGTGCAGGTCCATTTACTACTTTCTATTTTACAAGGTATTAAAATTTTTATTATAAACTATCCGTGTGGCCCGGCCACCTGAGTTCCTATGCATTGAAACCTTTTTATCTCCCACCTTGTCGTCGACCCTGACAACACTACAAGAAATGTTAGTTATTCGTTTAGATATTTGATAGTAGATGGCAGCACCACAATATTTTTTACAATTAATGTGAACCTACAGACCTATTATACTAGTAGATGGCAGAACCAAAGGAGACATACTATTCTATTCTAAAGCAGCATTTTACAAAGGGCGTTTTACGGAACCCTTGGGTTTCGCGTCAATATTTCAGGGGTTCCGTGACGTAAAAGATTCCAGTAAATTTTCGGAAAATTTGAAATAAAGGAAATTTGAATGCCTGATTTGGACCACATCAGACTTTTTCTCATTTTGGGGTTCCGTCATCAAATTTAATTTCAAAATGTTTCCATGAGAAAAACAGTTTGAGAATTTTCGAGCAACAAAAGCACGGACTTCCCTATTGTCCTCTATATTACAGATTGACTTTCTTTCCATATCCTTTTCATGCAGCAATCAGCATTCCCGGAGTAATATGCAAGGTATCCCTTTGTTGCTTGCTGTTGGTGACCTTGGATATTGTTTATATATCTTATGGAAATACTGGAAAAGTAATAACGTAATAAAAACGCAATATTTAATGTAAATTGCATAAGTAAACGGGAATTACACATGTGGTATGTGGTTCAGGCATGATTGGAAAATTCATTCAAATATAATTACTATACGGATAATTAATCAAAATCAAATATTTGATAGGGTTTTAAAAATAAATATGACATTCAAACAATTAAAAAAATAAATTTATTTAAATCAATATAACTTTTAATTAAATTATGATAAAATTAAATTTCGCGAAAAATCAGAGCTTTTATTCAGTTGCTAGTATTTTAAATCTGTTAAAAACAGCGAAACTGATACTCTTAAAACATCAAGCTGCTTGTAAAATATTAGCTTGTAAATCTAAAAACATGTGCGTGAAACTAAAATACTAAGTGTGCAAAGATTCAAACTTCTTGGTCGCCGGGGGAATCTGGAGGGTTTCGAAACACAAGAAAAAGTAGCTCGTAGTTTAGCTTCGTTTATTGTGGCACATCTTATATTTGCCCCTCACTAGAATTCTAGGAAAACAGATTTTAGTGTAGGAAATAGTATACAGAACTACGGATAGATGGCAGCACTAAACAAAAAATATAATACAAAGAAAGTGTCTAATAGTAAAACCTTTGAAAATCAAGAGGTAAATATGCCAAATGGAGAAAATCTTACACAGTTCTTTATTACGATAAATAAAAAACTTATTTTCCGTTTTGTACAAAAAAAAAATAATAATCTGTAAACATGCAGACGAAATATTCTGATATTATCACTATATTTTTCAAATTTGATAATATTGATATTTTATGTAGCCTAATCGTCTATTATTAAAAAATTAAAAGTTCACTTACCCTACACGGTCAAATACCGCTAGTTTAGAAATTCCCCCCCCCCACCACCACACTCACACACCTTCAACATCAAAATTTAGGAGATAAATTCACTTTTTAGATGTGACCAACAATTTTCCACTAACAAAACAGAAAACATAATCAAATTCGGGATGCATCTGAAAAACCCTTATTATTCTTATTTAGAGTCAGGCAGTCTTTCAGGACTTTCTTAAGGGGGGGGGGGGCAAGTTTTTTATTGGACCTCCTTTGTTTTTTATTTTTTATTTTGATATAAATATGCCTAAATACTGTCATATAAAGAGAAACTAAGTTAATATATGTCTCCGGAGGGGGAGGGGGGGTCAAATTATCGTACCCTGGGAGGCTTCATTCCTTTAGATATATGTCTGAAAGAATCAATGTATGGGGTGTATATCACGCCGACAAAGCGGGATTTCTATTTTATGTTTCAAGCGTATTGTTAAAACGCTGTTTCGTTTTCGAGAATTTACCGTCAGTGATTCTTTCAGGACTTTTTGGTCGGGGAGGGGGGACGAATGAAATTTTAGAGGGGTGATTTTCCTATTTGCCCTATATAAATATATCTAAATGCTGTGTCACATAAATAGAAATTGTTAACATAAAACGTCTCCGCCCCCCCACCCCCCCGAGTTATGCCTAAAAAAAAAAAAAACTGTTCACCGGAGGTTCCGGTATGATTTTAACAGAGGTTTACATTTTAAATATTGGGCAACGCCTTAGTTCTCGCTAGTCTTCAATGCAGAACAAATAAGATTGCACTGACGGACAAACCAAAAAGTTTCAGATCTTTTAAGGCTCTTTTAAAGTATATGAGAAATTGAATACATAAAATAAGTCGTCAACTTTTTCTGAAAACTTGTATGCTGTAAAATGAAAATTGAACGATCAGTATCCCGAGTTCGACTTTGTATGAACTTTTGCATATGCATAGATAGCACATTTTCTCGGTTATAACTGACCCATCTTCTTTCTACCAGGGCCGTCTAACCTACTCAGGGCTCGACTTCGTCTAACTGTGGCACGGGGCAAACGTTTCTTTGACCCCCTTTCAGTGTTTATTTCAGGCATACCTCCGGGGGGGGGGGGGGCGAAGCAACCCCGTAGACGAGTATTCACCGCCCTGGAAACATTATATGATAACCTAGTATCTATTTATGTGACACAGCATTTAGATATATTTATATAGGTCAAATAGAAAACTACCCTACCTCCCCTAAAATTTCATTCGCCCCTCCGGCCAAAACGTCCTGAAAGAAACACTGCCCTTTTTTACATCTCGACATATATGAATTGAACAGAAATATATTTTTTTTCAAAAACATAATTCCATTCAACAATTCAAGAAAAAGGTACAAAAAATGATGATGTTACAAACTTTAATAAAAATTAAATTGCTGGCAAGAAGCCACCATACTTGAATTTGTGTGGTCATATATATTTCCAAATAAATTTTTATGCTGAGCGAACTTATTCCGATGGTATCATTTTTTTTTTGCAGAAAGCAATCATTAATTTTTCAATGTTGCAATTGTTTTACTTGAAGCCCCTCTAACGCTGGAGACCCGGGGCAGCTGTCCCAAATGCCTCTGCATTCATCAGGCCCTGGATCCACCTGAAGGCATAAAGTAACTGTTTAGACAGCTAGAACAGTGCCCCTTAATTTAGACTGGAACATAAAGAAATGACACACCATAGGGGCTGTATCATCCTTCCCTCAATCTTATCACCTTTCAGATAGACTTTCGGACCCACAGGCATAACGTGCCCATACTCCACGTAGGCATGGCGATAATTTGGTATGGCTTCGGGGCTCGAACCAGCGTCTCGTCTTGTGCGATCTCCACGCGTTAAATAATTGACCAATCAGAAAGTTTACTGCATATCTCTAGACTTATTTGGCAACGGACGGAAGAGCAACTGCGAATCCGTCGAAGCCCTATCAGATAAAAACACAGCCTTATCAAATAAAACTGAGCCACTCTCGATAAAAGAATGAATGTTTGTGCAGATAATGTACCTACATTTTTAGGTTTCTCTGAAAGATTATTTTTAGATCTTCACTTGCATATCAATGTCGCTGTAATTTTAATTTTGTAGTTATTTAAATTGTTTTAAATAATTTCTTAAAATGCTTAAATCAATCGAAATCCAAAAATCAGATATTCAACACCATCACGTTACTTTCCCTTTACATATGCTGTTGAGCCCACATATATCAAGCTCGGCATAACGAGGTATCAATTATTACCATTGCTTTTCTGTCACCCTGCATATGCAATGCTTTCATAATGCTACACATATCGAAAAGGCGTATCAAGACAAACACGCTTAATATGTACAAACCATGGAGGTAAAAGTTAGGAGTTAAAACTTCATATTAAGAAAACGCCAATATCGTCTGAGACAATCATTCAGGTGACGATGGGATAAGATAAGTAGTTCTGCATTGTATGAATTTCAATGGTGTAAAGCCTAAAATATTTATTTAAACTGACCATTTTGTAAAATTAAATTATTAGCGCAGTGCAAAGTAGAACTAAAACAATAAAGAATATTCTTACGCATTCAAAATTATTTTGAGTTACAATTCATTATTATCTCTAAATAGATTGTACTCTATTCTACAACTATTAAAAAAATCTGATGTGGGCAGCACATGACTTTCCCTGCAGACTTATATTCACGTTCTATTTATTTAAATTAAATTTAATTAATTTTTAATTCAATTTTCGTTCTCATTTGAAAACTGGACTTATTTTCAAAAATGGTGTAGGAAAAATACAAAAAACTAAAATATCTCGAGGACGGCTAGTCCTAGTGTAATGGGGTTGGCCTTATTCTTTTCTTCGCTAAAAATTACGTATTAAACAAGCATTTAATGGCTATATTTGAGCATACGTAGTTCTTAAGTTTAGATTTTGATGATTTTTGCGGGCCATTTTGCAAAAAAAGGCAGGTTATTTTTTTTCGAATTATACCAAAATCTAATCAGCACCAGGGTAACCCACAAGTGGCTTATCTACTAAGTTTTGTGAAATTCGGTCCATTAGTTTTTCAGTTAGAGTGGATACAAGCTTTTGCGGGCCATTTCACAAAAAAAGGCGGGTTCTTTTATCCCGAATCATACCCAAAACTAATCAGCACCAGACTCGCCCACAAGTGACTTACCTACCAAATTTTTTGAAATTCGGTCGATTAGTTTTTTAGTTACAGTGGATACAAAATCTGCACAGACAGACACACAGACAGACACACACACAGACGTCAAGCTAAAAATGTTTTTTTCGTATTCTAGAGGTCTCGAAACGTGTAGATCCGTCGAAAACTCGAGTTGCGATTTTCGACATGATTCCAATACTTTCCCTATACATTACAATGTATTGCAGGGAAAGTAAAAAAGTACTGGTTAATTATACTCATAATTAGGGAATCCTTAATTGAAAAATAATATCAAATACATATTGTTGCGGGCGTGTAATATTCTCTCACTGGTGTCCCATGTCTTGTTTCTCTTCTCTACAGCAGACCAAAGGGTGCCATCGCAGTGTTTTCTCCAGCGGTACCAACATTCTTCCCCCAACGTCACTCTACGATTGCTAGAATTTCGAGTCAGAAGAAAGGTTAGCAGACTTAGCAATTTATCTCCAATTCGGCGACTTCCGGAATGTTCCAGAAACGTCACGAAATAACGATTAGTCTAGGAGATATTAGATAATTCTGGAAACTTCTGCAGGGATATTTCCAGAAGTTTCTATAGAGAGGCTATAAAAAGGACTCATCACTCCGTTGGAATTCACTTCACCAGTTGACAATTTATGAGCTACAGTGAACAGTGACTTTTGTCAATGTTTTGAGAATAATAACGGTTGTTTTGTAAAATTATTTTCGACAGGATTTTAAGAATATTATCGCTTATTCAGTGAAATTATTAGAGCATTTAAGTGCTGTTTGAATATATATTGTTCCTCTTTACTTTGTGCTTGTGGATAAACATAATTTATCCAGAAACTTGGACTCGTTCTTGTATCCAGTATATACACCCACGAGTTTAGAGGACACATTCCTAACAATATACTAAATACTACGCCTTTCTGTTGTGTCAACTAACAAAAAATCAAACTAACGTCAAATAGCGACTAACACTATTTACTAACACTACCGACACCTAGATATAATTCTCAAAGCATCATGGCATTTCCAAGCGTTTCATTCATAGGAGTTTTATCTTTTTCGAAGTCCATGATAACACTTATATCTTATAGCGAACCAATTAGATAGATAACTGTACATTGGATATTTCAAAGCTTGGAAGAGGTAAAAAATAAATATTATGTTCATGGTTCTTTGAGCAAAAGTAAAATCTCAAGAGCAAAGTTTAGTTTGGTAACTGTGGTACACATTTAGAAAAGAAACTTAATGTTCCACTTTTTGATTAATTATCATTCATCTATCATATCTCTATTTAACATGACCGTAAATTCTCGTATTAGTGGATTTATTATTATTAAATTGTACATTGCTTTGTTGTGCCGCTATATAAAAGCCTCCAATTATTTACTTTTTGCGTGAGTCCTGTAAAGGAATATTAATTAATATGTGACTAAATGGATTACACCATTTTAACTTTAACAATAACATTTATTAAAAACATAAATACTTAATTATTCAATTACAACAATTAATCATATTATTTCGGCGGAGGGAATATGTGAGACCACCTAACTTTCCTAATATATGTTTAGACCTAGATATCTTTTTGAGGAACACATACCTTCAAGTCTGTCTTGAACTTTGATCATAATGCTGGCATCCGTAATTTGTACTAGCCATAACTCGTGGTATTTGGCTCCGTCTCGTACTTGGTTGCACTGCAAACATCAATAGATTTCCATTATTTTGGAACCTCTACGCAACACTCTGCATCTCTAGTATTGTCGTTCTATCATAATGTAGGTCAAGTATCACTTTTGTATCTCTGCACAAGTCGTTATTTTATAATATCGCACGAATATCAGCACAAGTATCGTTCTTGTACAACCGTTTCTTAACACGTCAAATCATCGTATATATGTTATATGTATATTTGTCTCTAGTATCCTTCTTCAGTCACAGGCTGGGGGCTCTCTTTTTCCCTCGGGGGTGTCACTCCCCCTTTGCTTTCATTTGCAGCATCCAGTGTGACGCAACAAGCACTTTCTTCATTGGTTAATCATTGAACCAATGCCGCTACTTTGCATCCTCGTAAGGGCCCGCTCGGCCCTCCTCTGTCTTGACACTCCTAAATTTATGGTTTGCTGTAAATCTCGGCGCCATCCAGACTACCAGTATTGTTAGATGTTTCGGACACATTAAATAATTGGCATGAACTTGTCTCACCAAAACACATGTCAGATCTATTTCCGGTCTCACAGTAACTATTAGATTCATCCCTTGATATGTTGAGTCTAAACACTTTTCTAAACATATCCCCAGATATGTTGAGTCTAAAATCTTCCCTAAACACGTTCCCGGATACTTTAAGTGGCCTAGCGGGATGTTCATCCGCAAGTAGAGAAAAACGACTGAAAACATGCTGGGTGTTTAGAAGAAATTCAACAATCCTCCACCTCCGAACCTTTGTATAATTAAGTGGAGAGTGACTTAACCTGACTTTTTCATACCAGAATCCAATTTTAGTATTTTTTTTTCTCAAATTTTACAAAAAAATATTTGAAAAATCTGTATCATGGATCCAGATGATCACAATTATAGCGTGTTACCCTTCACTTTAAACGGCCTGAAATAATATGTCAATTGATTCCATACTTGAGAATGTACGCCCGGGGGGAGCGGGAAATACCCCCCCCCCCCCCGAGGGAGGTTAATGACGTCACGAACAAAATAATTGTCTCTCGGCTTTTTGTCACAACATTGATTGAAACAATTAGGTCTCGTGACCGTTGAACCGTATATAAACTCTTTTAAGCATTACTGTGTCAAATTTTATCTTTTGCGGCCAGGTTAAAAAAATATATAATTTCAAATAAATTTCGGAGTTTTCGTTCGAAATAAAAAAAAAATATATCTAATTCTTGATTTTTTTTTTAATAACATAGCTGGATATGAAATTTCGTGAAAATCTATTAATATTTGTGCGGTCTTAAGACATATATTGGCATCAAAATCTTGAAAGTGAAAATGTTCGTGTAAACAATACTTTCTCTATATTACATATGAGAAAGAAATTCAAAGTAGAATAAGTTAAAGGGGGGAAGGGGGTTTTGCTAGCAGATCCTACTTTTGACGACTCAGCAAGCGATGATTCTGTCGTAACAGAAGCACAAAAAACATATTTAACGCCGTTATCGCTACAGTTGCTAATAGTACATCTGATGAATCCGAATCCCAAGAAACTGATCTTGATTTAAAAAAAGGGAAGTAAACATTAAACAAGAAAGATCAATCATGCTTAAAGCATTGATTATGAAACACTTTCCAACTTCAATGCAATTTTATTTAAACATGTCTAAAATGCAATACATTCCGCGATAATATTTTAAAACTTATCACAATACTACATTAATTTATTATATTTGAAAACTTGAACCTTCATCGAAAAAAATAAACTTCATTCAAATGACGGCATTGAAATATAAATTGTCTGGTTTAAACATCTCTAAAATGTTATAAATTCCTCGGTAATAATTTTAGAATTATCATAATACTACGATAATGTATTATATTTGAAAACTTCATCGAGAACAACTGACATTCATTCAAATGACGTCATCGAAAAAATAACACGCCTAGCTCTCTCTATAAAAGCAGCATTTCATTCATAAATAATTTCCCATTCATGTCATTCATCACAATACTATAATAAATTATTTTATTTAAAAATTAAGACCATGGAGCTACAAGTAATTAAACTCTATGCGTAAAAACGTCATCGAAAAAAATCGTCCTTCTCTTTGTAAAATCAATGAATATTTCATTCATATCAGCTACGCAGACTCCATGAACTAAATGATTTTGTATTAAAGAAATACAGCAATTCTAATACAACTCATTCTACATATTTTGCTGTCTACATTTTACATAGGTGAAAAATAGGCTTCGTTATAGAAATAATCAAATTTGGATGAGCATTTAAACTCAAATATATTGTAATTGCGCTGTTTCAGTATGTAGATGCACAGAATTTAAGCAAAAATGGAATGGTTTTAGGACGGATACAACACTCAATGTGAATTAAAAAGAACTTTAAAAATCACGATTTTGAGACAAGATGGACGCCATATATCATTTTGAAGTGGGTCACGTGATCTTTTCATATCATGGCCACGTGATCGGTTTATATAAGAGGTGTTATTATTATTTTAATTCTTATTTAAAAAACTACTGAATATATTTCGGTGAATTCTTTTTTATATATTTTATGGAACAATTTGAATATTACCTAAAATTTTCGAAACAATTTGTGAATTTTAAATCCGTTAAAAAAATAATTGAAAAATTAGGTTCCATATAGGGCTCAATGTATTTCATTTTTTCAACCCGTGTTCAATCCAAAACTAATTGGGTGATATTATTCATTTATATCCCCATAGGTCCTACAGACGGTCTGAACAACATACTAAAATTTCATTTTGATTAAGTTTATTTACGGCAGTTATCGTGCTAACGGACAGACAGACAGACAGACAATCAGACAGACAGAATGAACAAAGTCATAAACACTTTTCAACTTTGTTGTAAAATGTTAAAAATGCAGTGGAAAGATTACAAAATTTGTGCGACTATTTTGAAGCCACAAAGTCAATTGCAGCGACCATTTAGATGTAATTGGAAAAGTGCAAGGGCGTATGTAAGGGGGGTGGTTAGGGGGTTCAACTGCTCTCGAAATTAAAAAGTTTCAAAATGCTTCCGAAACGATAAAATATGATAAAAAATATGATTCGATATGATAAAAAAAATCCGCTGAATCCCCATTCAGTTTGTAGTTCTGAAATCTCTTGAATTTGTAAAACAACCCATTTTAACCTCCAATAAATAATTGCAATAAAAAGAAATAATAAATAGAAGAAGAAATAATAACTATGGAATAGGTGCTAGCTGTTTTAGAGTGTTTTGTTTTTTTTATTGGAGGGTTGGTTAAAGATTTCAATTCTGATCAATTGTTGGCATTTTTATTTATTTTAATGAATGTAATAAAACGTGGCACGAGTCCCGGTCAGACCCAAACCCCCGGGCCAGGCCCGGGTCCGTGCAGACATCTAACTTGGACCCCTTGAGACTGATATTTAAAACTCAGCCCTCTCCTCCCCCAAATTGAATTTCACAATACGCTACTGAAAAAGTGCTATGTAAATGTGCTATAAATTCAAATGTTACAAAAAGTTGCTGTTTTTTTTGTCAACGTAAACAAAAGAGCAATATATTTAAACCTTACTATAATGATTTTTTATTTACCAATATACGGACAAATAAGTCATATTGTTGATCTTAGTCTTATTGTTGATTTCATACCTAAAATTTTATCGGTTATTGAAAACATCAAATATAATGATTTTTATTGTTTCACAAAGTTTTATTTCTCGCATTTGAGATTTGGACGCTAATATATATTTTAAAATCTCCTAAACAGGGTTTCACTGTTTTCGCAGTGATGTCCGTCTTCCTGACTGATGTTTATGATCGATTTTTTGTGGTCTGATGTCTGTGGACGAGACATTGGCGTCCTTGGACGCCAATGTTTGCAAAGGGGGATGTCTGCAGTAGGGGCATTGGCGTCCAAGAACGCCAATGCCTGCACAGGGGGATCGAACTGTTTGGGGTAGGGTATGTCAAATACCTGTCTTTTTTAGAGGTTCTTCGTTTGGGATGGACTCTTTCCCACCCGTAAGTAGAAGGTTAAGCAATCAAACCGTTTATAATGTCCTAATAAATCGTTTTTTTGAGTGTTAAAACTAACACTGTCAACTTAATCCTTTTTCTTGAAAGTAATCCTAACAAATAATTGGAATTAAAAATGTAAGATCTTCTTAATGAATACGCCTAATGAGACGAACAATTTATTTCGAATCGGTAGAAAGTATTTACATTAATCCCAATACTACAAAGACAAAAATTCATAAGTTTGCTTTAATTTCTAATTAAGGATTTCCCATCGGAGTAAACATGCCACTTGTTAGCGTCAAAGAGCGCCGTTTTTATAGTTCAAGTTATTTACTTTCAGAAATTTCGAGTAATAATTGTCCCGAAAAAAATTAAAGCGATACAGTTTCGTATTTAATGAATTGACTGGAAGAAAATATTTATTTATTTTTGTTTTCAATTTAAAGTTTTTGTATTTCATTTGTGTGCTATTTCAAATAATTTTCCAAATATTGTCTTTTACATTTTCGTTTCAGACACTTAATATGGATATACTCTAAAGGCATTTTAATTGGGAGAATGTGTTTATTAGATTAAATATTAAACTCATTTTACTTTCCCTACGTAGTATAACATACACAGAAAGTATTGTAAGGAGGTCGGAAATTTGAATTCGAGTTTTCGAGAGAAGGGCATGTTTTAAGCATCCCAGAACTCGAAATGGACGTTATTGAGAAAAATTTCTCTCTCTCTCCTTGTGTGCTTGGAGTGTATGTTTATGTGTGAGTGTGTATAGTGGGTGAGTGTGTATGTATGTTAGTGTGTGAGTGTGTATGAATGTTAGTACTTGGTTGTGTATGTGTGTTAGTGTGTGCATGTATGAATGCCAGTGTGGGTATGTATGTTTGTATAGGTATGTTTGTTAATGTTAGTGTGGGTATGTATGTTCGTTTGTGAATGTGTATGTATGTTAATGTGTTCATGTATGTATGTCAGTGTGAGTATGTAGGTTAGTGTGTGTGTGTGTGCGCGCGCGCGATATCTCAAGAACGAAGCGTTTGGAAAGTAATTTGGTACGATTAATACGATCAGTTAATACGGGAACCTTATAAATTTCAAGCCCAAACACATGTTCGGATGAACAATTGAATGAATTTTTGAAAAAATTATAAAAAGAGTCAGGACCCTCAATAATGATAAATAAATAATCATTTTATGTGATTTTTTTTCAAAAAATCTACGACACAAACCTTATAAAGATACCCTGAACCTATCTCGAGATATTGCACGAGTTTTGAATGAATTTAAAAAATAAATTAAAATAGCATGACTTTACACCCTTACTTATAACCTTACATAAATAATGATTTGACCTTTTCAGCAAAAAGCGGACAAGATAAACTTCACAATACTATCAAGAACTGTTCTTGAGACATTACATGTTCTTCGAATAAACGTATCTATAAATTTCTTAAAATAAAAAATAGTATTTATCAAAAAAGTTAATTTTCTGTTTGAACAAAAGCGACACGTGTGCTATATCATTCTCGTGGTTCAAATTATTTCATTCATGAGAACATATGCTTTTCTAGTAGTGGCAGAGATTTCATCAATACTAATTTATTACACGGTATATCAATTAAATGTCAATTGAATTTTGATGAAGTTATTGTACATGAGTATAACTTAGTTATTTTATCTTTTCTTTCGACACATACCGTCCGACCTACCCGAAGGTGTAAGATATCTGTTTAGACGTCCGGGACAGTACCACTCAATTTAAACCATACTTATCCATCTGGACTTATACATCTGGACAAATGCGGCACATGTGCTAATATCATTCTCGTGGTTCAAATTAGTTTCATTTACGAGAAAATATACTTTTCTAATAGTGGCAGAGAATTAATCAATACTAATTTATTACACGCTATATCAGTTGAATGTCAATTGCATTGTAATGAAGATATTTCACATGAGTATGAATTAGTTATTTTGTTATCTTTTATTTCGGGACACTTTCTTTCATCGTCCGACCTATCACAAGGTGTAAGATATCTGTTTAGACGTCCGGGACAGTGCCACCCAATTTAAACCATAACCCAATGGGGGAAACATTCACAGGGATCGTATCATCCTTCTTTTATCGTTAACCTTTTCGAAGGACATTCTGACCTACAGATTTAACCCGCTCGTACTCCATGTGAAAGCGGGGGCAGTTTGGCCAGATCCGGGATTCGAACTCATGTCCTTCCAGTGCAATCCCCGTGTCTTAAGCACTGGGATTTCCCGCCCCAGTCATTCTATTTGGACTTATATGATGCCAAAACCACCTAATTGCAATCAGCGTGATATTAATTCAATGCGGAAAATATTTTTCCACACATCTTGTACATCATCATGTTGTTGTTGTTGAGACCCAGACCGTCTGACATTCCAGAAAGGTGTTGTTGTTGAAACCCAGACCGTCCGACCTACCAGAAAGGATTCCAGAAAGGTGTAAGGTAACATTTTGGACGGCCGGGAAGTGCCCCCAATTTAGATCAGAACTCAGTGGGGGAGGCATCCATAGGGAACGTACCCACCTTCCCCTACCACCAACCTCTCGGAAAGACTTACGGACCCACATGTTTAACGCCACCGTACTCCGCGTTAACACGGCGGCAGTTTTGGCAGAGGCGGGTATCGAATCCGGGCCTACCGAGTGCAATTCCCGCAAGCTAACCACTGGACTACCGTCATGTTCTTGTCACCACTGTCATGTCTTGTTAGCCACTGGGCTACCGTCATGTCTACCGTCATGTCTACCATCATGTTCTTGTGAAATAAGTCAAGGCATTAACATTATGTGGAAAAGTCATATGCTTCCCACATTAGATTTTTTAAATGTCTGAATTCACTCTGTTAACTTAATCCGTTTTCAAGAGTATAATCTTAACAAATGAAGGGAATTTAAAACATAAGATCTTTTTAATGAACAAACCTAATAAGGCAAACAATTTATTTTGATTAAATAAAAGTATTCACAATTATTCTAGTATTAAGATGATAGAAATCATGAATATACTTTTTTCCTAATTAATGACTCTTTTTTCATCGCATCAAATATGCCGCTTGTTAGCGTCAACAAAGGCTGAGCTCAGCATATTTTTTTATAATTCAAGTTATTATATTTCAGAACATCAGAGGATTAAAATAATAAATGTTCGGAAAAAATAAACGCGATACAATTTCGTACTTAGCAAAGTGATAAAATGAATTGACAGAAGAAGAATATTTTCAGTCTTATTATACAGTTTAAAGTTTTTTTTGTCTAATTAGTGTGTTGTTTCAATAGTTTTCCAAACATTATTTTTCACACCTTCTATTTGAACAGCTAAAATGAATGATCACAAAATGTATTTCAATTTTGGAAATGTGTTTATTGGATTAAAGAATGAATTCTTGTGTTTAAAGGTGATTGTATTGTCTTTTTGGATTTGTTTAAATTGTAAAAATTTGGATTAAAAGAAATTTAACAGGATTGATTCAAACAATAAACGCAACAATGCTTATTGATCATGCCAGAATATCGATTTTTTTTTACTGTCTCATACGTGATATTGAGAAAGTTTGCTGTCGCGAAAATTTTCGATTTCGAGATTTTGATGATAATATATGTTTTTAAGATCTCCTGAACACGAACGTTTTGACTATTTTTGTAGTGATGTCCGTCTGTCTGTGGTCGATTAGTGGTCTACAGTCTACACGATAGCAACCACAGATACTAATGGGGTTTCACGGAATTTTATATCCAGCTTTATTATTAGTAAAATCTAGAATGAGATATAATTTTTTAAAATTCAAGTAAAAACATTGACTTTATTTCGAAAATTTATTATTTTTATTTTCCTTATATACATAGTGTATAAGGAAAGTGCTGTGACGGAGTCAAAAATTCGAATTTTCGACGGGAGAGCACGTTTCAAGCATCGCTGATCACGAATCAAACATTTTTGAGGTGATGCCTGTGTGTGTGTGAAAGTATGTGTGTGTATCAGTGAGTCTGTGGAGACGATATCTCACGAACGAAAGGAGCGATTCGAATGAAATTTGGTACAAATTCACAATCCATGAATACTGGTAGCCTATTGTTTTTAAACGCAATCGAATGTTCAGAACCTCCCTAAATTTTCGAGTGAAATTTTGAAAAAATTGTCAAAAAATCAAAACCGCTGATAAAGTTGCGCAAATAGACATTTTTTATGTAGTTTTCATTAAAAAACGATTGACATAAATTTTAGAACGCTAACATGAACCGTTCTCGAGAAATTGCACATTTTTCAAAAAATTATCAAAAAGTGATATAAAATAAAAAAAATATAGATCCTATTGAGAAACATGTTCACTTTTCATATGTAATACCATGCGATAAATTGGGTGACATCATTCTCGTGGATCCAGCTCTTTCCATTCATGAAAAAATATACTTTGAGTAATACATTTGTATTTGAATGCCAATAGTCATTTATCTGCTCTAGGAATAACTTATTTCTTTGTCCATAACGCTTGGCGAGATTTTGGCGACGAATTTGTTTGAATGTCGCCAACTTGGCGATTCTTTTAAATGTTGCTCAATTAACGAAGTACTCGCCAAATGGATAACAATGACGCTAAATCAATGACGACTCATTGATGATGACGACATGGAAAATGACGACTCATTGACGAAACTTCAATATCTTGGAAAGAATATAAATAACTACTATAAAAATAATCTATTTTTTTTTACTGTAAATGTAGTAAATTCATTGCATTATATAAGGAAAAGCATGTGCTGCCCACAGATTTTTTAACATGGCAGCATAGCACAAAATTTGGCAGAATCAGGCATAACGGGGTTTATTTACGCCTTAATGACCACTAGACTTAATAGTCTCAATCATCCTTGTGCAGCGATATAACATTTCTTGTTCGTAACGTCATTAGCCCCCCTTGGCGCAAGGTACTTCCTGAAAGTACATAATCATGTATGGTATCAAACAAAAGATTTTTCAAGCCTTTTAATGTGAAGGGTTAAATGCTATAGTTCTAATAATTTAGACCCACAAAACCGATTTTTCAAAATTTTTATTGTAAATTTTGAAAAAAAAAATATGAATTCTGGTATGAGAAAACCGAGTTGAGCTACAGTCTAGTTAATTATTTCTTTGAAAACCGAAAGTGCAAAAATCAAGAATTATAAGAAGTAGCTTTCATATGGTGACAAGTGATTGTGTTGACTTCACTTTCGGCGGAACTGTTAAAAATGTTGATATATCTTTCCACTCACCCCTTCTAAAGTCAGAAGAATTAAAAAAATTATGATGTGAGTAACACATGACTTTCCATATATAATGAAATGAATTTACTATTTTTACAGTAAAAAAGAGGTTTTACAGGTTTTTCTTATAGTAGATACTTATATTCTTTCCAAGATATTGAATTTTCGGCGATTGGTCGTTATTTTCATTTATTTAGCGTCATTTCTATCCTTTTGGCGAGATTTTCGTTAATTTAGAAACATTTACAAAATCGCCAAATTGGTGACATTCCACCAATTTCGTCGCCAAAATCTCGCCAAGCGTTATGGATGCAGAAATAAGTTATTCTTATAGCAGATAAATGACTATTGGCGTTCAAATACAAAAGTATTACTCAAAGTATCATTTCTCATGAATGGAACGAGCTAGATCCATGAGAATGATGTCACCAAATTTTTCGAATGATATTACATATGAAAAGTGAACATGTTTCTTAAGAGTTAATATTTTATTTTTAATTTATGGGATTTTTTGAAAAAATTGTTTGAAAAATGTACAATATATCGAGAATGGTCCATGCTAGCGTTCTAAAGTTTATGTCATTCGTTTTCTAAGGAACAATTGCATAAGAAATGCCTATTTCCGTAGCTTTATTAGCGGTTTTGATTTTCTGACGATTTTTTCAAAATTTTACTCGAAAATTTAGGGGGTTCTGAACATTCGATTGCGAATAAAAACAATAGGCTTCCAGTGTTTACGGATTGTGATTTTTGTACCAAATTTCGTTCGAATCGGTCCATTCTTTCGTGATATATAGTCTCCACAGACTCACTGACACACACGCACACACACACACACACACACACACACACACACACACACACACACACACACACACACACACACAGACATCACTTCAAAAATGTCTGAGTCGTGATCAGGGATGCTTGAACGACCCGTCACAATACTTTCCTTATACATTAGGTACTATAAGGAAAGTAATATGTGCACTCAATCGAATATCAAAACTTTGGTTATCAAAAATGGAGGACCCATTTGAAAGGAGGGGGGGGGGGGGACTGTGCATCTGTAGTTTCACGCCTCAGTATACCAATTAGCGACCAATTAATTATTTGCGAAGAAAACAGATTTTAGCAGTCACTTAAACTAATATTTAAAGAAAAAATAATTTTCATTTTATGGAGAACCAAACTTCAATATGCGAAGATTAAACTTTGTTATATTTATTACTTTCCTTATATACAAAATCTGATGTGGGCAACACATGACTTTCCTTATATAATGTAATGAATTTACTACTTTTAAAGTACAAAAATAGGTTTTTTTTAGAGTAGATACTTATTCTCTTTCCAAGATATTGCATTTTCGACAACTAGTCGTCATTTTCATTGATTTAGTGTCATTTTTATCCATTTGGCGAGATTTTCGTTAATTTGGCAACATTTAAAAAAGTCGCCAAAATCTCGCCAAGTGTTACGGACGAAGAAATAAGTTATTCTTACAGCAGATAAATGACTATTGGCGTTCAAATACAAAAGTATTACTCAAAGTGTCTTTTCTCATGAATGGAACGAGCTAGATCCACGAGAATGATGCCACCCAATTTATCACATTGTATTACATATGAAAAATGAACATGTTTCTCAATAGGAATTTCTTTTTTTATTTTATATGACTTTTTGATAATATTTATGAAAAATGTGCAATATCTCGAGAACGATTCATGTTAGCGTTCTAAAATATATGTCAATCGTTTTCTACTGAAAAATTACATAAGAAATGTCTATTTGCGTAAATTTATTAGCGGTTTTGATTTTTTGACGATTTTTTCAAAATTTCACTCGAAAATTTAGGGGGTTCTGTACATTCGATTGCGAATAAAAACAATTGGCTTCCAGTGTTTACGGATTGTGATTTTGGTACCAAATTTCGTTCGAATCGGTCTATTCTTTCGTGAGATATAGTCTCCACAGACACACTGACACAGACACACACACACACACACACACACACACACGCACACACACAGACATCACTACAAAAATGTTTGATTCGTGATCAGGGATGCTTGAAACGTGCTCTCCCGTCGAAAACTTTTCGACCCCGTCAAAATACTCTTCTCATACATTATGTAGATAAGGAAAGTAATAAATTCTGGAATAAGAATGTCGAACGGAATAACACTACGTAATAACAAAGTAAAAAGAAGGAATTGACATCTTCAGAATCTGAAATAAAATATTTAGTGTACCACTACTTTCTCCGTAATTTAGTGCTGAACACATATCGGTGTTATCTTCTAAGCTCTACGGTTTGTCTACGAAAATCCGTATCAGAGTAAATTTCCCGAGAACAATGATAATTATCATTATTATTTCCTTATATACAGAATGTATAAGGAAAGTATTGTAACGGGGTCGAAAATTCGAATTCGAGTTTTCGACGTTACAGCACGTTTCAAGCATCCCTGATCACGAATAAAACATTTTTGAGGTGATGTGTGTGTGTGTGTGCGTGTGTGTGCCAGTGAGTCTATGGAGACGATATCTCACGAACGAATTTAGCGATTCGAATGAAATTTGGTACAAAAATCACAATCGATGAATGCTGGAAGCCTATTGTTTTTAAACATAATCGAATGTTCAGAACTCACCTAAATTTTCGAGTGAAGTTTTGAAAAAATCATCAAAAAGTCAAAACCTCTAATAAAGTTACGCAAATAGACATTTCTTATGCAATTTTTCCTTAGAAAACGATTGACGTGAACTTTAGAAAGCTAGCATGAACCGTTCTCGATATATTGCACAGTTTTCAAATAAATTTATCAAAAAATCAAATAAATTAAAAAAATAATAACTGTTGGGAAACATTTTTACTTTTCATATGTAATATCATGCGATAAATTGAGTGACGTCATTCTCATGGATCTAGCTCGTTCCATTCACGAGAAAAGATGTTTTGTATTTGAACGTCAATTGTCATTTATTTGCTATAAGAATGACTTATTTTGGTGTTCATAACGCTTGGCCAGATTTTGGCGATGAATTTGGTGGAATGTCTCCAACTGGCGACTATTTTAAATGTTGCCAAATTAACGAATATCTCGCCAAATGGATAAAAATGACGCTATATTAATAAAAATGACGACTTATTGACGAAAATTCAATATCTTGGATAGAATATAAATATCTACTATAAGAATATCTACATGAATTTTTATTACTGTAAAAGCAGCAAATTCATTGCATTATATAAGGAAAGTCATGTGTTGCCCGCATCAGATTTTTTTTAATGCAGCTGCATAGGAAACCCTTATGGAACTAATTCGACGAGACAACGTTTGAGAGGGGGGGTGGTTACCTCCCTTTTCATGAAGGAGGGGTACTAATCCGCTCCATTTTGGATATACATTAAAATAGTCAATTACACAGTTGTAAAGCATTGCCAAATTAATGCAAAAGTTTTTGTTTAATCACATAAGCTGCAAATAATAGTCCAAAAATATATTTTGGAAATCATGCTATTTTTTAAACTGCAAAATCGTCTGGTAACAGTTGTTTAGCAAGTAATTTAAGAAATTCAGTTTGAAGGCTTACTGTTTTATTTGACAGACGATTTTTCGGTAAGCATCATCGAAATTGAAGCCAGAAAAATAAATAAACTAATCTGATGCTGAAAGAACATTTCATCTGTAGTATTGTTTTCTTATGCTATGTGTTTTCCACTTTGTCATACTTTTATTTCGATTTTATGAGTCATGTCTGCTACATGTTTACTAATGAAGAATAGTGCGAAATGATCTTTATTTTTGTAGAATGTGAGCAGCCGAACGATTATATGTACGGTTTATTAATGTTGCTTTATTTTGGGGGAATTTAGAGTGTATTTCCCCAGGGTTCTTTTCAGCTTTTTCTGTCGGAGAAACAAATGTTTGTATTAATTTGGCAACGTTCTGCGAATTTGCAACTCATTTTTTCTTTACATCTAAAAGAGGGCTCGATAGCGTCCTCCCTCACATAAAAAAGGGTAAGGGAACGTTAGCTACTCAAACGTTGTCTCATCGTGTAGGGACATGGGGATTTATTATGCAGCTGCATAAAAAAAAATTCAACTAACTCGCTCTTCGTTCTTGAGAAATTTCTCCTCATACAGATTTTCATGATATCCTGTATAACCGATTCTGAGAAATATACGTTTCAGACAAAATTTTTGATGAAAACATAGATGACAAGATTGCATGCTCCCAATAATCATGATTCAACATGCTAAAGAATAGCCATATGATATGTAATTGTTATCGTGAAGCAAATGATATTTAAAAGACGTTAACATACACTACAATAATTCCTGAGGGTGTATTTACTGCAGATAAAAAGATATGAAATAACAGTTGTTAAGCTACTGGAAACACGAAGTTTTCTGAACGAAGTAACCTCTTAACAACAGATCTTATAAGAGGCGTAAATAGTCGTTCTACCCGGGAACGGGTTGGGATCCCTGTATATACAAACATCCTAGTAGTGATTTGGAATCCATTTTAAATAGTAAACCACTTTTAACTGGTATTGTCTGAAATGACTTTCTTGTATCAGAAAGATAATGCACCTTCACATACCGCTTCAATTATTCTGAAGTGAACCAAAATATGTTGCCGTTTAGCTGTCGGTCGATGTGAACGTAATTGTTTTGTGCATAAAAGGAATAGTAGAGCTTCAAATTATTCAGTCTAAAGCAAAAGCTACAAAACCGAATAAATATAGTTTTCTGGCTAAATTATTTATTTAATAAGAAAACTTATTACCACAGAACAGCTGGATTTCTCACTCATGCAAAATAGATAGGAGGTCATATCTAATATTTTTTACTAAAAGGACATTGTTGAGTTATTATGAGTTGTCCTGCAGATATTGGAAATTTTACTTTTTCAAAAGAGAGCTCAATTTTCACCGAAAAATGCAAGCGATTTCCAAAAAATTTAGTATGCTTTACTGTATTTCTGGTAACGGTGTTAAGCTTAATAAGTATAACACCTTTGTGAAAAGGATAATGAAAAACTTAAGCATAGTTGTTAAGAACTTACTCTCTTTTTGACATTGGTCAAACTAAGTATTCTATAAAATGTCATGCAAGGGACATGAAAACTATGTCAAAATACAGGAATTTAATAAATTTTCAATTTCTCAACTATGCTTTAATTTTGACCACCGTTTTGAGTTTTCTTTTGCAAGAAATATACAAAACTTCACGTCGATCTATATGATCTTGACTTTTTTAAAGTTTTCCATATTCTGAAAAATTCAAGGAATTTAGTTCCCAAATTCTTCAGTACTCTATTTTTTTCTTTATTGCATTTTCCCTTTATATTTGCTTTGGAGACTCTTATGGGCCGTGTTTTGCTTATTTTTCACTTTTTAGCACTTTATAATATAGTTGAAAAGTGTTTATAAATTTGTTCATTCTGTCTGTTTGTCCGTCCGCACGATAACTGCCGTAAAAATGACTTTATCAAAATGAAATTTTAGTATGCTGTTGAGACGGTCTTTGGGACATATGGGAATGTAAATGAATAATATCACCCAATTAGTTTTGGATTGAATCCGAGTTGAAGAAATGAAATGACTTGAGCCCTATAAGGCCTAATGTTTCAAACATTTTTTTAAGCGAAGTTAAAATTCACAAACTGCTTAAAAAATTTTAGGAAATATTTAAATTTCCTCATAAAATATATAAAATAATCAGCAAAATATGTTCAGTAGTTTTTAAAATAGAAATAAAGAAAATCTGATGTGGGCAACACATGATTTTCCTTATATAATATAACAAATTTACTACTTTTACAGTAAAAAAAAAATAGGTTTTTCTTATAGTAGATACTTATAATTTTTTCCAAGATATTGAATTTTCGACAATTAGTCGTCATTTTCATTGATTTAGCGTCATTTTCATCCATTTGGCGAGATTTTCGTTTATTTGGCAACATTTCAAAAAGTCGCCAAGTTGGCGACATTTCGCCAAATTCGTCGCCAAAATCTCGCCAAGCGTTATGGACGAAGAAATAAGTTATTCTTACCGCAGACAAATGACTATTGACGTTCAAATACAAACGTATTACTCAAAGTATCTTTTTTCATGAATGGAATGAGCTAGATCCACGAGAATGATGTCACCCAATTTATCATATGGTATTACATATGAAAAGTGAACATGTTTTTCAATAGGAAATAATTTTTATTTTATATGACTTTTTGATAATTTTTTTGAAAAATGTGCAATATCTCGAGAACGGTTCATGTTAGCGTTCTAAAATTTGTGCCAATCGTTTTCTAATGAAAAATTATATAAGAAATGTCTATTTGCGTAACTTTATTAGTGGTTTTGATTTTTTGACGATTTTTTAAAAATTTCATTCAAAAATTTAGGGGGTTCTGAACATTCGATTGCGTATAAAAACAATAGGCTTCCAGTGTTTACGGATTGTGATTTTTGTACCAAATTTGGTTCGAATCTATCCATTCGTTCGTCAGTTATCGTCTCCACAGACTCACTGACACACACATACACACACACAGACATCACATCAAAAATGTTTGATTCACGATCAGGGATGCTTGAAGCGTGCTCTCCTGTCGAAAACTCGAATTCGAATTTTCGACCCCGTCACAATACTTTCCTTATACATTATGAATATAAGGAAATTAATAATAATTACACCCATATTATACGAATAGATCACGTGACCCACTTCAAAGTAATATATGAAGCCTACGATCTGCTTGTTCAACGCCTTATAGTCTCTTGACCTAAATGCACCCCAGCACCTTGTAAAATCCATGTCTAACCGCGTGCTCGCTGTAATTTGGGCTAGAGGCGGTCCAATAAAATACTGAACCTGGGTTTCTAATTCATAGACAGGTGTGTGTATGTTTCGGATTGATTGGGCTGTTTTTCATTCAACTTTAGGATTGGTGCTTTAACGCGGGCACTCAATTCACGAGTTAGATATATGTACCTCTGTTTAATCTGTTTGGGCGCATTTTGTAGTTTTGATTTTAGGGTTGTTGTTCTATTTAGAATTGACGCAGGCGAACCTACGTGTCCTCAAAACGTCTGTTTGCTGCATTATTACTTTATTTGTACTTAATTACGTTGTCCAAGCTTCCCTTACTGTTATGCTTATTATATCCCTGATGTTATGTTTAGTGACTATAAAAGAAATCGAAATATGTGAAATCTCTCATCATTACTTTCCTTATATACATAATGTATAAGGAAAGTATTGTGACGGGGTCGAAAATTCGAATTCGAGTTTTCGACGGGAGAGTACGTTTCAAGCATCCCTGATCACGAATCAAACATTTTTGAAGTGATGTCTGTGTGTGTGTGTGTGAAAGTATGTGTGTGTGTGTGTCAGTGAGCCTGTATAGACGATAACTGACGAACGAATGGACCGATTCGAACGAAATTTGGTACAAAAATCACAATCCGTAAACACTGGAAGTCTATTGTTTTCATACGCAATCGAATGTTCATAACCCCCCAAAATTTTTGAATGAAATTTTGAAAAAATCATCAAAAAATCAAAACCACTAATAAAGTTACACAAATAGACATTTCTTATGTAATTTTTTATTAGAAAACGATTGAGATAAATTTTAGAACACTAACACAAACCGTTCTCGAGATATTGCACTTTTTTCAAAAAAATTATCAAAAAGTCATGTAAAATAAAAAAATAATAATTCCTATTGAGAAACATGTTCACTTTTCATATGTAATACCATGCGATAAATTGAGTGACATCATTCTCGTGGATCTAGCTCGTTCCAGTCATGAAAAAAGATATTTTAAGTAATACTTTTGTATTTGAACTCCAATAGTCATTTATCTGCTGTAAGAATAAATTATTTCTTCGTCCATAACGCTTGGCGATATTTTGGTGACGAATTTGGCGGAATGTCGCCAACTTGACGACTTTTTGAAATGTTGCCAAATTAACGAAAATCTCGCCAAATGGATAAAAATGACGCTAAATCAATGAAAATGACGACCAATTGCCGACAATTCAATATCTTGGAAAGGATATTAGTATCTAGTATAAAAAAAAATATTTTTTTTACTGTAAAAGTAGTAAATTCATTACATTATATAAGGAAAGTCATGTGTTGCCCACATCAGATTTTTTTTTCTTACTTTTATGTAAAAGAAAATAATGTTTTCTCAATAGCTTCGATTTATTGATTTTTACATTTAAGATCCTCTGAATGTGAGGTATCGAGGCTATAACATAGAAGTAAAAAAAGAAAGAAGTGTCACAATAACTATAATTTAGAATTAACAAAATAACTTAGAAGTATCAAAATAACTATAACTTATAACTAACTTGGAATTAACTATAAATTAGGACTTAAATAATTTAAACTTAGATTACAGTTGGGAAGTATAAAATTCAATGTGGAGTTACATTTCTTAAATAACAAGAACTTGATAGAATTTGTACTAATTTTCACATGATTCAAATGATTCTAAATATGATTATTTAATTCAAATGATGATTGATTCAAATGATTTTAATAATTCTCACATGATCACTCTAATGATTCTAAATTTAAGATTTCCATCGCATTATTTCCTATGAAAAACAATGATAATACATTTAACAATGATGGTAGAATGTAGTACATGGGGCAAATGATAATATGAACTGTGTGCATGATAGTGGTATCAAACAAATCCACATGAATCCATAACAAGAAAGATCAATCATGCATAAAGCATTGATTATGAAATACTTTCTAACTGCAATGAACTTTTATTTAAATATCTCCAAAATGTGATACATTCAGCTGTGATATTTTAAAAATTATCACAATAATACTATAATTTATTATATTTGAAAACTTCATCAAAAACAAATGAATTTTATTCAAATAACGTCATGTAAATATGAATCGTCTGGCTCACTATATGAAAGCAGTGTATATTTCATTCAATAACTTTTTTCCATTCCTTTCATTTAGTGGCGATATTTTCAAAATGATCACAATACTGCATTTTTTTTTACTTAAAAATTTAAAACCATGGAAGCAAAAATACTTTCGACCTTCATGTTTAAAACTTCATCGAAAAAGGCAATATAGAATCGTCTGCTTCTCAATATAAAATCAATGAATGTTTCACTCATATCAGTTATACTGCAGACTCCAGAGCTAAATAATTTCGTTTTAAAGAAATTCAGCAACTCTTATACAACTCATCTTACAGCTTTGTGTTTACATTCTCCATACGTGAAAATTATGCTTCGTTGTAGGAATAATTTAAAGTTTGATTATTTAAACTCAAAACTAGTGGAGAAGTGTTTGCGCAGTATATAGATGCACAGACAAAAAAAATAAAGCGGTTTTAGGACGGACGCAACACTAAATATAAATCAAAAAGAACTTTAAAAATCACAAGTTTAACACAAGATTGATGCCATATTTTATTTTAAAGTGGGTCACGTGATCTCTTCATATAATATTTGTGCAATTATTTTTTAAGTTTCTACTTAAAATAATACCGAACATATTTTGTTGAAATTTTTTTTATGTATTTTATGGGATAATTTGAACATTTTCTAAAATTTTCGAAGCAATTTCTGAATCTTAACTTTTCTTAAAAAATGTTTGAAAAATTTGGTCCCATAGGGTTCAATATATTTCATTTTTTCAACCGGTTTTCAATCTAAAACTAATTGCGTGATATTATTCATTTACATTCTCATATATCCCACAGACCGTCTTATCAACATACTAAAATTTCATTTTGATAAAGTCATTTTCACGACAGTTATCGTGCCAACGGACAGACAGACAGGACAAGATGACCAATGTCATAAATACTTTACAACTGTGTTGTAAAGTAACACTTTAACACTTTACAACTGTGTTGTAAAGTGTTAATAAAAATGTATCCTTAGACTATTGTCAACGTTATACAAGAAGCGTTTAAATAATTTTACGACATATTTTAAAATATTTAATCCTATTAAAAATTTTGAAAAAAAATATTCATCTTTTTCCTTACCTTTATAATGAATTTGATACGAGTTGAGCTAAATAGATTTTGAATATATGAGAAAATAAAATGGTGGAGCTAAAAATATCCAGGTTTAGCGTCATAAGGCCGTATAAATAATTTTTTAAACAGTTTCAAGGATATTTAAGATCAGCGCTTGCAAAAAATAGTTCCTTTACAATAAGCCGTCTTTATTGTGCATATACAGGATGTCGCAAAAACTTTGACCTCGACTTTTATTTCTTAAATATTGATCTTAAACATATATAATAAATTACAAACTTGCGTAGAAAAGGTACATAATTTTATGAAATCGATTAAAATTTGCAAGGGAATTAAATTTTAAGAAATACAAAATTTAAATTTTTATACTGCCCCCGTACAAAAACATTTCCAATCAGTAAAATGTGCTCCATACACTAATAAGGTGATGTACAAAATTTCAGCATTTTATCATAAAAAGTCCCAGAGATGTGAAAAGACAAAAATGCTGATTTAAACCACTTTTTGAAGCATCGACATGGGTTCTTAGAGGGGAAAAATCATGTCGGCTGATCGCGTTTCAGGGGTCATACACAAATGACGAAAGAAAACAATGATTACATAAATAAATAAAGATTTTGCTATGTATTGGTACAAAAGTATCTACACTGTGTAGAAATAATAACTTTACACAAAGATTACAAAGCTTGTTCAAAATGTTTTCCATTCATGCCAAAGATCCATTAAAGATAAGAGGCAGATATTATTTGCCTATGATACATTTCTGCGTTACGTCATTTGCACTCTTGTTGTAAACATTTACATTTTAATGTGTGATTAATCCCTCAGCAAACTTGTTTAAATATATCTCTGGGACTTTTTATGACAAAATGCTGAAATTTTGTACATCACATTATTAGTGTATAGGGCACATTTTACTCATTGTAAATGTGTTTGTACGGGGGCCGTATAAATTTTTTTATTTTGTATTTCTTCAAATTTAATCCCCTGAAATATTTTATCGATTTCATAAAATTCTGTACCTTTTTTTACGCAACTTTGCAATTTTTTATATATGTCTAAGATCAATATTTAAGGAATGAAAGCCGAGGTCAATGTTTTTGGGACATGCTGTATATTTATTCATTTCAAATAAAACCTTTTGTCCTTAAAACCTTCGGCCACAATATAGATTTCTGAACCCTTTTGCAACCCCCTAACTTGAGGGGGAGGGGGAGGGGGAGGGTACGCGAAAATGCTCATACATTAAACCAAGACATGGTATTTGGATTTCTCCAAGTATATATTTCGCAAAATGTGTAACCTAGGTTAACCAATTTGTTGCCAAGTTCAGGCGACACAGACCTTCGAATAATAATAATTGTTGTCAATAAATGTCGGTTTTCCTCTGGGATAGGCAATATACGATGAAGATATTTTTCTGTGTAGGATTTATTAGTATAACAGAAAAATGTTGCCCCGAAGGAGTGAAATAGAAAATATTTGAAGGTCCTAAAAGCAATAGGAAACCATTAGAGTATTTTGCGAAAGCTTTCAGAAGCATTGAATTGAAAGTATGAAATGCATCTGAGGTCAAATAACTTGAATTTTTTGCTGTCTCATACATGCAGAAGTATTTATTTGTACGATGTAAATAAAAGGGCGCTTTCAAATCTATATATATATATATATAAAGAAGAAAAGTATGTATGGATGTATGGATGTATATATGTATGATCCAACATCACGGGAGAACGGCTAAACCGAATTTAATGAAATTTAGTGGGTAGCTTTAAAATCGCCCCCCAAAAATTTAGTCCACGTTTCGAGTTTCTACATCCGGGGGTTGTTGAGATATTGATGGAAAACGAAACTTTTTCCTAGGAGTTCTACTCTCTAACTCCATGATTCCCAACGAAAAAGGTTGGAAATCGTTGGTTTTAAAGTGAAAGTCAATTAAATCTTTGAGTTTTGTGGGAGTTTATTGAATGTATTAGTCACTTTTGAAAATCACAGATTAGAAATATGAGCTTAAATGGAAACTCTACCATCATGATTTATTTTTCACAGGCTTACTCAACAACGAAAAGTATTAAGAAATCAAAATGGCTATTTAATTATCAGCAATTTATGAGGAAGATTCTTTCTTATATCATCTACTATATACACCACATAAAGCAGAAAAGTATGTTTGTATGCACGATGCAACATCACTGGAGAACGGCTAAACCGAATTTGATGAAATTTGGTGGGTAATCTTGAAATAGCTCCACTTAAAATTTAGTCTACGTTTCGAGTTTTTACGACTAGTGGTTCACGAGATATTAGTGAAAAACAAAACTTTCGTTTGTCTCATCATCACGGGAGAACGACTAAATCTAATTTAATGAAATATGGTGAGTAGCTTTAAAATATCCACCCATAAATTTAGTCCAAGTTTCGAGTTTTTAAGACCAGGGGTTGTCGAGATATTAGTTCTACTCTCTAACTCCATGATTCCCAACGAAAAAGATTGGAAATACTTGGTTTAAAACGTGAACAGCAATTAAATGAGTTTTGTGGGAGTTTATTGAACGTATTAGTTACTTTTGAAAATCGCAGGTTTGAAATATGAATTTAAATGGAAAATATCACCATGGTTTATTTCCCACAGGTTTACTCAACAGCGAAAAGTAATAAGAAATTACAAGAAAGATCAATCATGCATAAAGCATTGATTATGAAACACTTTCAAACTCTAATATTATTTAAATATCTCTAAAACGCGATATATTCAGCGGTAATATATCACAATACTGCAATAATTAATTATATTTGAAAATTTATAACTTCATCGAAAAGAAACAAACTTGATTCAAATGAGTCATCAGAATATAAATCGCCTGGCTCTCTATGTAAAAGCTGTAAATATGTCATTCATACATTTTTATTTCATTCGTCACAGTACTACAATAATTTATTCTACTTAAAAACTTAAAACCATGGAGACCAAAGTAATTTAACTCTATGCATAAAACTTCATCGAAGAAGTCTGCCATTAAATCGTCTGCTTCTCTATGTAAAATCAATGAATGTTTCATTCATATCATCAATATTGCAGACTTCTGAGCAAAATAATTTTGCGCTAAAGAAATTCAGCAATTTTTATACAACTCATCTTACAGCCTAATCAGTTTACTCCATCAGTAAAAATTAAGTTTCGTTGTATAAACAATCAAAGTTTGATGATCATTTAAACTCAAATATATTGTAATTGTGTAGTTTCAGAATACAGATGCTCAGAAATTAAGCTAAAATAAAGAGATTTTAGACCGGATACAACACTAAATTTAAATTAAAAAGAACTTTAAAAATCACAATTTTGACGCAATTACGATGGTATTGATCATTTAAACTCAAATATAATCTAACTGTGCTGTTTTAGAATACAGATGCACAGAAATTAAGCAAAAATAAAGCGGTTTTACGGCGGATACGACACTAAATATAAATTAGAAATAATTTTAAAAATCACGATTTCGACACAAGATGGATGCCATATTTTATTTTGAAGTAGGTCACGTGATCTCTTCATATAAAGGGTTTAATTATTATTTTAATTGTAATTTAAAAAAAAAAACTACTGAATATATTTTGCTGAACATTTTTTTATATATTTTATGGGATAATTTGCATATTTCCTAAAACTTTCAAAGCAATTTGTGAATTTTAAATTCGCTTAAAAATGTTTGAAGAATTAGGTCCCAAAGTGTTCAATGTATTTCATTTTTTCAACCCGGGTTTAATCCAAAACTAATTGGGTGATATTATTCATTTATATTCCCATAGGTTCCACAGACCGTCTGAACAACATACTAAAATTTCATTTTGCTAAAGTCATTTTTACCCCAGTTAACGTGATAATGGACAGACAGACAGACAAACAGAATGAATAAAGTCATAAACACTTTT
Organism: Amaurobius ferox; assembly: GCA_951213105.1. Classification (NCBI taxonomy): domain Eukaryota; kingdom Metazoa; phylum Arthropoda; class Arachnida; order Araneae; family Amaurobiidae; genus Amaurobius; species Amaurobius ferox. The sequence goes on from OX578154.1 coordinate 100,968,460, forward strand.
CAACTATGTAAAGTGTTAGAAATTGTTATTTAATTATCAGCATTTTATGAGGAAGATTCTTTCTTATGCAGCTATACTTATAAAATGCAATGATTTTTTTCTCTTACATAATGCAATGAATTGGCATCTTTCACAGTGAAAAAACAATGTATAAGATTCACTGCCCTATATGTTCCGGTGTAATTTTTATCACAGTTTTGCATGGTAAATCCTGAGCAACGCCGGGTAATTGCTGCTAGTGTTTATATATAAAGAATAATCAGAAGCGACAATTTTCTTTTTTACTATATAAAGAAACACTTGTCGTACATTCTTACATGTTCTATAATTTTAAAAAGTTGGATTCTAGCAGCATAGGACTTTCCTTATGTAATGTAATGAATTTACTTCTTTCGCAGTAAAAAAAATATGAAAATATTCCCAGCACAGTGTTTGTTATAACGTTGAATAGTACATTTGACGCTATTCCGGATGACAACATGTTTCTTACCCAATTAACTTATATTTCTCGCATTTCTAAGTATTAATATTGCAGCATCCCTAATTAGCAATATAGTCCTTATATTTTAATAATAAATTCATCAATTAGGCTTCATTTTCATTAACTTTGCGACAATTTTGTAATTTTGACTGGAAATTGAGACTGATCGAATGAGACTAAAACGGAGATTTTAACTAGAGCGGAAGCGATCGATAACTAAGCTAAGTGGTTTTGATTGTTTCTTTATACCGACACCCCTAATTCTGATTTCCAAAATTTGAGATTTTTCTCCTTGTCTTAAAGCTGGGATGGAACAAATAAAACTAAAGCATAGCTTAGTCTTGGAGATGGAATAGATGAAGTGATTTCAAAACCTAGATTAGTCTTAAAGCTGGAACAGATCTATGGAGACACTCCTCTAGCGATTTGCATAAAGCCTCCAGATCAAGTAATTAGCATAAATGCGATTAGCTTAAAAACTTCCTTCTCTGATCTCCAGAGACTTTCTGCTTCGCATGCGACGCCAAAACCTAAATATACCAAAGATGATACCAAAACCTAGCTTTGTCTCGAAGCTGGATCAAATGATTTCAAACCTAGTTCAGTCTTGATGTTATGTTGAGACGAACCAAATAATACCAGAACCTAGCTTATCGCGAAGCTGGAAAGGATCAAATGATTTCTAAACTTAGTCTAGTCTTGAAGCTGGGATAAATCAAATGATACCTTAACCCAGCTTAGTCGCGAAGCTGGAACGGATCTAATGATTTCATAACCTAGATTAGTCTTGAGGCTGGCACTGATCAAATAATACCAAAACCTCATTTAATTTTGAAGGTGGAACAGATCAAATGACTTTTCAAAACCTAGCTTAGTTTTCAAGCTGGGATGGATCAAATGATGATATCAAATCCTAGCTTAGTCGCGAATCTGGAACGAATCAATTGATTTCAAATTTCAAAACCTAGATCAGTCTTGAAGCTGGGACAGCTCAAACTATTTCAAAAACCTAACTTAGTCTAGAAGCTGGGATGGAAAATGATACCAAAACCTTGCTGAACGGATCTAATGATTTCAAAACCTAGTTAATTTTGACTGTGGAGTGGACCAAATGATTTCAAAACCTAGCTTAGTCTTGAAGCTGGGACGGATCAAATGATCTCAAAACTGGAACGGATCAAATGATTTCAAACCTAGATTAGTCTTGAACGGATCAAATGATACCAAAACCTAGCTACTTCATCGCGAATCTGGAGGATCAAGTGGTTGTAAAACCTAGCTTAGTCATGAAACTGAGACGGATCTCAAAATATACCAAAACTTAATTTAGTTTTTTTGAAGGTGGAACGGATCCAATGATTTCAAAATCTACCTTATACTTGAAACTGGGACGAATCAAATGATACCAAAACATTGCTTTGTCTCAAAACTGGAACGGATCAAATGATTTCAAACCTAGATTAGTCTTAAACGGATCAAATGATACCAAAACCTAGCTACTTCATCGCGAAACTAGAACGGATTAAGTGGTTTTAAAACCTAGCTTAGTCATGAAACTGAGACGGATCAAAATATACCAAAACTTAATTTAGTTTTGAAGGTGGAACGGATCCAATGAATTCAAAATCCACCTTATACTTGAAACTTTGAAACTGGGACGAATCAAATGATACCAAAATCTAGCTTAGTTTCGAAGCTGGAATAGGTCAAATTATTTCAAAACATAGTTTAGTTTTGACGGTGGAGTGGATCAAATGATTTCAAAACCTAGCTTAGTCTTGAAACCAAAAAACTAGCGTTGTCTCGAAACTGGAACGGAACAAATGATTTCAAAACTTAGATTAATATTGTAGCTGGGATAGATCAAATTATACTAAAACTTAGCCTTGTCTTGAATCTGGAAAGGATCAAATGATTTCAAAACCTAGCGTAGTCTTGAAGCTGGGACGAATCAAATGGTACCAAAACCTAGCTTAGTAGCGAAGCTAGAACGGATCAAATGGTTTCAAAACCTAGATTAGTCTTGAAGCTGGGACGGATCAAACGATAAACGATACCAAACCCTAGCTTAATCTTGAATCTGGGACGGATTAAAAAATTTCAAAACATGGTTAGTCTTGAAGCTGGGACGGATCAAATTATATCAAAACCTAGCTTAGCCTCGAAGCTGGAACGGATCAAATGGTTTCAAATCTTAGTTATAGTGGAAGTGTGTTGATAATTTTAATACATCACTGCCTCACCCAGTCACTCAATTCAATACGTATTGTATAGATAAATATCGTGTTCTGTAAATTAGTATTTAAAATGTAAAATTAGAGTACTTTTAACTTAATTAAATACAATTAACAATGAACTAGATTAATCACTAATTAGAAAAATGCACATTCGAACGATTAAAATTTTTAACAAAATATGTGTTTTTAAAACACATACTTCAAACTAATTGGCACAGTTGAATAGAAGAATTAAATTTTTGTAGCAGCTTAATTATCACTGTAAAGTGTTTTCTTAAATGCAGAAAAAAAAGTTTCACAATCTTTGTTTGAAATTCGTATGTTTAAGGGATGAATGTAATTGGAATGTTTGGAAAGTTGAATAAAAACAATAAGAGCATGTAGTGTCAATAAGCATTTTCCAAAAGATTCCAATTTTTTAATTCACTAAAGTGCTACTTAATTATTTAAAGGATGCAGTAAAATTTAAAAATGAGATGTTCGCAGAAAATGACTTTCCATACAGAAAAAAATATTCATATATTCTTCTATGTAAAACCATCTTTATTTTGTATCATATGCAAACAAAAAAATCTGATGTGGGCAGCACATGACTATCCGTATATAATGCAATAAATGTTTATTTTTCACGGTTAAAATCTGATGTATAAAATCTGTGATACAATGTTTTTAATGTTAAATTGTACATTGGGCATACGTCCGGATGACCACATGATAAACTATAACCAATTAACTTACATTTCACGCAATTCTAAAATGACAGTTATCAGTATAGATAGTATCCGCAATAAGTAATATAATCTATATGTTAAAATATTGTAATAGTTAATTAAATTTATCAATTTGACGTCATTTCCATTGATTTAGCAACATTTTTGCAATTTTAACTATAGTTTCGTCGTTCTGGGGCGAAATATCGCCAAGTTGACAAAAATCGCCAAGTTCGAGAAATTGATTGCCAAGAGTAATTGATACACGTGGAGAACTAGATATAAGAGAATGATGTTAACAAATGTATCGCATATTATTACATATGGAAGGTGAACATATATCACAATAGTTATATTTTTTACTTTCCTTCTATACATAGTATAATGTATAAGGAAAGTATTGTAACGGGATTGAAAATTGGAATTCGAGTTTTCGACAAAAGATCATTTTTCAAGCATCCCTGAATACGAATCGAACTTTTTTGAGGTGATGTCTGTCTCTCTCGCTCTCTCTCTCCCCGTGTGTGTGTTTGCCAGTGAGTCTGTGCAAACGATATCAAATGAATGAATGAATGGAGCGATTCAAATGAAATTTGGTACAAAAATTATAATCCATGAATACTAGAAACCTATTGTTCTTAAACGCAATCGAATGTTCAAAAGATACCCACATTTTCTAATGATATTTAAAAAGAATCATCAAATAATTAAAACTTTTAATAAAGTTACATAAATAATCATTTAAGTAATTTTTCATTATAAATCGGCACAAATTTTAAAACTGTGGTATAAACCGTTTTCGATATAATGCACATTTTTCAAATTTACAGGGTGATTATAATTAAAGTTCCCGGTTTGAAAATCGTTTCAAATAAAAAGCACTGGTCAGAAGGATTTGAAATTTTGCGTGAACACTCGTGGAGCAATGGAAATTTGTTTGGTGAAGAAAAAACTGTAGTTCAAAAAGTCGCCGCCAGGAGAATAATTGGCGCTTTACTACACTAGAATGTAATACAAAAGTAATAAACGTAATGTAAAAGTAATAACTCATTGGCTAATGACGTAATAAATGTTCAATATGCTGTTCTTCCAATATTGAATTAAAAGTGATCCTTCATCATCATATGCATGCAAGTAATGAAAAAAAATTCATCTATTGAAACAATGTTAAATTCTAAGCAAACGTAAGCCGTATCTTTTTTCACAAAAAGAGGATTTAACTTGTTTTGCATAATTGCTCTTCAAATGCTGTTGCAAATTTGCACAAGACAGTGACGTTGCAATAAACGTTTGCTATAAAAAAGGAAGAGTGGAACTTGTTTCTCATAACTTAATGAAAAATCTCTATTATTCTGTCGCAATGACTCTATCATTAAAAGATCGTGCTCTTCTTGTCAAATTGTTTTATGAGAATAACAGCTCTTGTTTAGTAGCTCTTAGAAAGTTCAGAATGTTAAAAAAGTTAAAATCTGATCCTCTGTGTGGCAAAAGCTTGCGCAAAATGATTTTAAAATTTGAAGAAAATGGTTCTTTAGACATCAAACCTGGCAGGGGACGGAAAGCAGTCAATAGAGAGATAGTGGAAGACGTAGCTACAGCGTTAGAAGAAGAGCGTAACGACGAGTGCACGAAGAATTGCCCCATCATTAGACGTACCCTTCAGTACGGTGCAAAATATTTTGAAAAACATTTTGAAATGTTATCCTTACAAACTGACCCATGTTCAACAGTTGCTACCTGCCAACAATATTGCACGTGAAATGTTCGCACTTGAATTTCTGGCTCGGATACAAGCGAATGGCCCTGGAACGTTTTGTGGACTGACGAAGCACACTTTCATCTCCACAGAACTGTTAATACACAAAATTTCAGAATCTGGGCAACCGAAAATCTACAGGAACTACGCCAGGTGCCTCTTCATTCCCCCAAAATTACTGTGTGGGGCGGATTTACAGCAGCGTTTATTATCGGGCCTTTCTTTTTTGAGGAAGTTGGTCCTCATGACCCCGTCACCTGTTCTGTCAATGGCCATCCATATGAACGTCTTTTGAAAAGTCACGTTATACCCCCACTGCAAGAGCGTCAGTGTATCGATAACACTATTTTCATGCAGGATGCGGCTCCACCACATATCGCAAAACCAGTTAAGCTGCTATTTCGCAGTCATTTTGGAGATGACATCATCATCAGCCGCCATTTTCCTGTAAGATGGCCAGCATGTTCCCCTGACCTCAATCCATGTGATTTTTGGCTTTGGGGGAATTTGAAGAATGTGAAGTTTAATGGACACATTAGCAATTTAGCGGAACTTAAAGCTAGCATTACGCATCACATCCACAACATCTTTACAGAAACACTCAAATCTGTTGCTGAACACGCTATTTTGCACTTTCAGCTAATTTCAGAATGCGAAGGACAGCATTTTGGAACATTTATCACGTCATTAGCCAATGAGTAAGTCAACGTTTATTACTTTTGTATTGTATTCTAGTGTAGTAAAGCGCAATTATTGTCCTAGCGGCGACTTTTTGAACTACTGTTTTTTCATCACCAACCAAAATTCCATTGCTACATGAGTGTTCACGCAAAATTTCTAATCATTCTGACCAGTGCTTTTTATTTGAGACCATTTTCAAACCGGGAACTTTAATTATAATCACCCTGTATTTATCAAAAACTCACATAAAATTAAAAAAAAATGTTAAATATCGTGAAATATGTTCACTACCCATATATAACATTATGCGATACATTTGTTAACATCATTGTCGTGGATCTAGTTCGTTCCATTCACGACAGAAGAAACTTTGAGTAATAGTTTTGTATTTTAACGCAATTACTCATCTACTATAAGAATAACCTATTTCTCCGTCCATACCTCTTGGTGAAATTTTGCCAATGAATTTGACGGAATATCGTCATTTCAGCGGCTTTTTCAAATGTTGCCAAATTCACAAGAAATGTCGCCAAATCGAAAACAAATTACGCAAAATCAATGAAAATGGTGAATAATTGATAAGAATTCAATATCACGGAACGAATATATGAATCTCGTCCGTAAGTTCTGGGGGGAAATTTGGTGACGAATTTAACGGGATGTCGCTAACTTGGCTATTTTTTTAATATCGCCAAATTGACGAAAATATCGCCAAATTGATTAAAATGTCTCCAGATTGATAGAAATGACGTCAAATAGGAGGTAATGTGTTGTAAATTTTTACTTCCGTCATATGACGGCCATACCGTCTATTATATAATAAATGACGTTTTGTTTGTAACACTACGTTTGTTTGTAACACTTAGCTATACATTTAGCAAACTTGGATAACAATTTAGAGAAATATCGCCAACTAGGCGATATTTAGGCTCAAATTGACGAAAATGTCATCAACATTGATAAATAATGACAAGTTAATGGAAATGGCGCCTCATTAATGCATTTACCATTCCATTCAAATATTTTAATATATGAACTATATCGCTTATTATATATCGCTTATTATATATACTATATTATATATACTATATCGCTTATTATATATACTATATCGCTTATTATATATCGCTTATAAGACGCTATCAATATTGATAATTTTTAATTTAGAGTTGCGTGGAATATAAGTTAATTGGGTACGAAATTGTTTTACATCTTGTCATCCGGAAAAGTGTCAAATGTAAAATTCAAAGTTAAAAATACTGTACCATGGATCTTATATAACATTTTTTCATGGTTAAAAAGTAAATTCATTGCATTATTTAAGGAAAGTCATGTGCTGTCCATATCAAATTTTTTAATTTTATGTGATTATTTTGATAAATTTACTTGAAAAAGTACAATATCTCGAAAGCGGTTCATACTAGCGTTCTAAAATTTATGCCAGTCGTTTTCTAACGATAAATTACATAAGAAATGATTATTAAGGTAATAGTATTAAATATTCTGATTTTTTAATAATTCTTTCAAAATTTCATTCAAAAATGAATATTTGATTGAGTTTAAAATCAATAGGATTACAATGTTCACTGATTGCAGTTTTTGTATCAAATTTAGTTAGAAATGCACCTTTTTGTGAGATATCGTCTCCACAGATTCAAGGTCAAACACACACACACCACACATATGCAGATATCAACTCAAAACGTTCGATTCGAGTTTAGAGATCCTTCAAAACCGTTCTTCTGTCTCAAATTCGAATTTTTGATTACGTCTCAATACTTCCTCTGTATATTATACTTTATATATAGGGAAAGTAAATATAGATATTATTTGCAATTTAATAATACATTCCTGTCTCTTTTGGGGACATCATTTGGCCTATTTTAAATTGGCGGTAAGCAGTTTTGAAAGGGAGGAATTATTTTCCTCTCCTGGGCGCTTCGTTAAACCCCGTCCTTGAGATTCTTGAGTTCAAAACATTTAAAAATTAAAATCAGCGCAAATGCATTCATATATTTGATTCCTGGAACAAGTAAAAGCCTCAAAACTCATATAACGTAAAAAATTCTTCCATTTATTACTTGCACCTAACTTAAATGTATGAAAAATGCATTTTTTAAAATGTTTGTAAAACAAGTGCATGAAAGATATCGACATAAAAATTTAGACTTTTTATCTGCCGCAGTTTTCGAGTTATTTTCGTTCCAAAGAACGAGTGCATTTTTGTGAAGGACCCAGAACGGAATGGGTTAGTAAGGTGCAAAATCTAAAACATTAAAAAATAAATACTGCGAAAGTCAGTGATATGTCAAATATGAGTAATCTAGCTACTCCTAATCTTGAGCTATTACCAAAAAAAAAACGAGACCATTCTTATAGCGAACCCAGAATTGTCTGTCCGATTATATTCCAAATCCAAATAATTAAAATATGCAACAAAAGATAACATTCCAAATTTGGACTTTCCAACTGTTCCCGTTCTTGAGTCCTCCCCCAAAACAGCACAGAACAAATTCCAGACCCAGGACAGGCTAGAGAACAATTCCAGACCTAGGACGGGCTAGAGAACAATTCCAGACCCAAGACAGGCTAGCTTGATAAAATTAATTCAAAATCCAGAAAAATAAAATGTACCACAGAAAACAGTGACATACTAAATCTCATGTATAATTAGGTGTTCAAATATTTGAATCCCACTGGCAAACAAGCGCCAGATCAAATCAAATAAGAGGTTTTAAAAATAAACAAAAACATTGTAAAATGTGAACTGCTTAAAAGTAAATAACAAGAGGAATACAAGCCTACTTTAACATAGTAATATCTCAAATAAAATATAATTTCTGTGACGACACTGATGTAAAAGTCAAGCAAGAATTGTGCCGCTTTTTTTGAATACGTTTTCTTGCACATTTTAGAAAGCGTATTGCCAATTATTTCTTATACTTGATTAAATAAAAATGCAATCTTGTTTAAAATTTGACAAACTCTTTTGGAAACACGATAAAAAATAACACATCTATAAGAAGTAACCATATCTATAATGGATGAATTACATAGTCATACGAGTGGGACTTGACTTATATGTAATAAAAAAGTTAAAAAATCTTCCAAGTTTCGTTTAACGAATTTATTTATAAATGCGGAATATTTTGTACCAACACTCTTTCAGCTATTGTTCGAAAAACGCCTAGACACACACATCTTACATAAGCACCCATTCTAAATTTTCTTAATTGACTCTATGGGTGTATAACAGTTTTTAAAGTATTTTCATTTATAGATACAGCAGACGATTTTTTGTTAACAATTGACAACGTAGTTGAAAAGTGTTTATTACATAGCTCATTCAGTCTGTCTGTCTGTTCGCACAATAACTTCCATAAAAATGACGTATCAAAAATCAAAACAAAATTTTAGTATGTTTTTAAAACGGTCTGTGGGACATACGGGGATGTAAATTAATACTTTCACCCAATTAGTTTTGGATTGAACCCGGGTTGAAAAATTGAAATACATTAAACCCTATGGGACCTAATGCTTCAAACATTTTTTAAGCGAAGTCAAAATTCACAAATTGCTTCAAAAATTTCAGAAAATATTCAAATTATCCCATAAAATACATAAAATTTTTTTATCTAAATATATTTGGTAGTTTTTAAAATAAAAAATTAAAATAATAATTACACCCATATAATATGAAGAGATCAAGTGACCCACTTCAAAATAAAATATGGCATCCATCTCTTTGTCTCAGTGTAAAAATCGTGATTTTTAAGTTCTCTGAAATTTTTATTTATTATTGCAACCGTCCTAAAACCGTTTTTTTTTGCGCATTTTTTGTGCATCTATATTCTGTGCCAACGAAATTTCAATATTTTTAGTTTAAATGATCATCAAACTTTGATTATTTCCACAACGAAACCTAATTTTAACGGATGCAGACTGCAAACAAGTGATTTTAAGATTATTTGTATAAGGACTGCTGAATTTTGTTTTCACGAAAAATTATTTAACTCTGGAGTCTGAAATAAAAATGTATGAATGAAATATTCAGGGCTTTTATACTGTGAGCCAGCCACACGATTTATATGTCGATGACGTCATTTCAATAATGCTAATTTTTTTATGAAATTTTAAGTTTTCAAATATAATAAATTATTATAGTACTATGCGAGTTTAAAATATATCAGCGCTGAATGTATCGCATTTTAGTAGATGTTTATATAAAATTGCATTTCAGTTGGAAATTGTTTCATTATCAATGCTTCATGCATGATTGATCTTCTTTGTTACATTTATTCATGAATTTATTTATAATTTGGGATTCCATTGGGGTATAACCCAGCTAAGTTTCAAATACTGAGTCTGATAGTTATGCTTCACATTAAACCATTGAAAAATAATGCTACCATAAACCAAATTTTAGCTTTAAATTTTTAGCTTTGAATTTTTGGCTTTGAATATTTAGTTTTGAACATTTTAGCTTAGATTTTTAGCTTTAAATTCGGACAGCCCAGTGTTTAGGGCTCAGGGATTGAACTCGAACGATACGAGTTCGATTCCCGGTTCTCCCGAATAGTCCCGGTGTTCACGTGGAGTACGAACACATTAAATATGTGGGTCCGTAAATCCTTCCGAGAAGTTGGTGGTAGAGGAAGGCGTATACGGTTCCTATGGATGACGCCACCACTGGTTCCGGTCTGAATTGGGTGGCACTGTCCATCACGTCCAAACAGATACTGTAAACCTTCGGGTAAATCGGACGGTCTGGTGCGACGAAGAAGAAAGATTGATACAACAACGGTGGGGTGACTGAATAAATTCGACTTTTGGTGCTGAAGCGCCATCCAAAGCAACAATTTACAACTGATTTACAGAATTTCATCTTGGACATAGGAGTCCTTTTAATGAATTTCGTGAAGGTCGACCAGGAACTGCTGTGACGTCAGGAAACATTGACGCTGTGCAACAGATGATCACTTGAAGATGAAGAACAAAAGACCACGTAAAAACAATAAATGCTGATTGCTATACGACAATTTGTTTGCCAGAAATAGTTGCTCAAATCAGAAGAAATAATGCGAAACTTCACATCATTTTCCTTCATAACAATGCAAGCTCACACATTGCATTTCAAACTATCAATTATTTGAAGCATGAAAAATTGATTTAATGAATCATTGTTCTTATTTGCCCAATGGTTTTTTCGTGTTCCCCAAAATCAAAAATAAAATACGTGGTCAACGATTTAGCAGCCCAGAAGAAGCAGCTGCAGCTTATATATAACATGTTTCTTCTATACCAACTTCTGAATGGCATAACTGTTTTGGAAACCGGTTTATTCTGACGATAGAAATGTATTGATGCTAAAGGCGAATATTTTGAAAAGCAATGGAACGATTTATCTCCATACAGAAGCAATTTGTGTATTATTTTCAAAGAACTTAAATACCAGCTTACCTATACACAAAATAGATACTTATAGATACGGATGACCATACATTTCTTTTCAGAAATGATAGATGGTGTAAAGAGTGAAATTGTAAAGTTTTTAAAAATCTAAAATGATGTCGTTATTTGAAAGAATTTTGAAAGAACAAACAATATTTCAGTTACGAGTTTTGATGGGTAGGTTTTATTGGAAGTATGTCGAAGTAATGCCTCAATAGAGAACTTAATTTACAGTAAATTTTTATTCATTCTCACAAATGATTGTACCTTTTAAACTTATTTCTACTAAATATTTTAAAGGACAAGTGACGTCATTGTTAATAAAGTTTTATCCATGGAGTTAAAAAGAAAGATTCAAAACTTGGGATAACAACAAAATGGTTCTAGATAATCGCATTGCACGTATTACTTTCCTTATATAGTACATAGTGTCATGTATAAGGATATAACGTGCATCGTAGGTATAACGTATCATGTATATAAAGTAGGTAACTGGGTCGAAAATTCGAATTCAAGTTTTTGACGGAAGAGCGCGTTTCAAACATCCCTGAATACGAATCAAACGTTTCTGAGGTGATGTCTGTGTATGTGTGAGTCAGTGAGGCTGTGGAAAAGATATCTCACGAACGAATGGAACGATTCGAATGAAATGTGGTAAAAAAAATGCATTTAGTAAATACTGAAATCCTATTGTTTTTAAAAGCTTTCAAATATTCAGACCCCCCCCCCCCCCCGCACACATCACTACCACCACCAAATTTTGAAAGGAAATTAAGAAACAAATCAAAAAATCAAAACCTTCAATAAAGTTACATAAATAATCATTCCTTATGTAATTTTTCATTAGAAAGCAATGGATACAAACTTTAGAACGCTAGCATGAGCCGTTCTCGAGATAATGCACATTTTCTCAAATAAATTTTTCTAAAAATTAAAAAAAAATATATTCGTTTTGAAGTATCCAAGAAATGTAGAATCATCGAAAACTCCAGTTCCGATTTCAAATACTTCCCTATGCATTATCATGTAGGGAAGATAAAATTAAACTTATGAAGTTCTTAGCAATATTATTACTGTCATTCTTTTATCTTGAAATAAAAACCGCCAATTGTGCAGTATGGTAATTAATAATTATATTTTAGGAATTCGCACAAAGAGAAATGATGAGTTATAAAGCGGCAACGATGCAATGTATTAATATATGATTCACTGGCAATATAATGATGATAATTAAGAATGATAATTCAACCCTTTATAAATAATAAATTCTCCTTTATAAATAATAATTATTATTTATAAAGGAGTTAAACTCCAACCAATGCTTAATTTTTAAATGTGTACCACAGTTACACACTTTATTAGTACATAATCTTCACCTCCACGATATTTTTGGGGTTTCCGCCATTTTAAGGTTTTCAACAACATTCTTTAATATTGGACGCTTAAACACTGTCAATATGCGATCAGGAATGTAATTAGTGGTCGTAAAAAATTGGTGTTATCTTATAGTAGTTAAGGGGCTAATTAGGCGAAGAAACATAGGGAAAAAATCTTTTGTTCGACACATATTTGGTAGAGCTATTTATACCCCTTTTAATTTTACCGATTTCTGCAATTTAGCTTGGAGTTATGCCTCATTTTCTTATGAAATTTAAGAAATGTGTAGTAATATAAGGTGAAGTTTTATTCTAATTAAGCTAGGTTATAAAATATACAGTTTAATATTTTATTACAAAAAAAAATGTTTCTATAATAAAAAAATCTTATGTGGGCAACATATGACTTTCCTTATATAATGTAATGAATTTACTACTTTTACAGTAAAAAAATAGGTTTTTCTTATAGTAGATACTAATATTCTTTCCAAGATATTAAATTTTCGACAATTAGTCGTCATTTTCATTGATTTAGCATCATTTTTATCCATTTGGCGAGATTTTCATTAATTTGGCAACATTTCGAAAAAATCGCCAAGTTGGCGACATTCTGCCAAATTCGTCGCCAAAATCTCGCCAAGCGTTATGCACTAAGAAAAAGTTATTCTTACAGCAGATAAATGACTATTGGCGTTCAAATACAAAAGTATTATTCAAAGTATATTTTTTCATGAATGGAACGAGCTAGATCCACGAGAATGATGTCACTCAATTTATCGCATGGTATTACATATGAAAAGTGAACATGTTTCTCAATAGGAATTTTTTTTTTTTATGTGACTTTTTCATAATTTTTTGAAAAATGTACAATATCTCGAGAATGGTTCATGTTAGCGTTCTAAAATTTATGCCAATCGTTTTCTAATGAAAAATTACATAAGAAATGTCTATTTGCGTAACTTTATTAGCGGTTTTGATTTTTTGACGATTTTTTCAAAATTTCATTCGAAAATTTAGGGGGGTTCTTAACATTCGATTACGTATAAAAACAATAGGCTTCCAGTGTTTACGGATTGTGATTTTTGTACCAAATTTGGTTCGAATCGGTCGATTCGTTCGTCAGTTATCGTCTCCACAGACTCACTGACACACACACATACTTTCACACACACACACACACACACACACACACATACACACACACAGACATCACTTCAAAAATGTTTGATTCGTGATCAGGGATGCTTGAAACGTGCTCTCCCGTCGAAAACTCGAATTCGAATTTTCGACCCCGTCACAATACTTTCCTTATACATTATGTATATAAGGAAAGTAAAAATCTTATGTGGAAAGCACAGAGTTTTCCTTATATGACGCAATAAATTTACTTTTTTCACGGTGAACAAATGATGCTGATCCACAGTGTATAAGACACAGTGTTTTTAAGAATTGTACATTCGACGTTTTTCCAGATAACAACATGTAAAACTATTTTAAAGTGCCTAATAATTTAAATTTCTCTCAAGTCTAAATTGGGAATTATCATTATCGATATCATCCTCAATAAGCAATAGAGTCCTCATATTGAAATATTTTAATAATTAATTCATCAATTAAACGTCATTTTCATTAACTTGGGGTCATCTTTCCAATTTGGACGATATTTACGTCAATGTGGGGTTAAATATCGCCAAGTTGGCGATACGTAGAAGAGCATATCTTACATAATAAAATGTATACCCATCATATGACGGAATTAAAAATTTGCAAAACAGTGTATCCCATTTGACATCATTTTTATCAATTTGGCGACATTTTTATCAATTTGCAAATATTTTTATCAATTCGGTAACATTTAAAGATACACTAAGTTGACAATATGCCGCCAAAATTGGTCGCCAGAATTTCGCCAGGAGTTACAGACGGAAAAATAGGTTATTCTTATAGTAGAGTCTTATATTCTTCGGAAATTTGACGATAATTTCGTCCATCTCAGGCGAAATATCGCTAAGTTGGAGATATTCCACTAGATTATTCACCATGTTCGCCAGATGTATCGCCGAGAGTTACAGACAATCGGAGAGAAGATAATTTCTTATATACTAGAAGTCTAACGTCATATGACGGAATTTAAAATTTGCAAAACATCTTCCATTTAGCAACATTTTCGTCAATTTGGATATGTAAAAAGTCGCAAAATTGGATACATCTCACCAAATTTTTCATCAAGCGGCACGAAAGGACGGGCGAAGGAATGGTTTATTCTTAGAGTCGATGATTATGCTCTTTCCAAGTTTCATCAATTAATTGCCATTTTCGTTGATTTAGTTTCGTTTTTACCAATTTGGCAATATTTTCTTCAATTTTGCAACATTTAAAGTCACCAAGTTGGCGATATTCCGACAAAATTTCGGACGGAGAAGTAGGTTATTTCTATAGTAGATAACGACTATTGGTGTCCAAATACAAAACGATTACCTAAAACATCTACCCTCGTGAATGGATCTGACTTGATCCACTAGAACAGGGGTCGGCAACCTGCGGCTCGCGAGCCGCATGCGGCTCTTTTGATGTAAAGTTGCGGCTCTCCAGTTCCATACGAAAAAATTAATAATTTATTATCAAAACCCTAAAAAAATAAGAAAATATATTTTTAAGTACCTAATTTCTCAATAGCTTCTATTTTCATTATCGTTAATTACAAATCGCTACGCTTAACATGACCGTAATGAGATAAATTTGAACTATTGTTTAGTTCTTAGAGATGAGACTCCGTGACCATGTTTATCTTTCAGTCAGTTGCATTCCATTTCCGTCTCACCCAAACAGCCACCGTCTAGGCTCTAGACGTGTTGTCAGTCAGTCATCCTCGGATATCGCGGTCGACGTTACGTTGCATGTGTGTTAATTTAATCACTTGCAGTTTTTGCGTGTCTATTCGCTTGTTGTTTCAAGAAGAATACGATTTAGAAGCGAATTATCTTCTCAAAGGTATGTACGCGTATAATATAATAAAATCAGTAACAGAATTGGATTACATATCTGAGGATCGTGTTAACGAAGTAATAATGGTAAATAAATTGTTTGCCGTTTTAGATAGCTAAGTAGAATTTTAAAAAATCATTTTTTCAGCTCCGCCGCCAGCATGGCATCTGGTAAAAAAAAGAGAAGAACTGAAGAAGAAAATCGAGAATTCAATCAGGATTGGACGGAGTCGTTTGCATTCATATGCAACACAGATGGCCTTCCGACTTGTCTCATTTGCCACGAAAAACTCGCACACAATAAGAAGTCAAATTTGGAGGGACACTTCACTACAAAACATACCCAGTTTGCTGGTAAATATCCAACCGGTGACGCACGAAAAAAAGCTGTTGAAGAGCTCCAAAAAAACACAACAACAGTTAAGTTCCATGCTAAGTAACTGGGCGCAATAATGTAAATCTAGCAAGCTTTGCAGTATCATTAGAAATTGCAAAAAGAGGAAAACTATTCACAGATGGTGAGTACGTCAAAAATTGTTTTATACGTGCATCTGAAGAACTGTTTCATGATTTTAAAAACAAAGCAGAATTCATGAAAAAAATCAAAGATTTGCCATTATCTGCTAAAACAGTACAAGATAGAACTGCTAAAATGTCTTCAAATGTAACACATATGCAAGTGGAAGACATTCAACTGGCTTCTGCCTTATCACTTGCTATAGATGAGTCTTGCGACATAAAAGACAAGGCACAAGTTACCCTTTTCGTCAGGTATATGTCATCCCAAGGTCCAAAAGAACTGCTAGGATTGCTACCGCTCTCAGGGCAAATTCGTGGAGAAGATATAGCAAATGCTGTGCACAAAAATGCCTGGAAGACAATGGAATCGATATAAATAAAATCGTGTCTATAGCAACTGATGAAGCCAGAAGTATGACAGGAATACATAGAGGGGTAACATAAATTCTTCAGAAAAAAATAAACCACGAAATTCTAACGTTTCACTGCATAATTCATCAAGAAGCGCTTTGTGCCCAAACATTTCCGGCCGAAATAGTTGCGGTCATGAATTTGGTAATTAAGATTATTAACAGCATCTTGGCAAAAGCACTTTACCATCGCCAGTTTAAAGATTTCCTTGAAGAAATAGATAGCCAGTTTTCTGACCTACTTCTGCACAATAAAGTGCGATGGCTTTCCAGAGGTAACATATTGAAACGTTTTGCATTGTGCTTGAGTGAAATAAAAACATTCGTCAATGAAAAAAGCATTGACCATCCCGAATTGGAAGAAGACAAATGGCTGCAAAAATTCAACTTCATGGTAGATACCACAATGAAACTAAATGAACTAAATCTAAAACTGCAAGGAAAGGGCAACCCAGCCTACGCCTTGCTTGAAGAAGTAGTTTGTTTAAAAAAAATACTTCTTTTTGCTGAAGACATGGAGAGCGGTAAATTACTTCATTTTAAAAATCTGAAGCAATATCGCGATGAGACCAATGCAACTATTGACAAGAATTACTTCCGCATAGCTTGAAAAAACATGAAGGATGAATTCGCTGAGAGATTCGAGCAATTAAAAACAAACAAAAGTACTCTCGCATTCATAGTAAATCCTCTCAACACAAATACAAATGAGATCAACATCGAGCCATTTGGAATTGATGCTGGATCGCTCCAAATGCATTTGCTAGATTTGAAAAGCAAAGACGTGTGGAGTGGCAAGTTCACAGAACTCAAGAGCAAGTTGGAAGAGTTGGAGGTCCAGAAATGCATGCACATCGCGCAGCACAAGTGGACAGCTCCAAAAGAAATTCCGCGAGTTGAGGCCCTCATATTCGGCGCATGGAATAGTCTTCCAGAATGCTACAGTGAGGTGAAGAAGTTGGCATATGGAGTGCTGACGATCTTCGGGTCGACATATTCGTGCGAGCAAGCGTTCTCTTGCATGAATATAATAAAAAGTAAAGTTAGAAATCAACTAACAAATAAAAATCTAGAGTCGTGCTTGAAACTTAAAACAACAAGTTATAAGCCAGATTTAATCAAACTTTCAAAAGGCATGCAAAGCCAATGCTCCCATTGATGTAACTATCTATATTTGTGTTTTTATATGAATAAATATTATTCCGTATTTAAAGCCGTTTATTTTAAATCAGAAATCAAATATATATAAGCAAATACTATAATATTGAAACGAAAATTTTTAGTGGCTCTTTAAAAACTGGGAAATTTTGTAAATTGTAACTTTTGGCTCTTCCGTTTCAATAGGTTGCCGACCCCTGCACTAGAATGATGTTAACAAATTTATCGAATGATAGTACATATAAAAAGTAAACCTATTTCACAACAGTTAATATTTATTTTAATTTTATGTGATTTTTTTGATAAATTTATTTGTAAAATTTACAATATCTCAAGAAAGGTTCATGCTAGCGTTCTAAAGTTTGCGTTAATCTTTTTCTAATGAAAAATTACAGAAGAAATGTTTATTTACTTAACTTTATTGAAAATTTTGAATTTTTGATAATTTTTTCAAAATTTCATCCCAAAATTTGGAGGTCTTTCGAACATTTGATTGCGTTGCAATCAGCAAATGCAAAAACAATTGGTTTCTAGTATTTGCTCATTGTAATTTTTGTATCAAATTTCGTTGCAATCTCTCCATTCGTTCGTTAAATATCTTCTCCTCAGACTCAAGTGGACGCACACACACACATATACTTACACACATACACAAAAACTCAAACACACATACACACAGTTATCACTTCAAAAAAGTTCCATTCCTGTACAGGGATGCTTGAAACGTGTTCTCCCATCGAAAATTTGAATTCGAATTTTCGACCCCGATATAATACTTTCCTTATACATTATACTATGTATATAAGGAAAGCAATGCATAGATAAATATAACATATAAGAAAAGACATTCTCTCCGTCTGTCAGTATTTAACGTTTGTCGACAAAGTTGGTTACCTTGGCGACAAATTTGATGAAATATCGCCAAATTTGCCTGAAACTGACTAAATTACGGAAAATGACGCAAAATGAATGAAAATTCAATATCTTGGAAAATTAATTGCAATTTCTTTGATAATTTCTGTCACTTTATGATTGAATTTTTGATTCGAAATAAAAACGAGTTTCACTCTTTGTGGGACAAACTTGTGGGTAAGCTTTGTTATAGCCGGTGTAAAGTTTCGTAAATTTATTGCGTTTTGTAAGGGGTATGATGTACCCCCTACAAAATCCCTGTTTCCTATATCAAAATTCCTGTATAATTATCCCTGTTTCAATAGGGAATCGCACAAGAATTAGTAATATTAATTAGAAGAGGTGCATGACTCGCATGTGCCCGAGAGTTTTAGAAGCGCAAGTACTGCTGACGGTTAGATAAGAGGAAAAATGTATTTTCCTTATTTTTACCATAAATCTTATTAGTTTTTATGACATTTAAGTCATATTAGTTATTATTTACTAGAAAGTGAAATAAATAACGAGAAATCCATTGAGAATTAGAATAAAAATGTTTATCCGCATTCCAAAATTCATTCCTGCAAATACATCATTCTATACAGGATACCTAGGAAATTCCTGAAACACACCCCAACAACTTTGTAGGGAAGTCTACATTTTAGGTCTATCTCTAGTAAATTAGTGACCATACACAGTCGATTAAAAAGAATTGCAGCGCTCCTAGTGAGAAATTTGAAAAGTTAAGATATGAACTCTGCAACAAAAATAAATTGTACCTTATATCGCTGCAAAATATAGTAGACGTACAAGCGAGCCGTCATACTGGCTTGCACCACAACTAAGATGGTTCCCCTTTGGGAATGGCTCCTCAACGGAGATAACTAGAGGATATGGCTCCCACGATATGGCTCCCTTTAATGTCACGTGTGATAGCCGTGTGCCGCTCGACAACAAATAGGGATCGGAACGCTGGCCGGTCCTCCTCCATACACGTATGCAGAGGTCATCAGCACTGAGAAAGGGGTGGAATTGGTCGCAAAAGACAACATGGCTCCAATGGATACTGTTCAGGCTGGTCTAACTCAGCACCAATCCAGACAGCTCTACTTATGTTAAGTCAGTGGTAAGCTCTTCCAAAAGCCATCAATACCTAATACCAGCTTCTGCTGATCGTCTTCGAATACTATCCCTTGATTCAGAGTGCGTGGATGGTGGCAAATGCTTTCGAATGGTTCATAGTGACGCCTTTGGTGTAGCCGTTCCTCCTCTCCTGACTGCACGATCCTCTCGAGCAGTTTCTTTTGTCTGGGGCGTAATGGGCATCTGCGACGGTCACGTGTGCCTTCCCTGATCCACTGTTGCCAACACCGAGCAACGACCATAGCGTTCTGACCAAGATGGCGACTTATAGTCTGTTAGAACAACCATCTTCTCCTAGGCCTATCATGCGACCTTCTCCCTCTATCTCACAATTGTTAGTTGCAAAGTCGGGTACGTTTCAAAGGCACCTTTGCACATATAACTTGCAGTATCAAGCATGAAAATCCTGTTCTAATTGCCCGTGAGTGAGAACACCGGTAGTTTAAATTGCTGTACGACGCGTCGTTCTCATGCGCGTTGCATGAGCCCCATAACAGGCAGTTTTATCATTTGCGAAGCTCTTAAAACGGCATTTGCATGCCGAAATCCGCGACTGTAGGTCAATATTTTATGAGTGCAGTTGCATATACTATTTTACAACGAAGTGTAAGAAGAGGCAATTTATTCATTGTCAAATAAATCGTAGCTCTGAATGTGACTGAAATATTGCTTGGCATATTGCATCTTTAGAAGTGCAATTATATGAATCTTTGGCCTTCTAGCGTAAAAAGAATATTCATTATTGGACTATAAAAACTATTGATAAAATTATCCAAAGTTCCGATAATGGAAAAACTCTCGCTCGTTATCTTACAGCATTTAAGTAGGTAATTATCAGACTAATCCACACACACAGTACCCTTTTATTTGGAGCACATTTTATACATCTTTCCCCAGTATTTTCAAGCTTTCGATTATTTCTTTCTCTATATACATTTTATAATGTATAGGGAAAGTATTGTAACGGGTCGGAAAATTTAAATTCGAATTTTCGACGGAAGTGCACGTTTCAAGCATCCATGAAGTTGAATCGAACGTTTTTGAGGTGGTGTATGGGTGTGTTCGTGATACTGTGGAAGAAATATCTCACAAACTAATGAAGATTTACGAACGGAATGTGGTACACATATTTCAATCGCTGAATTCTGGAAACCCATTGATCTTAAACGCAATCAAATGTTTGAAAGTTCAAAAAATTTTTGAATGAATTTTTGAAAGAATCGTTAAAAAATCAGAACCTTTAATAATGTTACGTAACTGATCATTTCTTATGTAAATTTTCTATACAAAACGAATTCCATACGTTTTAAGGTGTTAACATGAACCGTTCTCAAGACATTGCCCTTTTTTTGTGAAATTTATCAAAAATATTGATTATGAAACAGCATATAAAACAGCACATGATATTAAGCGTTGATTATGAAACACTTTCCAACATCAATGCAATTTTATTTAAACATCTCTAAAATGCAATACATTCCTAAGTAATATTTTAAAACTTATCACAATACTACATTACTTTATTATATTTGAAAGCTTAAACCTTCATCGAAAAAAATGAACTTCATTCAAATGACGGCATTGAAATATAAATTGCCTGGTTTAAACATCTCTAAAATGCGATACATTCCTCGGTAATATTTTCAAAATCATCATGATACTACAATAATTTATTATATTTGAAAACTTCATCGAAAACAATTGAAATTCATTCAAATGACGTCATAGAAAAAATAACACGCCTGGCTCTCTCTATAAAAGCAGCATTTCATTCATAACATTTTCCCATTCATTTCATTCATCACAGTACTAAAATAATTTATTTTATTTAAAAACTTAAGACCATGGAGCTACAAGTAATTAAACTCTATGCTTAAAACTTCATCTAAAAAAATCGTCCTTCTCTCTGCAAAATCAATGAATATTTCATTCATATCAGCTATGCAGACACCATGAGCTACACACTTTTGCGTTAAAGAAATACAGCAATTCTGATGCAACTCATCCTACATATTTTGCTGTTTACATTTTGCATAAGTGAAAAATAGGCTTCGTTGTAGAAATAATCAAATTTGGATGATCATTTAAACTCAAATATATTGTCATTGCGTTGTTTCAGGATGTAGATGCATAGAATTTGAGCAAAAATAAGGCGGTTTTAGGACGAATACAACACTCAATATGAATTAAAAAGAACTTTTAAAAATCACGATTTTGAGACAAGATGAATGCCATATTTTATTTTGAAGTGGGTTACGTGATCTTTTCATCTCATGGTCACGTGATCGCTTCATATAAGAGGTGTAATTAGCATATTAATTTTTATTTAAAAAACTACTTAATATATTTTGCTGAATTTTTTTTATATATTTTATGGAATAATTTGAATATTACCTAAAATTTTCGAAGCAATTTGTGAATTTTAAATCCGTTTAAAAAGTGTTTGAAAAATTAGGTCCCATAGGGTTCAATGTATTTCATTTTTTCAACCCGGGTTCAATCCAAAACTAATTGGGTGATACTATTCATTTATATTCCCATAGGTCCTACAGACCGTCTGAACAACATATTAACATTTTATTTTGATTGAGTAATTTTTACGGCAGTTATCGTGCTAACGGACAGACAGGCAGACAGGCAGGCAGGCAGACATACAGACAGACATAATGAACAAAGTCATAAACACTTTTCAACTTTGTTGTAAACAGTTAAAAAAGTAAATTACTATCTTGAAATATTGTTAACTTTTCATTTAATATTACGCGACAATTTATTAACCTTATTCTCTTGGTACTAGTTAACGTGTTTCAGCTATTTTATGCCATGTTGTGGTGCGAAAAATTTAAGAGATCATAAACACTTAATTTTTTGGATACATCTAGTTCGTTCTTTAACTTAACTTCAACTAAATTGGAGTTTTAACTATTTTAAAATACATTAAATAACCTATGTGTGTAGAAAAGAACGCCACATGATCCTATTTTATAGAGTTCATCAGCTACGGATGTGACTTTTACTGATATATATGTTTCAAGCTTTACTATCTAATATCTCAAAGATTGAGATTTTGTTTAAGTTTTTTAATACCATCTTGCAGGTAGGACGTTCATTCCCTGGACGTTCAATCCTATTTTTGAAACTTTTATACCATCTGCAATACGAGGGGAGCGGTAGCTTAGTGGTTAGCGCGCGGTAGTTGAACTCGGTAGGCCCGGGTTCGATTCCCTCCGCTGCTAAAACTGCCGCCGTGTTCACGCGGAGTACGATCACGTTAAACATGTGGGTCCGTAAGTTCTTCCGAGAGGTTGGTGGTAGGGGATGGAAGGTAGGTCCGTGTGGATGCCTCCCCCACTGGGTTCCGATCTAAATTGGGTGGCTCTTCCCGGCCGTCCAAACAGTTACCTTACACCTTTCTGATAGATTGGGCGGTCTGGGTCTCAACAACAATCATCTGCAATACGCATACTATCTCATTGCGGTAATACCTGCTATAGGAAGGGGGAAATCGTCAAATTTGCGAAATTGCGCTAAATATGTTGTCAAATTTGCGAAATTGCGCTATATATGTTGTCAAATTTGTCGATTTGTCGCCAAGTGTGGTAGACAAACATTGACTTTTCTTGCGTATACAGCGATCCTCAAAACGGCCTTAAGCACATCAATAATTTGTAAGGAAAGGTGCATGAGTGTATATGTTAAGTTTAGTAATATGACCATGCTTGATTTGATAAAAGTGATTGCAGAGCCCCCTACAACTCTCCCCAATGAATTGCGGGAGGGGGTATTGATGAAGAGTTTCTGTGAGCATGAATGTTTCTTTTATAACTTCGGGTCGCATGAGCTCAATTTTTGAATTTTGTTTTTAAATTCTGTTTTGTTCTTAATTAATGTTTTTTAATGCAGCGATATCACGTGATATTTATGCGAAATATTAGAATTATCCTCTTCTTCAGTTTTTGGATACACTAGTGTACAAATGCTATACAATATATGAAGTTTCACGAACTTTTCATATTTTGATGATTTGTTTCATGTTTTCTTTAAATATCAAGAAATAATTATACAGATTTTGATTAAGACTCATTGAAAATATCGTTCTTCAATCTTTCCGATGGTGTTAAGACGGACATTTTGCGATAATAGTTATGATCGCTCTCTCAAAATCGCTCAAAATGGCTCTTCATTTAATAAATAATAAACAAATTCGAATTTTAAAAAACATTATAAGAGGTGTTTACTTTTAGAAGTCTAGGCACTCCTTGTATCAGATTTCATGGTTATGGGTTGCATAGATTTTGCGCTACGCAACACCCCCCCCCCGCCCCGAAAAAAGAAGAAAAACAGACAGCCAGACAGATATGTTACTTTATTATTATAGATAAATCTAGGGGTCTGCCCCCTGTTCGCCACGCTTCGTCAACCCCATAACTCATTGCGCTCACAGTGATCGCTTCGCGAGCTATTTTAAGCCAAACTAAAAGTTAAATCGGTAAACGGTTTATTTCATCGTGTTACCCTATTATTTCACCATAAATTTACCATATTTTATATTTTTGTATGCTAAAATTTTTTATACCAGTACCAGGTAGAGAAAATCGATGGATTTGGGGATACGAAAAAATATATTTCACTTCAAAAGTGCATAAAAAGTTAAATGTCTCGGAAACTACATCGAAATTTAAAACAAGAAAGATCAATCATGCATAAAGCATTGATTGAGAAACACTTTTAATTGCAATGCAATTTTATTCAAACATCTCTAAAATGCAACACATTCTGCGGCGATACTTTTAAAATTATCACAATAATACAATAATGTATTATATTTGAAAACTTCATCGAACACAAATGAACTTTATTCAAATAACGTCATCGAAATATAAATTGTCTGGCTCTCTATATAAAAGAAATGAATATTTCATTCATAAATTTTTTTCCATTTCTTCCATTCGGCGCCGATATTTTTAAAATTACCGCAATACTACAATAATTTATTTTATTTAAAATCGTAAAACCATGGAAGTTAAATTACTTTCTAACTCCATGCTTAAAACTTTACCAAAAAAGCAATAATATAGAATAGTCTGATTCTCTATGTAAAATCAATGAATGTTTCATTCATATCAGCTATATTGTAGATTCCAGAACTAAATAATTTTGCGTTAAAAAAATTCAGCTATTCTTATACAACTCATCTTACAGGTTGATGTGTTTACATTCCCCATACGTGAAAGTTAGTCTTCGTTGGAGAAATGATCAAAGTTTGATGATCATTTAAACTCCAAAATATTGTAATTGCGTTGGCGCAGTATATAGAAGTACAGAAAATAATAAAATATGAAGCGGTTTTAGGACGGATGCAACATTAAATATAAATTAAAAAGAACTATATAAATCACGATTTTGACACAAGGTGGATACCATATTGTATTTTGAAATGGGTCAAGTGATCTTTTCATATAATATGAGTGCAATTATTATTTTAATTTTTATTTAAAACACTACCGAACATATTTTGCCGAATTTTTTTTTATACATTTTAAGGGATAATTTGAATATTTCCTAAAATTTTCGAAGCAATTTGCGAATTTTAGATTTGCTTAAAAATGTTTGAAAAATTAGGTCCCAAAGGTTTCAACTATGTTGTAAAGTGTTAAAAAAGAAACTCCGTTCTGTAAAATTTCAACTATATTGGTACCTGTCTGCAAAAATTCATGGCTTTGCTGTTGTTAGTTTATCCAGGACGCAAACTCGCTGCTCAAATCTTTTGGCCTTGAATTTGACATTAAATATTTCTTAAACAACCACATACAGGGTCTTTCAAAAGTCCGTATAAATTTTAAAAAATCATTAAAAATCGAAAAATCATCGCATTGAGGTACGGTTTGTACCATAGGTATTGCTAAGACTGGGCTTTTTTTTGATGTGAAAAAAAATTGTAGTTTAAAAAATCTCCTATAGGTGGCGCTAAACGAATTGTAAAGACAAAGCAAATAATTTACTATACGTGTCAAATTGTGTGATAAACCTAAGTAACCCTGAACAAGTGATAGGATCTTTTCCTTTCTTTAGATTTTTCCTAAATCGGAATTTTCTCAAAGCATCTGATGCTGATTCTCCGCTCACGTAATACAACTTCACTATCAAAGCTTTCTCGATCAAAGTTAACAGTCTTGCAAAAACTTCTTTGCACCGTTTACTAATGAATCAAATGAATAATCTACAGAACACTACAGCTCTTTTATAACAGCATCATTTGCATACTTCTGGACGATGTATTCGGGTAAGCGCCACCTATAGGTGATTTTTTTAACTACAAAAATTTTTCACGTCACCCCCTCCCCCCCCCCCCCCCCGTCCTGACAATACTTATTGTACAAACCGTTCTTCAATGCGATGATTTTTCGATTTTTAATGAATTTGTAAAGTTTATATGGACTTTTGAAAGACTATATATCGAAAAACGGTTTATTTCGGCTTGTTCCCCAAAACTACCTCTACGGGTGTACCAAATTTTATTTCTTTGCATACAACAGTTTTTGCGCAGAGAATCTTGAAGAATGAGAAATTTGTCAAACAGCGGTTCTTTTTTTTAATATATAAAATATAAATGGTTATACATTTAAATTAAAAATTACTGGCTCAGTAGTAAATTATTTGTGCGAACACTGTTTGCCTTGTCTCCTCTGGACCTTCCCCACTACATATCGAACACAATTTCGTATTATAAGTAGAAAATTTATAAACTAATATTCTCCCCCTCTTAATAAGAATATTACACATGCAACATAATAGAACGTAACTTTAAACTTTTAAAGGAAACCGTCTAGAAAATTTCATTTCCAAAATTACTTTCAGAAACAGTTTCTTAGACAAACGTATTAGCGAAAAGAAAGGCGGAAATTTATTCAGGAACATATTCCCTTTCACTATTTTATTCAAATCCCCTTAACCTTAGTTGGGTTGAAAGTTAATGACTTCACACCTTCTCCTGCTTGTTCTAATTTCAGTTAGAAATTATATTAATAAAAATGCAAATTTCATTAACAGTGTAATATGTTTTTCATTTTTTTTTGCGTTTCATCCAGTTAGCTTGTAATTAGCATTCTCGTAGATGAATAATATCTGGAGAGAAATTATTATTTTTCCAACCCGAAATTCTAATATATCTGAATCAATGAAACTCATTGTGTATGTTATTGTGTATGTTTGTAAAAGATCTGTAAAGAACTGTAACTGCATTTTTAACACTTTACAATATAATTGAAAAGTGCTTATGACTTTGTTCATTCATTCTGTCTGTCTGTCTGTCTGTCTGTCCATTAGCACGATAACTGCCGTAAAAATGACTTTATCAAAATGAAATTTTAGTATGTTGTTTAGACAGTATGTGAGAATATAAATGAATAATATCACCCAATGAGTTTTGGATTGAACCCGGGTTGAAAAAATGAAATACATTGAACCCTATGGGACATAATTTCTCAAACATCTTTTAAGCAAATTTAAAATTCTCAAATTCCTTCGAAAGTTTTATGAAATATTCAAATTATCCCATAAAATATATACAAAAAATTTCAGCAAAATATATTCGGTAGTTTTTTAAATAAAAATTAAAATAATAATTACACCCTTCATATGGAGAGATCATGTGACCATTATATGAAGATATCACGTGACGCAGTTCAAAATAAAATATGGCATCCATCTTGCATCAAAATCGTGATTTTCATTCTTTTTAATTCATATTTAGTGTTGTATCCGTCCTAAAACCGCTTTATTTTTAACACTTTACAACATAGTTGAACAGTGTTTATGATATTATCCATTCTGTCTGTCTGTCCTTTCGCACGATAACTGCTGTAAAAATTACTTTATCAAAATGGAATTTTAGCATGTTGTTGAGATCATCTGTAGGACATATGGGAATGTAAATAAAGAATATAACCCAATTAGTTTTGGATTGAACCCGGGTTAAAACAATGGAATTCATTAAACCCTATAGGACCTCATTCTCCAAAAATTTTTTAAGCAAAGTTAAAATTCACAAATTGCTTCAAAATTTTTAGGATATATTTAAATTCTCATAAAATGTGTGAAAAAAATTTGAGCAAAATATGTTTGGTAGTGTTTTTTAATAAATATTTAAAGAGTAATTATACCCATATAATATGAAGAAATCACGTGACCCATTTCTAAATAAAATATGGTATCCATCTTTTTTCCCCTAGCAAAACTACTTTACATTTATATTTACTCTTTTACATTTATATTTAATGTTGCATCCGTTCTAAAACCGCTTTATTTTTGCCCATTTTCTGTGCATCTGTATTCTGTGCCAACAATGAATTTTACAGTAAATTTTAAGTTTAAATGATCATCAAACTATGATTATTTCTACAACAAATCCTAATTTTAATGGATGCAGAATGTAAACAAGTGATTGTTAGATAAGTTGTATAAGAATTGCTGAATTTTTTTCAAGCAAAATTATTTAACTCTGGTATCTGGAATAAAAATGTATGAATGAAATATTCATTGCTTTTACATAGAGAGCCAGGCGCTTTATATTCCGTTGACATCATTTGAATAAAGTTAATTTTTTTCAATGAAGTTTTAAGTTTTCAAGTAAAATAAATTATTGTAGTTCTGTGACAATTAAAAAGATAACACCGCTGAATGTATCGCATTTTCGAGATGTTTAAATAAAATTGCACTTCAGTTGGAAAGTGTGCCAAAACTAATGCTTTATGTATGATGGATCTTTGTTGTTTAAATGGGAGAGATTGTGAAAGCTATGATTGACTAATGACTAAAATTTGACTAATGACTAAAATTTGTCTAATGGCTAATGACTAAAATTTGACTAATGACTAAAATTAATTCGTCTAATGCCTAATGACTAAAATATAACTAATGACTAAAATTTGTCTAATGACTAACGACTAAAATTTGACTAATGACTAAAATTTGTCTCATGACTAATAACTAAAATTTAACTAATGACTAAAATTTGTCTAATGACTAATGACTAAAATTTGACTAATGACTGAAATTTGTCTAATGACTAATGACTAAAATTTGACTAATGACAAGAATTTGTCTAATGACTAATGACTAAAATTTGACTAATGACTAAAATTTGTCTAATAACTAAAATTTGTCATACGCCGATTATTTGATAACTATTTCCTTTAGAAACTGACACGATAAATAAAAAAAATCTGAAGTAGGCAGCACATGACTATCCCTAATAAAATGCAATGAATTTACTTCTTCCGCAGTGAAAAAATGATGTATAAGATCCACTGCTCAGTGTTTTTCTTTCCCTGCAATGCATAGTAATGTATAGGGAAAGTATTGGAATCATGTCGAAAATCGAGTTTTCGTCGGATCTACACATTTTGGGACCTCTAGAATACGCTATTTTTAACATGACGTCTGTATGTGTATGTGTGTGCCTGTCTGTCTGTCTGTTTAATATATGTATACACTCTAATTCAAAAACTTGGACAAAATATCATAAAATTTTACTGGTAAGCCACTTGTTGGTGACTTTGGTATTGATTAGATTTTGGTGCAATTCGGGATGCAAGAACCAGCATTTTTATCCAAAATGGTTCACAAAATGTGTCTATATCCACTGCAACTGAAAATCTAATTGACCACATTTTACAAAATGTGGTAGATAAGTCACGTTTGGATTACCCTGGTGCTGATTAGATTTTGGTACTATTAGGGAAAAAGAACCTGTTTTTTTTCGAAATGGTCCGCAAAAATCGTCAAAATCTAAATCAAAAGACTATGTATGCTCAAGTGCATACATTAAATGCTTGTTTTATATGTAATTTTTAAAGATGAAAAGAATAATCTTTCATCTTTCAAACGTCGTTTTCTGGACTCCAAACTGAAGGTATCGGGCAGAAATCTAGAAAACCTTTCTTCTCCTTCGAATATAGTTATAAAAAATTGTATTTGAACGAAAAATATCATAGTCGGATATTTCATAAAATCGATATGGAGGGGTAGCAGGAAAATGTATACAATTTTCGAAATTTTAAAAACTCGTTTTCTGGACTCTGAACTGAAGGTATTCAGCAGAAATCTAGAAAACCTGTCTTCTCCATCGAAAACAAATATAAAACATTGTATTTGAATGAAAAGGTTGAAGGAACGAAACGAACATTACGGTGTGCGACATTCCTTAAAGTAGAAAATATTGAAAAACTGAAATTATACGTTTTTGTCCCTCCAAACTATTTACCTGTACATCACATTTGAAATCTCTATCTCATCCCGAAGCAGGTTTTTATCTATTCACTTTTCGAACGTTTTTCTCTGGAGCACCCCGTTTAACGAACATTTTTGAAGAACCATTTTCGTTTATATGTTTTCATCAAATGATTAGCCCATATACCAAATTTCAAGCCTCTATCAAATTTCAAAAGTGTCCTTTCTCAATTATTCGACAAATCCAACATTTCGGTGTGCCGCACCCCCTTAAGTAGAAAATATTGGAAGTCTAAAATTGCACATTTTCTTGTTTTCGAACGGTTTACCCATACACCAAATTTGAAGTCTATCTTATCGTAAATCATGCTTTTCTATCATTTCACTTTTCGAACGTTTTGGTGGGGAGCACCCTTTCTTCAGAACATTTTCGGGAAACACGATTTTTCCAGGGGGTTTTATGGAACGATCGACCGTGTACCAAATTCACAAGACTATCTATTCGTAAAGTGCATAAAAAAGCGTGACAGACGGAAAGACAGGCGGACACTTGGCAATTAGTACACTACATAGATTGTTGTAAATCTCTCTTTATTGAAAGCTTAACATGATATTTTGTCACTGTATTAAGGCAAAACATACAGTTATAAAATTTTGCCGTTTGTTCGTAATACAGTAAGCAATCGTTCTTAAAAGCAGGCTCACGACATAGATTGCGATGTAGACTCAGCGAGCACCAGAAAGTAGGAGACGAAACCTCTCAACTCACGAAACGAGCTTCGGATTTGGTGAGAGTAGTAAGCTGGGAGCTGAAGCTTGATGAAATTGTTCAAAAAACGAGTTAAGGTGAGTGTCAGCTAATAAGGGGTGGAGCTCCAACAGCGCATCACGCCTGCAGCGGAATTCGAATGAGCGGCAGGAATGAAGGGTGGAATCTTGAAGTTTTACGAGTTTCAGAGAGCACAAGGTACGTAGGCGGTCGTGTGCACCCGCCGGCTTGAAAGAATTCGCAAAGCGGGCTCCAGAGCAGAAGAATGTCAGTTAACAAGGGACGATCCAAAACAGACGTATTACGCCTGTATAGTAGGCGGCACTAAAGTGCTTGTGATGCGAATATGAGGCGAAGGTTACCGACAAGCTAAGCGAGTCACGGGTGTTGGCGAGCAAGAAGTGCAAAGTGCAAACGTCAGGGAGCACAGTGCACTTACGAAACCTCGGGAGCCGGCTGGATCGAAATAACTCGCAAAGCGACCACCAGGACTGGATAATGTCAGTTAATAAGGGATGGTCTTCGAAGGGCTAATTACGCCTGCGTAGCACGTGGCACTAAAGTGCTCGGAGAGTGTTAGCTAGTAGGAGGCGAAGGTTGGCGAGCGTAGCAAGCAGGGGGGCCCCTAGTTGTATGAAAAATAATAATAACTTTAAGTTAACTTTCTATAGTTAATCTTGTTTATCCTTAAATCCTAAATGTAATATTAGTGTCCTAAATGTGATATAAGTAAGTTTATTAAGGTTGTGTTTTAATCAACTTTCAAACCAATTTGACGTTCGCACAATAATCGACTAGGGTTTTGATTAATCAAAATGAAAATTTTAATTGAATACAACTCTAATTATCTTCTTTGTTTTCCGGTTATTTAAAGAAGGTAGTAATCAATGGAAAATCACATTTGAAGAGAATTAATAATCTTTTCCACCTCGAAAGTACATATACATTTGACAATCAAGGAAGGTGGGAAAAAATTGGTTTTGCATCAATGCATGCTATTCTATTCAACTAACTATTGAATTCTTAAGCAGATAACTTTTAATTATCATACTATAATGAAGTTTCAAACTTTAAAGGGCTATTAAGGGATGGTAATTTTGGAAATAAAGATATTATTTTACCATGTAATTAACAAGCTTTATTTTCAAAATTAGTTTCTTGGACAAACATGTTAGTAGGTGCAAAGGCGAAAATTTATGTAATAACATATACATCGATTTCGCACTTTCATTATAATTGTGTAAACACCGAAATTGCAATAAAAATTAATGGGGATTATAGTCTTGCGTTTGCACAATTTTCAAAGAGAGCTAACTGTGATTAACAAAAAACTGACGTGGGCAGCGCATGACTTTCCCTACAGACTGAAATTCATTTCCTTTTCATTTCGTTAATAATTCATTACATTGAATTTAACTGCACTAAATAAAAGATATAATTATTTTAAATGACGCCGAATTTGCACTTTTTATTCAGTTTTGGTTTTCATTTGGTAACTGGACTTATTTTCAAATGTGGCGTAGCGAAAATGCTAAAAAACTAAAATTTCTCGAGCACGGCTAGTCGTAGAGTAATGGGGTTGGTCTTTATCTTTCCACCAGTAAAAAATTACGTATAAAATAGGCATTTAATTGGTATATTTGAGCCTACATAGTTTTTATTTTTAATATTAATATGATATCTGAAAACCGTACTGGACTCATTTTCAAATATCAGAAAAAAAAGCGAAATATCTCGAGGACGAAAGTTTTAAAGTAATTATTTTCAACTTTAAAAATTGCGTAAAAATTTCAAGCATTTATTTGACACATTTGAGTATACGTAGTTTTTTATTTTAGATTTTGGCGATTTTTGCGGACCATTACGAAAAAATCTGATGTGTTCAACATATGACTTTCCTTATATAATGCAATAAATTTACTCCTTTTTACAGTTAAAAAAATGTTATTCTTATAGTAGATACTTATCTTCTTTCCAAGATATTGAATTTTCTTCAATTAGTCGTCATTTTCATTGATTTAGCCTCATTTTTATCAGTTTGGCGATATTTTTGTTAATTTGGCAACGATTAAAATGTCGCCAAGTTGGTGACATTCCGCCAAATTCGTCGCCAAAATCTCGCCAAGCGTTATGGACGGAAAAATAAGTTATTCTTACAGCACATAAATGACTATTGGCGTTCAAATACAAAAGTATTACTTAAAGTATCTTTCTTCATGAATGGAACGAGCTAGATCCATGAGAATGATGTCGCCTAATTTATCGTATGGTATTACATATTAAAAGTGAACATGTTTCTTAACAGGAAATATTTTTATTTTATATAACTTTTTGATAATTTTTTTAAAAAATGTGCAATATCTCGAGAACTGTTCTTGTTAGCGTTCTAAAATTTATGTCAATTGTTTTCTAATGAAAAATTACATAAGAAATGTCTATTTGCGTAAGTTTATTAGTGGTTTTGATTTTTTAACGATTTTTTCAAAATTTCTCTCGAAAATTTAGGGGGGTTCTGAATATTCGATTGCGTATAAAAACTATAGGCTTCCAGTATTTACGGATTGTGATGTTTGTACCAAATTTCGTTCGAATCGGTCCATTCGTTCGTCAGTTATCGTCTCCACACACACACACACACACAGACATCACTTAAAAAATGTTTGATTCGTGATCAGGGATGCTTGAAACGTGCTCTCCCGTCGAAAACACGAATTCGAATTTTCGACTCCGTCACAATACTTTCCTTATTCATTATGTATATAAGGAAAGTAAAAATAGGCAGATCCTCTTGATTCGAATCGTACAAATATCTTATGAGCACCAGGGTAACCTACAAGTGACTTATCTACCAAATTGTGTGAAATTTGGTCAATTAGTCATTTAGCTAGAGTGGATATATGCGGTTTTGCAGGATATTTCACAGAAAAGGCATGTTCTATTATCCCTAATCATACCAAACTCTAATCAGCATCAGTATAACCCATATGCGTCTTACCTATAAAATTTTATGAAATTTGGTCCAATAGTTTCTAAGTTAGAGTGGATACATTGCACACACACATACACGCACATACACACGCAGAGAGACGTTACGCTAATAATAGTGTGTCTTGTTCTAGAAGTTCCAGAAGGTGTAGATCCGTTGAAAACTCGAGTTGCGATGTTCGACATAAATTTCAATGCTTTCCTTATGCATTATCATGTATTGCAGGAAAAGTAAAATTACAACATTCTAATAAATTGCTAAATACTTTTCATTTTCTATCATTTTGACATATTCGTTTGCAATTGACATTCTACATAAATGATAAGCAAACTGTATGTAAAGAGTAGGGATTATTTCTTTGGGTGCAAAAATGCATATATATTCAATATGTATAAAAAAAAAAATGATCCGTAAGTATTGAATATGATTACAAAAAAAAAAAAACTTTGTTAGCAATTGCATAAGACTTTTGCTGACCGATTTCAAATACAAACGATATAATTTGCTTGCACAATTATTTTATTTCTAAGCCAACGGCTCTACCGTGCTGAAAACACCGGTTCCCGTTAGATCACCGAAGTTAAGCAGCATCGGGCGCGGTTAGTACTTGGGTGGGTGATCACCTGGGAACACTGTGTGCTGTTGGCAAAATAAGTCGACGATGTGATTGAGCTGTCAAGGCAAGCGTTTCCTAGTGATCGCTCGGTTGCCGGGTTGTGGGTTCGAGTCCCACTTCAGACATGGATGTTTGTGCTGTTGGGCGCAATGTGTTCCCACCCCCACTGGTGCGCTGGGGCAACGTCATATGACGGCTAAGAGGTTCACGATTCTGGCCGGTGTCTAGACGAAGATGAAAGAGTCAATGCCTGGCCATTGGGGGAAAAAATATATTTTATTTCTTAACCTCAAAACCATGGATGATGATGTTCTATGGAGTTTTGAGGTTAAAGGTCCTCAAAACTCTGGAGTTTTGAGGTTGAAGATCAATAGCAAAATGTTTTTGGAATTGTATTAAAACTACGCCAATTGAAAGGAAGCGGTTTTGGTAACTTATTTTTAAGCCAAACAGAAAGACAAGTAAAATCTTCATCAAAATTCACTGGACATTTAATGAATATATCTTAAAATTAGAAGCATACCCGTTCTTCCTACGGAATATATAATATAAAGAAACTTAAAATTCACAATCAACTGCAAATTCCTTTAGTATACTAAATGACACTGTTAATCAAAATATTATATTTAAATACTTAATTTAATGCTCTAAAAAGAAGTTTAAGAATATCTGTTCTGGCTGTATAAAATTATCTTCACCGGCAGATCTAAAAAATAAAACTGCCTGTTTGTAAAAAAATTTACAAAAAATATGAAATTGAATCAATAAATGCAAAATAAAAGAGCTAAAATTGTATGGGACCCGTACTACTTATATTCGCGTATATAAGAATATATGCACGTGTATTAGTAGAAGATTACACGTACTACAACATATGAGTTTCTAAAATTTTTGCAATAATAAAACAGATGACGTAATGAATTGAAAATATCAATAATCCCGTAATCTTTAAACCTAAAGTCTGTAATTGACTCCAATATATGCCGAAGTGAAAGGGCTAAAATTGTAAAACATATATTTGTTACATATATCTTTATTATTTAAATCAGAAAAGATTTATTAAAAGTAGTCTGCCGCATAAACACATTGGATTTAAATTCGTTGCTAAGCGACATGATATCATTTTCTACAAATAAATTAGTGGAAAAATATCGTCTGCATAATGCTATCTACATGGAAGGTTTAATTGTGAATTTTCAATTAATATCTAGATAACCACTGACCACAGAAACGTGAAACATGGACTTAATTTTAAGTGAGGCTATTCCAAGGCTACCCACAAAATTTCATTAAATTCGGTTTAGCTGTTCTCCCTTGCTGTTGAGAAAAACATACAGACAGACAGATTTTCAATTTTAATTTTATAGACTAGCAGCATACCCGTTCTTCGTACGGAGTATATAATATAAAGAAACTTATAATTCGCAATCATGTGCAAATTCTGTTAAAATATTAAATTTATTGCTCTTAAAGAGAAGTTTAAGAATATATGCTCTCACTATGCAAAATTATCTTCACGGGCAGATCTGAAGAACGAAACATCCTGTCCCCTTTTGTAAGCAAATTTACAAAAAAAAAAAAAGGAATTGGATCAATATATGCAACTCCGTACAACTTATATTGTTGCAGATTAGAAAATATGCCAGTGTGTTAGTAGAAGATTACCCGCATTACAATATGAGTCTCAAAAATCTTTGCCAAAATAAAAGAGATGACGTAATAAATTGAAAATATCAATAATCCCCGTACTCTTTATACCAGAAGTTCATAATTGATTCCAATATATGCCAATATATATAAAAAAATATGACAATATACCTGTACTACTTATATTCTCGTAGATTAGAAGATATACCCGTGTATTTGTAGAAGATTATTCGTACAACGTATAATATATATGAGTTTAAACAATTTTTGTCGTAATAAAACAATTGCATAATAACTTGAAAATAACAATAATCCCTGAATCAATAATCCCCGAAAATATCAATAATAATAATGTTTAAACCTTAAGACAGTAATTGATATTATCCAGTCAAAAATGTTATAAGAAAAATCAAATCGTTTTTTTCTAAAAAATATTTTTATATCCATTTATTCATTATTCAAATCGAAAAAATAATAATTAAAATTAACATACAGATTTTATTTAATTGCGTTTCTGAGCAACATGATATAAGATAGAATATTCTTCATAAACTACTAAATGAAGTAACCATTTTGATTTCTTTATACTTTTCATTATTCAGTAAAAGCTTGTGAAATATAAACCATGGAGATAGATTCCCCATTTAAATCATGTTTCAAACAATTCATGTTCCCAGAAAGTGACTAATTGGCGCAAAAAATCTCCCATCAAACTCAGAGATAAAATTTTTATTCACTTTCAAAGTTTCAAACGATTTTCAAGCTTTTCGTTTGGATAAACCACGGAGTTAGAGAGTAGAACTTCTAAGAAAAAGTTTCGTTTTTCATTAATATTTCGACAATCCCTGGTCTTAAATACTCGAATCTTGGGCTAAATTTATGGGGGGCTATTTCAAGGCAATCCACAGTAAATTCAGTTCAGCAGTTCTTCTGTGATGATGAGACAAACGAAAATTTCGTTTTTTACTAATATCTCGAGAACCACTGATCGTAGAAACCAAACATGAACTAAATTTTAAGTGGGACTATTTCGAAGCTACTCACAAAGTTTCATCAAATTCGGTCCAGCCGTTCTCTCATGATGACGGGACAGACAGACTGATTTTCAATTTTATTTATATAGATTTGTTACTAGTAAATATTATAACTTACGTAAGTTTAAATATTAACATATTTACCTATGTTCTAAATATCTGATATATGGTATACAGCTTAGTCCAGTAGAACATTTTAATCTATTGAAATTTGGCAGATCTCAGAAAATTAGATTTTATTTTTATTTTTAGCCGCGTGTTATCAAGAGTTTTGTGTGATAGCAATTTTTTTTTTAACTTTTTGTGCATTTTACCATAACCGTGTAATTTAAAATATTTTTATAATGTTTTACTTTATACTTTTTAGACTTTTGCGATTTTGTAATAAATTTTTCATCAGATATCCAATCAAACGTTTTAAAATCTTTTATTGAGTTTGTCAATCTGGAAGTCAGTTTCAACTTCTTTGATTGCATTTTTAAGATACTTACCCACGTTCTAAAGATCTGATATCTGGTATACAGTTTAGTCCAGTAGAACATTTTAACCTATTGAAACTTGGCGGATTCTCGAAAAATAGATGTTATTTTCATTTCTAGCAGCGTGTGACCAGGAGTTTTATGTGATACCTAATCTTTTTTTTTACTAAAACGTTTTAAAATATTTAAAATCTTTCTGTTTAAAATCTTTAAAATGTTACGTTTAAAATCTTTAAAATGTTACGTTTTAAAATCTTTTATTGAGTTTGTCTATCTGGAAGTCAGTTTCAACTTCTTTGATTGCATTTTTAAGATACTTACCTACGTTCTAAAGATCTGATATCTGGTATACAGTTTAGTCCAGTAGAACATTTTAACCTATTGAAACTTGGCGGATTCTCGAAAAATAGATGTTATTTTCATTTCTAGCAGCGTGTGACCAGGAGTTTTATGTGATACCTAATATTTTTTTTTACTAAAACCGTATAATTTAAAATATTTTATAATAATGTACTTTGTGCTTTTAGTCTTTCTCGATTTTGTAATCAATTTTTCAATGCATATTCAATCAAACGTTTTTTATGAATAATTATGCAGGTTCTGTATATATATCAACATCAATTTATAACTCGACATGAGCAGTATAATGTGTTAACATTTTTCTTTTTCATATATCCGGAATCATCAAAGCTGCCTATTGGTCTATTGTTTTAACTATCTTAAAACAATGGGATTACACATATATATATATATATATATTCAGAAGCGAAGCTTCATATTGGACTCATTTTAAACTATCCTACAATAATGAGATTTTGCGTGCCATTCTGGTCATGAATCCGGGGGGGGGGAGAGATCAACTTAAATTTCATAATAATATTGTATTATCATTGCAAATAGTTATATGTGAAAAATTTCAAGGAAATCGGCTAGGTAAAAGTGGGTAAATGATTGATTTTAAGATTGGATGTAAACAAACAGTGAAATTAATCTAATTTAAACATCTCGAAAACGCACAATGTCACGAGAACGATTCATGCCAGCATTCTAAAATTTGTCATTCGTTTTCTAAAGAAAAATTACATATGAGATGATTATTTATTTAAAAGTATTGAAGTTCCTAATTTTTTAATATTTTTTTCAACAATGTTTTCATAAATAGCGCAATATTTCAAGCACGGTTCTTGCTAGTATTCTAAAGCTTCTATCACTAGTTTTCTAATAAAAATTTATTTGAGTATCAAATATTACTTTATTTATCATTATTGTAGGTCTTAAATTTTTAAAGACTTCTTTCAAACATGTATTCGAAAATTAATGAGTATTAACATTCGATTACGTTTTAAATAGTCTTCTAGTCTTCACTGATTGTAAAAATCATGCTCAATTAGTTTCGAAATACTTCATTCGTTTGTAAGATATCGCGTCTAGAGCCTCACGAACACACTCACACACTCACACACACACACATACACCCTCACACACACACACATACACACATATATATATATATATATATATATATATATATATATATATATATATATATATACACACATCTGTACACACACATGCATGTACACGTATACAGGCATCACCTCAAAACCGT
Source organism: Amaurobius ferox (assembly GCA_951213105.1). Lineage (NCBI taxonomy): Eukaryota > Metazoa > Arthropoda > Arachnida > Araneae > Amaurobiidae > Amaurobius > Amaurobius ferox. The sequence continues at coordinate 101,007,627 of OX578154.1, forward strand.
ACTATTCGAGTTCAGGGAGATTTGAAATGTGTTTTTTCGTCGAAAACACGAATTCGAATGTTCTGTATTTACTTCTACACATATACTGTATATATAAGGAAAATAAAAATGCTTAAAATCTAAAAATCTAAAAATAATTTAAAGACTTCTAACTGAGTTACTCTTGAGTAATAAAGTTTGAACTTAGTAATATCTTTGTATGTATGTCAAAATCTATATACGGTGGGGCGTCGTTATTCTGAAAGAGTTATACGTATTAATCATAAAAGTAAAAAAGTTTGAACATTGTTCCACTTTTCACAAATGATTTTAAAGTTTTATCTCGGACGTAGATAATAAAGATAAACTATAATTTTTCTGTGAAACTCTGAGCAAGAGTTCCGTAAAAATATGATGGATGTCCAAACTTTTTGCGTAATAGATAATGTAAGATTCTACATTTTTAAAGTGCTTAAGTTATGGAGAAGTATTTTATACAAATGCCTATTTTTATCATTCCTTATATAAATGCTCGCAGAAATTCTGTACTATGTGGATTTAGAATAATGCACGTTTTCATACCAATTTATTCAATATAAAAGAAAATATAAAATTTTGTGACAATGGTGCATTATTCACAATCATTTTCAGACATTAAGCTAATGAATACGAAAATACCTGTAAACACAAATTTTGTTGTCATACTTTCTGCTGAACACGTATGTCTGTGTGTCTGAGGATGTACTTATGTATCTATATATCATACAGTTGAATCAGACTCAGTAATTAAATTAAAGGTAGAAACATGAAACTTTGCATACCAGTGAGATCTGACCTAATGAGAAAAAATTTAAAGGCTTGAAATTTATTTCGAAAACTTTCAAAACTTCGAAACTTTTTTGTTCCAACATTCTTCCAGCTGTAACTCGATGAATGTACACACAAAATTAATTTGAACGTAAGGAAAGTAGAAATGCTTAAAATATACCATTATGTCAGGAAAGTAAAAATCTGATGCAGACAGCAGCACATGACTTTCACTTAAGATTCATATTTACGTTCTCTTTATTTCTTAAAAAACTCATTAAATTGAGTTTTACTGCACAAAATAACACCCATAATTTTTTTAAACAACACTGAATTTGCATTTTTACTTTCCCTGCAATTTATGGTAATGTATAGGGAAAGTATTGGAATCAAGCCGAAAATCACAACTCGAGTTTTCGACGGATCTACACGTTTCGAGACCTCTAGAATATGAAAAAACCATTTTTAACGTGACGTCTGAGTGTGTGTCTGTCTGTCTGTCTGTCTGTCTGTGTGTCTGTCTGTGCAATGTATGTATCCCCTCTAACTCATAAACTAATGGACCGAATTTCATAAAATTTGGTAGGTAAGTCACTTGGGTATGACCCTGGTGCTGATTAGTTTTTGGTACGATTCATAAAAACAAAACGCTTTTTTGCGAAACGACCCGTAAACATTTAATGTATCCACTCTATCTTAAATACTAATAGACCAAATTTCACAAAATTTGGTAGATAAGTTACTTGTATGATACTCTGGTATTGATTAGATTTTGGTATTAATCGGAAAAGAACAACCTGCTTTTTTTACGAAATGGCCCGCAAATATGTTATGTATCCACTCTAACTAAAATATTAATTGATCAAATTTCACAAATCTGATAGATAAGTTACTTGGGGGATACTCTGGTGCTGATTAGATTTTGGTAATAATCGGAAAAGAACAACCTGCCTTTTTTTACGAAATGGCCCTCAAAAATCGCAAAATCTAAAAAAAGCTACGTATGTTCAAATATATCAATTAAATGCTTGTTTTATACGTAATATTTGATGAGGAAAATAATAAGAACAACTCTATTACTCTAGGACTAACCATTCTCGAGATATTTGAGATTTTTCGCATTTAGTTATGCCACTTTTAGAAAAATGTCTAATTACCAAATAATAACAGAAATTGAATTAAAAATGCAAATTTATTGTTATTTTGTGCAATTAAACTCAATGTAATGAATTATTAAAGAAAAAAAATTTGATTTTGAATCTGCAGGGAAAGTCATGTGCTGCCCACATCAGATTTTTACTTTCCCTGCAATACATGGAAATGTAAAGGGAAAGTATTGAAAGCATGTCAAAAATCGCAACTCGAGTTTTCGTCGGATTTACACGTTTACACCTCTAGAATACGAAAAACTATTTCTAGCGTGGCGTCTGTGTGTGTCTGTGTAATGTACTCGTATGTATCAACTCCAACTCAAAAACTAATGGACAAAATTTCATAAGATTGGGTTTCTTAAAATTTGGCAGTGTCACTTGTGTGTGACTTCGGTGTTGATTAGGTTTTGGTACGATTTCAAAAAAATAACCTTCATCTTTTGCGAAGTGGCTCGCAAAAATTGTCAAAATCTGAAATAAAAACTACATATGCTCAAATATATCAGTTAAATGCTCGGTTTATACGTAATTATACTATCGCCAGACGTTCTCAAGATAACTTTGTTTTTTTTAGCATTTTCGTTACGCCAAATTTGAAAATATGTCCAGCTACCAAATGAGAACGAAAATTGAATTAAAAGTGCCGATTCAGTGTCATTTAAAATAATTATGGGTGTTACTTCGTGCAAATAAATTCAATTTAATGAATTATTTAAGAAATAAAGCCAACGTGAATATGAGTCTGCAGGGAAAGTCATGTGCTGCTCATATTCAATTTTCGCTTCCATTTGTTAACTGGGGTGATTCTCAAAGGTAGCGTGGCGAAAATGCGAAACAATGAAATGTTTCAAGAAAGGCTGGTCCTAGAGTAATAGAGTTTATCTTATGCATTTCTTCGTCAAAATTTACATATAAAACAATAAAATAAGCATTTAATTGATATATTTCAGCATATGCAATATTTTATTTTAGATTTTGATAATTTTTGCCAGCCATTTTCCAAAAAAAGGCAGGTTCCTTTTTTTCCGAATCATACTAAAATCCAAACAGCACCAGAGTAACCTACATGTGACTTATCCACCAGATTTTGTGAAATTCGGTCTATTAGTTTTTAGTTTCAGTGGATACAAAATCTGCACAGACAGACACACACACTCACACATACACACATAGATGTCACGTTAAAAATAGTATTTTCGTGCTCTAGAGGTCTCAAAACGTGTAGATTCGTCGAAAACTCAGGTCACGATTTTATGTACGATTCCAATACTTTCCCTATACATTACCACGTATTGCAGGGAAAGTAAAAATCTGTTGTGGCAACACATGACAGATTTCCTACAGATTCATATTCACGTTCTATTTATTTCTTAAATAATTCATTGAGTTTAATTGCACGGAATAACAGGCATAATTATTTTAAATGACACTGAATTTGCAGTTATAATTCTATTTTCATTTTTTCTTGGTAACTGAACTTATTTTCAAAGGTGGCTTAGCGAAAACGCGAAAAAACTAAAATATCTCGTGAACGGCTAGTCCTAAAAAAATGAGGCTAGTCGTATTTTTTTTTTCATCGTCAAAAAGTACGTAGACAATAAGTATTCAATTGATATATTTGAGTATTTGAGCATACTTAGTCTTTTATTTTTAGATTTAATGATTTTTGCCGGTCATTTTGCAATAAAAGGCAGGTTCTTTTTTTCCGACTCATACTCAAATCTAATCAGCATCAGGGTAACGCACAAGTGACTTATCTACCAAATTTTCTAAGATTTGACCAATTAGTTTTTTCGCTAGAATGGATACATGCGAATTTTGCGAGCCATTTCGCAAAAAAAGGCAGATTCTTTTATTCCGAGCAGTACCAAAATATAATCAGCACCAGGGTCACCTACAAGTGACTTACCTACCTAATATTATGAAATTCGATCAATTAGTTTTTCAGCTAGAATGAATACATGCATTGCACAGACAGACACACATGCAGACACACACACACATACACACACAGACGTCACGCTAAAAATGGGTGTTTCGTGTTCTAGAGGTGTCGAAACGTGTAGATCCATCGAAAACGCGAGTTTGCGATTTCCGATATGATTCCAATACTTTTCCTATACATTACTGTATATTGCAGTGAAGTAAACATCTGATGTGGGCAGCACATGCCTTTCTCTGCAGACTGTTACCCACTTTCTCTTTATTTTAATTAAATTTAATTCACTTTTAATTCAATTTTCGTTCTCATTGGTTAACTATGTGATAAGGCTTTCACACCTCTGTGTTAAAATTGTATATTAAAGTATTGTTTTATTTCTGTGTGATTGAAAGTGTCAATTTCGAAATATAGATGTCTTTTCTACATGTTTTCAATTACATTGACTTTTAAGGGAAGTGAACTCTAAAATCGCAAAAGTGTTTATGTTCCAGAAAAATAGTAATAGTTTTGTATTTTCGCTTCTCAGTCGCTAGTTGGGAACTTGCAGGTTTTGCGCACGCGCGCGTTTGAAAAAGGATTTTGGAAGCAGAGTGGAAGGAGTCGTGGAGAAATGTAGACGTGTGTGTTTGATTCGCGTATGATCGCGAATTTTAAGAAAAGGTGGATTAATTTTGAAAGTGGAAGGATGTGATTAAAATATGTAACATAGTTCGACAAGTTGTGCGTAGAGTCGTTTGGCTCGGTTCAGAGATGAGTCACTCGTGTTTTTAAATGAATCAGCCTGGTAGTAATGGAATAATGAGTCTTGTGAAAAGAGAAAATGGTTCTTTCACTGGTCGGCTTGAATCGCTAATAGGGCTAGAGGGAAAGCTCATTTTACAGCGATTTGTATTTGCCTGACTCCTCCTTGTGTCCTAAGGTACGAATCAACCAATCTCCGTAACCAACCAAGATGTCGAATTCCGCCAGCATGATGTTGTGTAGTCAAGTTTCCCGACCATTATGGATTTTGTTCTGCGCAAGAATCTCGATGAGTTTATGCCGAGAGTCCATCCTGATATCCTTTCCCATGGTACAGAATTGTAAATGTTATATTTAAAAGAGACGAGGTAAAGTTTTATATATATTTAGTCTTCCACCTAACGAATAGAGTGTTAATTGTCAAATCCTCGTGAGCATCGAATCATTGATGATGTTATATGAAAATGTCGTATATGTTCAAAGTATACAAATGTCGTATATAAATGTCAAGTATAATGTGAGGAATATTGTGTTTATTTTATGTATCAGAAAATATGTGTATTCTCTTGGTTCCTCTTCCTCCAGGGGTGTTCTTAATGGTCACCCTACCGAGTGTAACTCTGAGTTATTGCGAGAAATGCTTGTACTCCACTGTTTTCGATCAACTGCCTTGTTATTTCATGTTTAATAAATGTGTTTGATTTCAAAACTTTGTCTTCTCTGTCGAGTATACCAAAACGTTCGCGACAACTAGACTTATGTTTAAAAGCGGCGTAGTGAAAATGCGAAAAAACTAAAATATCTCGAGAACGGCTAGTCTTACTGTAATGGGGTCGATATTATTTTTTGCATCGTTAAAAATTGAGTATAAAACAAGCATTTAATGGATATATTGAGCATACGTCGTTTTTTATTTTAGATTTTGACGATTTTTACAGGTCATTTCGCAAAGAAAAGCAGTTTATTTTTTACTAAATCATACCAAAATCTAATCAGCCACAGGGTAACCCATAAGTGGCTTATTTACAGAATGTTGTAAAATTTGATCTATTTGTTTTCCAGTTAGAGTGGATGCAGGCAAATTTCAGTGGGCCATTTCGCAATGCAGGCGGGTTCTTTTATCCTGAATCGTACCAAAAACTAATCAGCTCCAGGCTTTTCCATAAGTGGCTTACCTACCAAATTTTATGAAATTCGGTCTATTAGGTTTTGAGTTAGAGTGGATACATACATTGCACAGACAGACACATACACACGTACAGACGTCATGATAAAAATAGTTTTGTCGTATTCTAGAGGTCCCAGAACGTGTAGATCCGTCTAAAACTGGAGTTGCGATTTTCGGCATGATTCTAATACTTTCCCTACACATTACCATGTATTGCGTGGAAAGTAAAAATTATTGTAATCTGAAAATATAAAAATAAATAATTTAAATAATTTGAACCGAGTTACTCTTAAGTAATAATGTTTGAACCCCAGTAATCGCTTTGTATTTATGTCGAAATCCATATGCTGTGAAGCTTCGGCATTTTGGAAAAGTAAAAAATGTAAAAATAAATCAATTTTTAGCAATGTTCCTGTTTTCACAAACGATTTTAAAGTTTTATCTCGAACAGAGAAAATAAAGATAAACTAATAAAGATAAGTTTTCTAACTCTGACCAAGAATTCCTCAAAAATATGTTGGATACCTAAACTTTTTGCGTAATACATAATGTAAAATTCTACACTTTTGAAGTTGTTAAGTTATGGAGTATATAATTTTATTCAAATGCCTATTTATATTATTCCTTATAAAAATGTTCGGAGAAATTTTGTACTGTGTGGATTTAGAATAATGCACGCTTTCATATCAATTTATACAAAATAAAAATAATACAGACTTTTGTGACAATGGTGCATCATTCACAATCATTTTCAGACATTATACTAATGAATATGAAAATTACCTTTAAACACAAAGTTTGTTGTCATTCTTTCTGCCGAAAATATATGTTCTGCCGAATATTTTAAATTTATTTATTCAGTAATATAATTATTTTAATTTTCACTGAAGAAGTAATACGGTGATAACATCGATGTATACATTTAGAGAAGTGTTATTAGTACTTCACCAAATATATAAAATATCGCAGTTCTATATTTTTTAGAGAGTATATATTTAGCGAAAAGGAATATATGAATTTATTTTTTTCTGTTACAATTAGCCGTAATTAAACAGATCTGTTTGAACTAATTTGTGTTCTTAAATGTATACCATAGTTTATACTATTTTATACCACCTATGCTGTATTGATTGGCTAAATTTTTAGCACATGCTATCAAAAATTGATATAGCATTGAAAAATTATGTCTTCATTTGTAAAAGAATATTAAAACAAAATAACTTACACTTTACATTTTTGCTATAGATAAAAGTCAAGTTTTGCAGTCACACTATAGCCATGTCAATGATCGTAACCAATTTTCGTCCATTAATATCAATGCTTTTTTTACAAAGTTAGCGAAAAGATCCCCAGCAATTAAAAATATAAACAATTGTTTGTAATTTTCCCTCATTAGATGAAAAACAATATAAATTATAAATATTTGCCATAGTAGCCAATGCAGTCATTACGTTTGCTTGATCGCCGGTACGAAACTGCGAAATCGTTGCTAGGAGCAACATGACGGCAGTGAATACTCCCTATAGGTGTCACTATAAGAGACTAACCATTTCCCCCGTGTAAAATATAGGTAGAAATAACAAGTATGAATGTGCAGCAGCGGGAAAAAAAACTCCCCATCCTCTGTTAATCGAGCATAGTTCATCGTAGAGAAAATTGAATGATACTATTCGAGTAGGAATAACATCCTCTACAAATTAATGTGCGTAAAATTTGCATAAGGGGCCGTTTTCATATCCAAACGCGCACAAACTTTGAAATGTCCAATAGCAACACCCAATTTGGCCGTCACCTGCAAGTTCTAGATCCCCAAATTAGTCCAAATTCAAATTTTTACAACGTTTCTATCTTTATATCCCAAGATATTCAATATTCCGGAATGTGTAATTTTCGGGGATCAGCTCCGTATTAAAAATCGCAATTTGAAGGGCGATGTTTCGTTGATTGACCACAGAACTGTTGTAAATTATTGAACTATCCTCTTGACGTTAAGCATTATGGCTTACCTCACAGCCAAAGGGTCGCAGGTTTGATTCCTGCATGAGAGGGTGAGCATTTTCATGGCTGGGTGTGGTGTTGTCTTGTTTGTGTATGTGTTACTAAGGCATTGGGCCTGTAATGGGTAGGATTATGTAAGCCTCAAATAGGGCACGGTTATTAGTGGTAAAAAGCCGTACTGGGTACGTTGCTAAAAACTAATGGGGCATTCATGCCAGGGTCAATGAAATAAAGAAGAATGAAATGTTTTTTTTCCAATGTCATTTTATAATGCTGCTTCAAAATCAATTTATGAGACTAACAAATATCTGCAAATGACGCGACAAAACAACTCCGTTGGAACTTGGTGACGAATTTAAAAGTATCAATCCGTCATTATCAATCACCGTTTGAAGTCTCGTTGGTGTTTAGTGTCACATAATTTATTATTGTTTTATATAAATATTTTTTATTATAAATTATCACATTTTGTGGGCGATTTCAACTCGCAGTAGCTCGGGAACTATTAATCGACAGTAACATAAGTAGATCCCATTTATAACAATACAAGTTTTCACCCTTCAATACAGTAGCAGAATTACGTTGATTAGGTTGCATCTATACAACACTGTTTATACAAAGTTTTTATTAAAACTGGGTAAAAATAAATGCCCGTTTTCTTAAATAAAGATTAACTTACAATTAATATAACTTTTTCAAATTAGTCATTTTTTAAACTAATATACGACCCCTAAAATCATCGTGATGCTGAATATTTAAACATTTCGAAAGAACTAGAGGGAGAAAACACCTGTGATTTTACATAAATATATAAAAAGTCTTTGTGAATCGATTTTTATCAAAACATGTCCAGGTTTGTAGTTATATTTTTTCAATTATTGATTTCATAATTAATATTTCATACAAACAATTATTTCCACAAAAACAAAAATCACGTAAATGTGTTTGGGTTGTTTAGCAGTAACGTCATACAAATAATCAACGTGAGCAGATAATTATTACAGAAGATATGAATGGAAGTCTTGGAAACTAATTTAACATTAGGAGCTCAAAACTTTACATACTCACAACTCAGAAACGCTTTACCCAAATAACTTGAAATTTGGTATCACAGGTTGAATTTTACTCTAGATTCAAACTATGTTGTCAAACTTGGGTGTTGCTATTGAAAAGTGCAAAGTTTGTGCGCGTTTAGATATGAAGATGGCCCCTTATGCAAATTTTACGCACATTAATTTGTAGAGGATGTTATTCCTAATCGAATGGTATCATTCAATTTTCTCTACGGTGAACGATGGTCGATTAACAGAGGGTGGGGCGTTTTTTTCCCGCGGCTGTAGATACAAATTCAAATTTTGTGGCCATGCTTTCTACCGATCATGTATGACAGATTGTTTATCTTTCTGAAAATTTACAACGCATATTCCGAGTCCACAAAATGGATGATGGTCTTGAATGACAACAAAGGTATTTGTTGGGGACATAACTACACATCTGTTAATAGAATCACCACCTTTTTGAAGTACTACACAATATTGCCAGATTGTGAAGGTTGTTCAATTTAAAATCCCTACTACAACAGATACACTATATTTCAAAACTAATTTTAGCAAAGACTACAAATGTAGTAAAATGTCTTTATTTTAAAAACACCATTAATGACATACACGAAGTTACAAGAATGCGATAGCGTTTTGAGACGTCATAACGTCCATCATTGCTGGCAATGTTAATGGAAAATGACAGAGATGAACTATCATACACAGTTCGAAATCGCAAATACAAAATTTGCATATGGATAGTCGAATATTCTGATGCCAAAAAAAATGGTTAAATTACAAAATAAGTACATTAGATAATTCAAGCCAGCAATAACTCAAAATTGCAAATTAAGTACATAAATAATCCAATCCAAGCAATTAAATGCCGTACTAAAGGCTAAGAAAAGTTGAACTAGATATCCAGAAAATCATACAAGGGTTTAACACAGAAAGAGTTGTAACACACAAAGAAGCTTTGCTGGGGTGTATGTTGTTCCCCTATTGTCCACCGATGGTAATTTTAAATTTTATATTGGAAGTACTAAACGCACTGTTGGCATCCGTTTAGCAGAACATGCTCGGGATGTCAGCGATAGTAAATATCCTATGGCTCTTGCTCAATTTGTTGTTAAAGATAATTTTCAGCCTCTTTTTGAAAAGACTTTCCTTTTGATGCGTTGCAATAACCCTCGTGATATTCTCCTTTTTGAATCCCTTTTTATTTATATCTACCGCGAGCCCGTTTATAATTTTGACCCTGTTATGAATTTGAGTTACGCTTGGCGACTCATTCTCGACTCCATGCAATTCAAGTCTCTGCAAAGTAATCTTTGACGTCTTCATCTTTGGGATTATGCTTGATTGCCCCCACCCCTTTTTTTCGATTTCTGTAATTAAATTGTAATTTAATATGCTGTTCTTTTGTTGTTGAAATTTTTGAAACTCTGAAACAATAGTTTACGGTTTATCCTTGTCTAAACGTAGATTCTTTTGTGGATTGTATTTATGCAAATTTTGTCGCTATATCTGGTCTATATATGAACGATTCAATTTTATTTCCGTGTAGCCACTGATGAAGAGCGTACTTATGCTTGAAAGCGCTCTGGCCTTTTTTTAAAAAACTTTTGTACGTCTTATAGGAAGTAAAAAAATACCTTCTGTTGTGGATGTGTGCTTAATTTTTGCTATTAAAACAAAACTTGTTTGTGTCATTAATGCACACTCACGGCTTTATATTGCTATGTTATTTCTAAAAATTTGATGTGGGCAGCACATGACTTTCCCTGCAGTCTCATGTTCACGTTCTCTTTATTTCTTCAATAATTCATTACATTGAGTTTAATTGCACGAAATAAACGCCCATAAATATTTAAAATGACACTGAATTGGCACTTTTAATTCTATTTTCGTTCTCAGTTTGTAACTGGACTTTCTTTCATCGATGGTGGTGGGTGGTGGGGTCGTGTTCACACGAGTCAGTCGCTTAAATAGATCCATGAGCGAAGACCACGGCCCTGGGGATCGCAATGATGCTGTGGGAGAAGAGCATCTCCTGTCGAAATTCAATGATGTTTTGAAGTGCTGCCAAAATGGCAGGTTATGTAAAGACACGTTCAGGAGAGAGTTCAGTTTCGGGACAGTTTCTACAGTCCCTGTAGACCCTAGCTCCATTTTCATCGATTTTCATACCCCTGTAGTGACGTGTACGTAGCCTTACAATTGTTTTTGTGATGATTTTTTCCTCATTTATTTCACAGATTTGGTCACATTCTCGAATTGTGCATTCCCTAAGTCTGAATCTTGCCATTGCATTCGCATCAACAAAGGTGGCGCAATTTACGTGGCCACTATTTAGGTGTCTCGCTTCTTTGGCCGGATTGTCGGCAATCTCATTTCCCTCGATATCAACATGTGCAGGAATCCATTGCAGGGTGCAACTTTTCTCTAGTTGTTTGATCCTGTCAAGGAGGAGATGTATATCACCAGCAAGTCTTGAACATCCCAATTGGATTGCCTCAATGGCAGCCTTAGAATCACTAAAGATAACTAGGCCATTAGCCCTATCGGAATCTGAAAGAAATATATATATATTCAGAGCTTCCTGTATTGCAATAAGTTCGCTGCTGTAATTGGATGCAATGAGGCCCGCTGCAATTTTTTTCTGTATAGTTTTGCCATTTGGTAAAATGAGGTGTATTCCAGATCCTCCATTTAAAATGATTTCATCAGAGGAGCCATGAGTATAGGCATGAACAAGAGTCTCCCAAGAAAAGCATTCAATCGTTTTAGCTCCTTTGGCTTTGATGGTAATTCTTTCTTTGAACAGGGGTCCAAAAGTTGCGTGTTTAGTTTGGTATTATCAAGGAGGTAAGGAGAAAGAATCAGTTCTTGATAGATCTCAAATTTGCTGTGTTCAAGGTCATGGTTTCTCCTCATTTCTTGGTCAAATTGAAAAGGGGATAAACGCTTGAGTCTCATCTTACCTGTGCAATTTTCAAAAGTCTGTCTGGATATATGTTCCAAAGTGCTACTCCTAGCCTTATTTGTAAATTTGATGGTATTATACATTCTCCTTCTTTTAAGTGTTTCAAGACCACATTCGCGCACAATTTCTTCATTGCATCTAGAGGAGACAGCTCCCGCTATGATCTTAGCAGCTCTTGCCTGGACCCTTTCTAGTTTATTCAGGACAGTTCTAGAGGCGTGAGCCCTCTACTGACTCATCATGGAAAATGGTTGCCAGAGCCTTGAGAGGTTGGACTTCTGCCTGTTGGTCCGCGGAAGGTGTTTCATTTCCCTTCTACCACCCGAAGGAAGCATTCCCCGATCCGCCACCTGGGGACGCGCCCTCTAGGGGTTACAGGCTCCCCCGAGGGTCTTTCATCGATGGCGTAGCGAAAAACTAAAATATCTCGAAAACGGTATAATGGGGTTGGTCTTATTCCTTTCATCGTCAAAAATTATGTATAAAACAAGAATTTAATTGATATATTTGAGCATACATATTTTTTTATTTTAGATTTTGACGATTTTTGCTGGCCATTTTGCAAAAAAAGGCAGGTTACTTTTTTCCAAATCATACCAAAATCTAATCAGCACCAGGATGACCCACAAGCGACGTATCTACTAAATTTTGTGAAATTCGGTCAATTAGTTTTTTAGCTAGAGTGGATAAAAACATTTGCGGGCCATTCCGCAAAAAAAAAAAAAAATGGCAGGTAATTTTTTTTTCGAATCGTACCAAAATCTAATCAGCACCAGGGTAACCCACAAGTGACTTATCTATCAAACTTTGTAAAATTTGAAAATTTGATCAATTAGTTTTTCAGCTAGAGTTGATGAAGGCAATTTTTGCGGACCATTTTGCAAAAAAAAGGCGGGTTGTTTTATTTTGAATCATACCCAAAACTAACCAGCACCAGAGTCACACACAAGTGACTTACCCACCAAATTTTATGAAATTCGGTGCATTAGTTTTTGAGTTACAGTGGATACATACATTGCGCAGACATATACACAGACGGACACACAGACACACACACGGACGTCAAGCTAAAAATAGTGTTTTCGTGTTCTAGAGGTCCCAAAACTTGTAGATTTATCGGAAACTCGAGTTGCGATTTTCGACATGATTCCAATACTTTCCCTATACATTACCATGTAATGCAGGGAAAGTAATAATAGATAAATGACATAACATAAGCTTCTCTGCGCCATTTATATATAGACTTTTACACTTTCATATGAGTGGTATTTACTATGTGGAACATTGTTTTAAAATTGCATATTTGCAATTTTTAAAAGAAATGGTTAATAAATGTTAAATAATATAATAATACAAGTATTTTAATTATATTTTTGTGAGATATTTTACATTTATTTTGCAATTGTATTTTCACCTTAATTTATTTTAACTTAAAATAAACAGAGTTAAAAGTAACTAAAAATGTGTCTGTCACTACTTTTTGGTAAACATAAGGGTAACATTCCCATACCATCTCATCACCAAACTAGACGTGCTGGAAAAAAGCTAATAGCAGATTTGAAATTAGGGTTATATTATACCAAATTGCATGTCAGTTTGGTTAATGATTTTTGTTTTGTAGGCCAATTAGACAGCAAACAGAGATAAATTGAGTTATAATAATTGCATCCACCGAAATTTAATTTTTTTATACTTTTTCAATTTTTTAAATTAAAATTATCAAAATTTGTGCCTAATATAGAGCTTAAATAGTATGGAGAAAATGTACTTGATAATTTTTTTCGAAAAATTAATTGATATATCGATCAATGAAATTTTTTATTTATTTATTTATTCCATTTTACTCAAACTGGAAGTAAGAAAAGCTAACATTCTCTTAAGTAGAGATTAGGGGGCAATCTAAAAATGCATTTAAATCAGAAAACCCGGCATTGTGTTTCTTGCAGGAGTCCGATACAGACAAAACACACATTTTATTAGTTACAGTTTATTTATCACAAACCTGACATTTTAGCACAAAAGGCTGTTATTTAATTCTGAATCATTTTTCTGCTGCTTGCTTCTTATAATCGAATGTCAAATACCTAATATCAATAATTGGAATTTTTATCAAAAGATACAGGACAAATTTATTTATATCAAAAAAATCTATCCCATTTACTAGTAGTGAAAGTGAGAATTATTTTCTCTTTTCTTTAAAAAATTGTCATCCTGCCAAATGATTTCTGTTTAGGGAAGGTGGGGGGCAATATTGCGATTTAAAAAATGATAAATTGTTGATAGCATTTTTCACATCCACGAAATAGATTGAGTTTGTAAATGAAGTCTTTTCAAGAATGGTAAAAACTTTATTGTAACTTTCAATGACTATAAATGTCTGCTGGATGTTTTATTCTTTTGAACTTTTAGCTTATTATATATATTTTTTCATTTCCATTTTCATTGTATCCTGCTGTTTTCGACATATCAGATAAGCAAGAACCTGCTTTAAAATAGTATGAAGTTTGGAAAGTTCTCGTGATGCTTAAGCTTTTCTTATTATTTCTTAAATTTATAGTTTCACATAATACAAAAAATAATGATAAAAATAGTGATAAAAATATTGATTTCTAAAAATTCATTTGAAAAATTTTGAATTATCGTATGATTATTTGAAAAAAAAAATGAATTGCATGTGTTGTTTACTGTTATTAAATGAAATTTGGGTATATATATATATATATATATATATATATAGTTATAGTTATAAAAGCTTTATAAGCAAGTGCGGATAGCAGACGCAAGGGAGAAAATACAGCATGACATGTTCATCAGTTTGGTAACAATTAAAATGTCAGCAAGTTAGTGATATTCCGACAAATTCGTCACAAAAATTTTGCCAAACATTACGGATGGAAAAATAAATTTTTTCCTGTAGTAGAATTTTATATTCTTCCCAAGATATTAAATTTTCGTCAATTAGTCGTCATTTTCATTCATTTAGCGTCATTTTTATCAATTTGGAGACATTTTCGTTAATTTGGCAATGTTTAAAAAGTCGCCAACTTGGCGACATTCCGCCAAATTCGTCAACAAATTCTGGCCCAGCGTTATGGATGGAGAAATAAGTTATTCTTATAGCACATAAATAACTATTGGCGTTCAAATAAAACAGTATTACCCAAAGTATATTTTCTCATGGATGGAACGATTTGGATCAACGAGAATGATGTCACCCAATTTATCGCATGATATTATATATGAAAAGTGAACATATTTCACAAAAGTTAATATTTTTTTAATGTGCAATACCTCGGAAACGATTCATGCTAGCATTTTAAAGTTTATGTCAATTGCTTTCTAATGAAAGTTTCCATAAGAAATGACTATTTGCGTAACTTTATTAAAGGTTTTGTGTTTTTAATGATTTTTTGAAATTTCACTCGAAAATTGCACATTTGGCGCTTTTCCGGATGACAACATGTAAAACTATTTTGTACGCAACTCTGAATAAACAATTATCAATATTGATATCATCCTCAATAAGCAATATAATTAATATATTTAAATATTTTAATAATAAATTCATCAATTAGGTGGCATTTTCATTAACTTGCCGTCGCCAAATTGGCTATATTTAGAATAGCATTTCATATATAATAAAAGGTATTCCCATCATATGATGAAATTTTATCAATTTGATAACATAATGTTTATCAATTTGATAACATAATGTTTATCAATATGTTAACAGTTTCGCTAATTTGACGGCATTTTTATCAATTTCGCAATATTTAAAAAAAGTCGCCAAAATTCGTCGCAAGAATTCCGCCAAGTGTTACAGAAGGAGAAATAGGTTATTCTTATGTTCTTTCCAAAATATTGAATTTCCATCATTTGTTCATTGATGTAGCGTTATTCTTATCAATTTGACGACATTTTTCTATCGATTTGGTGACACTTTTATCAATTTCACGACATTTTTATCAATTTGGCGACTTCATCAATTTGGCAAAATTTTAAAACTCGCCAAGTTAGCGATATTCTGCCAAATTCGTCGCCAATATTTCGTTAAGCATTATGGTCGAAGAAATAGGTTACTTTTATAGTAGATAAATGACTAATGGCGTCCAAATACAAAACTATTACCCAAAGTATCTTCTCTTATAGTAGTACTTATATTCTCTCCAAGATATTGAAATTTCATCAATGAGTCTTCGCTTTCATTGATTTAGCGTCATTTTTATCAATTGGTGACATTTTTATCAATTTGGCAACATTTAAAAAACTCGCCAGGTTTCCGATATTCCGCCAAATTCGTCACCAAAGTTTCGCCAAGCATTGTGGATGTATAAATAGGTTATTCTTACAGTAGATCATCAAATTGAATGCTATTACCCAAAGTGTCTTCACTCGTGAATGAAGCGAGCTAGATCTACGAAAATGATGATAATAAATTTATCGCATAATATTACATAAGAAAAGTGAATAGAATTTACAATAGTTAATACTTTTATGAATTTTATGTGGTTTTTGATAAATTGATTTGAAAATTATGCATTATCATGAAAACGGTTTATGCTAGCGTTCTAAAGTTTGTGTCAATTTGTTTCTAATGAAAAATTACATAAAAAATTATTATTTACATAAAAAATTATTAATTTTTTGATGATGGCATTTTCAAAATTTAAGTAAGTTCTGAATATTCAATTGTGTGTAAAAGCAATAGGCTTCCAGTATTCACTGAATGAGATTTTTGTACCAAATTTTATCCGAATTACTTCATTCGTTCGTGGGATATCGTCCCCACAGACTCACTGACACACGCACACACACAAATACACACACACACACAAACATACATACATACATATACATATATACACACACACATACTTATACACCCAGACATCACTTCAAAAGCGTCTGATTCGTGTTCAGGGATGCTTGAAACATGCTCTCCCGTCAAAAACTCTCATTCGAATCGTTGACCCCGTCACAATACTTTCCTTATACTGTGTGTATAAGAAAAGTAAATGAAATGCAATATGCGACTCTGTATATATATATATATATATATATATATATATATATATATATATATATATATATATATATATATATGTATATATACGTATATATACGTACATATACATGTATATATACGTATATATATATATATATATATATATATATATATATATATATATATATATATATATATAATATAAATAATTTGAAAATCCAATGATAGACTAGAGAGAAGTTATAACTCAAAAATCCCTAACTTTAAAATATGCCTACATAATAAAAATAAATATTAAATAGAGAATCATCAATTATGTGTAAAATAAAATGCAAATTTCTAGTCATCAAGCTGAAGATAATCAATATATACACATATAAAAAATATAAATATATAAAGTGTATATAGAGAAATTTTTTTAAACCTAGCCTGCAACAACGGGACTTTTACGAGCCATTCTTGGCATGATTAGAGGGAATCAACACAAATTAGAATAAATGTTGTATTATCATTGCAAATACCCATGTGTGTAAAATTTCAATAAAATTGACTAAGTAGAAATGGGTCAAAAATTTATTTCGAGATTTGACCCAAACAAACAAAGAGATCAACCTAAATGAAAGAGTGTAAAATAGATTTAAAACTATTAAATTATCAGGATAATTTTACGAAAGATGTTGTAAAGTTGTAAAATTGTTTTTATCAATTTAAATAAAATTGTTTTTATCAATTTAAATAAAATTGTATGTTCTGCTTCTGTTTGTCTGTTTATTATTTCATCACGGTTAACTGACTTATTTCTTGCTCGTAAGGAAGACTTCATCGCAAATTGTGAAAAGTAAGTTTTATAGCATCATACTTTCTATCCGGCAATATATCTAATTTGGAATGAAAATAGAATGCGTCTGTTATTCTTTGGAAATAAACAAAATTTAAAAATTATACATACCCTTCAGATCATGAAATAATAAATTAAAATAATTAAATAAATCTGACTGTTGCACACAGGAAATTCTCTTTCTGGTATACAGTTATAGTCAATCCCTACTGAAGAACAAACACAAAACCACGAAAGCCAATCAACCACGGATGTTGGTGTCTAAAATAAGAGCACTAAAAAGAAATACATAATTTAATTTTATAAAGAAAGTTATATCAGAGCTACCTACATGCTATTTCTTCTTTAAAGAAAATTTGTAATCATGCCAAGCATTTCCTTTTAAGTCTGTTTCTACGATTTATAAACTGATAAATTTCGATAACATTTCTCACATCCGCTGTATAATATTTTCGTTGATAAATGAAAACATTTTGTGAGCGCTATAAATTGTAACGTTTCTTTTAATCATTGTAAATATTATCTGGTAGTTTTATGACTTTATGTTAAGATGTTTTATTACTTTCCTTATATACATAGTATAATGTATAAGGAAAGTATTGTGACGGAGTCGAAAATTCGAATTCTAGTTTTTGACGGGAGAGAACGTTTCAAGCATCCCTGAATACGAATCGAACATTTTTTAGGTGATGTCTAAGTATGTGTGCACGTATGTGTGTGTGTGTGTTGTTGTTGTTGAAACCCAGACCGTCCGACCTACCAGAAAGGTGTAAGGTAACTGTTTGGACGGTCGGGATGTGCCACCCAATTTTGACCGGAACCCAGTGGGGGAGGCATCCACAGGGGGCGTATCCTCCTTCCCCTACCACCAACCTCTCGGAAGGACTTTCGGACCCACATGTTTAACGTGATCGTACTCCGCATGAACACGGCGGCAGTTTTGGCAGTGGCTGGAATCGAACCCGGGTCTACCGAGTGCAACTCCAGCACGCTAACCAATGGGCTACAGCGCCCGTGTGTGTGTGTGTGTGTATATGTGTGTATGTAAATGTGTGTTTCGGCACAAAAATTACAATTCGTGAACGCTGGAAGTCTACAGTTTTTTAGACGCAAGTAAATGTTCACCCCCCCCCCCCGAAATTTTCAAGTGAAATTTTGAAAAAATCATCAAAAAATCGAAACCTTTAACAAAGTTACTTAAAACGACATTTCTTACGTAATTTTCCCTTTGAAAACGATTGACATACACTTTAGAACGCTAGCAAGAACCGTACTTGAGAAACTGCATATTTTTCAAATAAATGCTTTAAAAAATCACATAAATAAAAAAATATTAACTATTGTAAAATATGTTCACTTTTCATATGTCATATTATGCGATAAACTTGGTGACATCATTCCCGTGAATCTATCTCGTTCCATTCATGAGAAAAGATATTTTAGGTAATACTTTCTTATTTGAACGCCAATAATCATTTATCTATTGTAAGAATAAACTTATTTCTCTGTTCATAATGCTTGGCGAGATTTTGGTGACGAATTTGTCGGAATGTCACCAACTTGGCGGCTTTTTTAAATGCTACCAAATTAACGAAAATGTCTCCCAATTGATAAACATGTCTCTAAATCAATGAAAATGACAACTAATTGACGACAATTCAATATCTTGCAAAGAACATAAGAATCTACTATAAGAAAATTGATGAAAATGACACCAAATGGGAAGTAATGTTTGGCAAATTCTGATTTCCGTCATATGACGGGCATACCTTCTAGTATATAAGTTTGTAGTATATAAGTCTAGTATATAAGTCTAGTATATAAGTCTAGTATATAAGTCTAGTATATAAATTTATTATATTTTAATAATAAATTCATCAATTCGGTGGCATTTTCATTAACTTGCCGTCGCCAAATTGGCTATATTTAGAATAGCATTTTGCATATAATAAAAGGTATTCCCTTCATATGACGGAATTAAAAATTTGCGAAACATTGCACCCCATTTGACGTCATTTTTATCAATTTGATAACATAATGTTTATTAATATGTTAACAGTTTCGCTAATTTGGCGGCATTTTTTTCAATTTCGCAATATTTAAAAAAAGTCGCCAAAATTCGTCGCAAGAATTCCGCCAAGTGTTACAGAAGGAGAAATAGGGTTATTCTTATGTTCTTTCCAAAATATTGAATTTCCATCATTTGTTCATTGATGTAGCGTTATTCTTATCAATTTGACGACCTTTTTCTATCGATTTGGCGACACTTTTAACAATTTGACGATATTTTTATCAATTTGGCGACTTCATCAGTTTGGCAAAATTTTAAAACTCGCCAAATTCGCGATATTCTGCCAAATTCGTCGCCAATATTTCGTTAAGCATTATGGTCGAAGAAATAGGTTATTTTTATAGTAGATAAATGACTAATGGCGTCCAAATACAAAACTATTACCCAAAGTAGCTTCTCTTATAGTAGTAGATTCTTATATTCTCTCCAAGATATTGAAATTTCATCAATGAGTCTTCACTTTCATTGATTTAGCGTGATTTTTATCAATTTGGAGACATTTTTATCAATTTGGCAACATTTAAAAAACTCGCCAGGTTTCCGATATTCTGCCGAATTCGTCACCAAAGTTTTGCCAAGCATTGTGGATGTATAAATAGGTTATTCTTACAGTAGATCATCAAATTGAATGCTATTACCCAAAGTGTCTTCACTCGTGAATGAATCGAGCTAGATCTACGAAAATGATGATAATAAATTTATCGCATAATATTACATATGAAAAGTGAATAGAATTTACAATAGTTAATACTTTTTATGAATTTTATGTGGTTTCTGATAAATTGATTTGAAAATTATGCATTATCATGAAAACGGTTCATGCTAGCGTTCTAAAGTTTGTGTCAATTTGTTTCTAATGAAAAATGACATAAAAAATTATTATTTACTTAACTTTATTAAACGTTTTAATTTTTTGATGATGGCATTTTCAAAATTTATGTAAGTTCCGAATATTTAATTGTGTGTAAAACAATAGGCTTCCAGTATTCACTGATTGAGATTTTTGTATCAAATTTTATCCGAATTACTTCATTCGTTCGTGGGATATCGTCCCCACAGACTCACTGACACACGCACGCACACACACACACACACACACACACACGCACACACACACACACAAACATACATACATATACATATATACACACACACACATACTTATACACACAGACATCACTTCAAAAGCGTCTGATTCGTGTTCAGGGATGCTTGAAACATGCTCTCCCGTCAAAAACTCTCATTTGAATCGTTGATCCCGTCACAATACTTTCCTTATACTGTGTATATAAGAAAAGCAAATGAAGTGCAATATGCGACTCTGTGTGTATATATATATATATATATATATATATATATATATATATATATATATATATATATATATATATATATATATATATATCCGTATATATACGTATATATATATATATATATATATATATCCGTATATATACGTATATATATATATACGTATATATACGTATATATATATATATATATATATATATATATATATATATATATATATATATATATATATATATATATATATATATATATTTATTAAAAATAATTTGAAAATCCAATGATAGAATAGAGAGAAGTTATAACTCAAAAATCCCTAACTTTAAAATATGTCCACATAAAAAAAAGAAATATTAAATAGAGAATCATCAATTATGTGTAAAATAAAATGCAAATTTCTAGTTATCAAGCTGAAGATAATCAATATATACACATATAAAGAATATAAATATATAAAGTGTATATAGAGAAATTTTTTTAAACCTAGCCTGCAACAACGGGACTTTTACGAGCCATTCTGGGCATGATTAGAGGGTATCAACACAAATTGGAATAAATGTTGTATTATCATTGCAAATACCCATGTGTGCAAAATTTCAATAAAATTGGCTAAGTAAAAATGGGTCAAAAATTTATTTACGTAAAACAGTGAATATTTCATTCATTCACTTTTATTCCAGACTCCATAGTTAAATAATTTGTGTAAAAAAATTCAGCAATTCTTATACAACTCATCTTGCAGCTTGATTTGTATACATTCTGCATACGTTACAATTAAGTTTAGTTGCAGAAATAATAAAAGTTTGATGATCATTTAAACTAAAAATTATTGCAATTGTGTTAGCGCAGAATATAGATGTACAAAAAATATACAAAAATACAGCGGTTTTAGGACGGATGCAACACTAAATATAAATTTAAAATAAATTTAAAAATCGCGATTTTGACAGTGGGAAAGAGATGGATAACATATTTTATTTTGAAGTGGGTCTCCTGATCTCTTCATATAATATGGGTGAAATTAGTATTTTAATTTTTATTTAAAAAACTACCAAACATATTTTGCTCAATTCTTTTTATATATTTTATGGGATAATTTGAATATTACCTAAAATTTTCAAAGCAATTTGTGAATTTTAACTTTGTTTAAAAAATGTTTGTAAAATTAGGTCCTATAAGGTTCAATGTATTTCACTTTTTCTATCCTGGTTCAATCCAAAACTAATTGGATGATATTATTCATTTACATTGCCATATGTCCCACAGCCCGTCTCAATAACATACTAAAATCATTTATACGACAGTTATCGTGCAGCCAGCCAGACAGACAGAATGACTAAAGTCATAAACACTTTTCAACTATGCTGTAAAGTGTTAAAAGGCACTTTCCGTATAAGTACATTTGATTGGATTCCGTTGCTAAACTGCATAGTATAATTTTCTTCAAATATATTTTCAAATATACAGAATAATAGACTTAAATCTGATACTTTGAATGTCGGATACGTCTGCTATATAACAACCTTCATTGAAGCATCTTAAGTTTTTTTGCCATTTTTCTCCTGATCGGAAAGTACATACTTGTCATAAAAAAATGCCGAAACAAAATGTAAACAGAAACAAGCCATAAAATGATTGAAATAGAGATTTAAATACATTAAATGAACACTAAAATCAGATCATTTCAAAAATACTGTGGGGTTTGGTTTCGCGAAAATATTAGAATTTAAAAATAAAAATGTTGTTATTTAAAAAAAAAGCATTTTGTTTAGTTTTGAAAAATTCAAATAGAAAATTGCTTATTTTTTAGTACTATGAATTCCAAAATTCCATTATTTAATTCTTAATAACTCAAAATTAAAAAAAAATATATTGTTCACTTTTAGACATTTTAAATTTCGAATTGTTCGTATACTTTTCAATAGATAAGTTTTAATATGCTTCTTTTTACTACTACACATAACTCATGTATGTAACCGATGACGTCACGTAAAGAAAATACGTGATTTGAACTGCGCGTAAAATATGACGTCAAAAACTGAAAGTGTCATCATAATTGGCTAGTTATCTTTTTTTTTGTGGTTAAAATACTAGGAGTTCAATAACCTTTGCATACACTTTCGTTTAACATGTGAGAGATATAACCCTATTTTAAAATGCAAATCTATATAAATAAAATTGTAAATCTGTCTGTATATATGTTTGTCACGGGAGAAAGGCTGTAACAAATTTCATGAAATTTTGTGAGTAGCCTTGGAATAGCCCCAATTAAAATGCAGTCCATATTTCGAGTTGGACCAGCATTTGTGTAGATATTAATAAAAATCCATAGTTAAACTTTCCATAGACATTATGCAGACGCTATGTTTTCCTCAAATTTGCTTAAAACAAATGATATCATGTCGCTTAGCAGCGGATTCAAATCCAATATGTTTTTGCTGCAGAAGATTGTTATTAAATCATTTCCGATTTAAATAATAAAGAAATGTATACCAAATAAATTTAAGCAAAATAGCATTTTTGACTTAATTATATCAACTGCGACCTCCAGGTTTAAATATTACGGAGATTATTGATATTTTAAATTTATTGCGGCATCTGTTTTATTTCGGAAAAGGTTGTTGCAATTCATATATTGTAGTATGGGTAATCTTCTACTAATACGAGGGTATATCTGCCCATACAATTTTATCGCTTTCACTTTGACATATATTGATTCAATTTCATATTTTCTGTAAATTTGTTTACAAACGGGATGTTTTATTCTTTAGATCTTCGTGTGAATATAATTACTTTCCTTATATACATAATGTATAAGGAAAGTATTGTGACGGGGTCGAAAATTCGAATTCGAGTTTTCGACGGGAGAGTACGTTTCAAGCATCCCTGATCACGAATCAAACATTTTTGGAGTGATGTCTGTGTGTGGGGGGGGGGGAGACGATAACTGACGAACGAATGGACCGATTCGAACAAAATTTAGAACAAAAATCACAATCCATAAACACTGGAAGCCTATTGTTTTTATACGCAATCGAATGTTCAGAACCCTCCTAATTTTCGAATGAAATATTGAAAAAATCGTCAAAAAATCAAAACCACTAATAAAGTTCCGCAAATAGACATTTCTTATGTAATTTTTCATTAGAAAACGATTGACATAAATTTTAGAACGCTAACATAAACCGTTCTCGAGATATTGTACTATTTTTCCAAAAAAATATCAAAAAGTCATAAAATAAAAATATTTCCTATTGAGAAACATGTTCACTTTTCATATGTAATACCATGCGATAAATTGGGTGACATCATTCTCGTGGATCTAGCTCGTTCCATTCATGAAAAAAGATACTTTAAGTAATACTTTTGTATTTGAACGCCAATAGTCGTATATCTGCTGTAAGAATAACTTATTTCTTCATCCATAACGCTTGGCGAGATTTTGGCGACGAATTTGGCAGAATGTTGCCAACTTAGCGACTTTTTGAAATGTTGCCAAATTAACGAAAATCTCGCCAAATGGATAAAAATGACGCTAAATCAATGAAAATGACGACTAATTGTCGAAAATTCAATATCTTGGAAAGAATATTAGTATCTACTATAAGAAAAACCTATTTTATTTACTGTAAAAGTAGTAAATTAATTACATTATATAAGGAAAGTCATGTGTTGCCCACATCAGATTTTTTTGTATAGCAACAGAGAGATTCGTAAACGTCGTTTTAGGATCTTTAATTTAAATAGTTTAATATAATGTTTTGAATAACAATGCCATTTAGAATACTATAGGGATTTGCACATGATTTATCAATATTGTAATAGGATTGTTTTAAGAAAAACATCGTTGACTGTTAGTGATATTTTACTGCGAAATAAAGAATAAAATAAAATAAAATCATTAGTAACTTTATTTAGACGATTTCAAATACAACAACTTTAGTTGTTTTTCAAAGCAAAACATATTAACACTTAACTTACTTCAACGAACTTTTCGTAACATGTCGCAGAATAAATAAAGAAACCTCAGACCCAGCAACCAGGGAAAAGATCTTTCTGATTGTCTGCTAATTTGTGTTGACTCTAGAGAGAGACTTGTGACAGGATTTCTCTGGCGTTGTCATGGGATAAAAAACACGTTAGAAAATTACAACTTATTGCAAAGTAATGTTATAAAAAACGTAGAGAGTCTTCATGTTATTCGCTATCATTACAAACCTATAGGTATCTAACTAATTCTCAATTGTATTAATTACTAACTAATTATTAACTGTCAATTTAAAACAATACTATATAAATCTTATTTTTATACTAGAAGGTATGTCCGTCATATGACGGAATTCAAAATTTGCAAAATATTACCTCGTATTAGGTGCCATTTTTATAAATTTGGCGCCACTTGCCACATCTCGCCGAATTCTTTGCCAAATTTTTGGCAAACGTCACGGACGGACGAACAGAGAAATGTTTTTTTTCTTATAGTAGATTCTCTTATATTCTTTCCAAGATATTGAATTTTCATCGATTTAGTGACATTTTCGTTAATGTTTTTTATATTTTGTTCAATTTTGAGGTATTTTAAATAACTCCTCAAAATTGCCGCCAAGTGAGGTGGGACAGTTGAACTAACAGACAAACGTTGCCGACACACCATTACAATACTATCCCCTTTAAAGCATAATTAATTTATTGATTTGGCATCATTTTTATCAATTTGGCGACATTTTTATTGATTTGCTAACATTGTCGTTAATTTGGCGATATTCCATTTGGCGACATTTTAAAATATCGCCAAATTTATCTCCAAGTGGGACGGTTGGACTGACAGACAAACGCTTCTGAAATATCATTATAATACCATCCCTTTTCCAAATACAATTAATTTTATTAATTTGGCGACATATTTATCAATTTGGCAATTTTTTTATCAATTTGGCGACATTTTTATCGATTTGGCGACGTTTTCGTCAATTTGGCGATATTTTGATAAATTTGGCGACATTTAAAACTCAACAAATTGGTTGCCAAGTCGAATGATTGGACGACAGATAAACGCTATCGAAACATCATTACAAAACGTAATCGAATAATCTTTCAAAGTGCAATTAATTTTATTGATTTGGCGTCATTTTTATCAATTTGGTCACATTTTCGTCAATTTCTCAACATTTGGAAAAAAGTCACCAAGTTGACAATATCTCGCTAAATTGGTTGCCAAAATTTTAATTTTATGTAATCCAGAGGTAGATAGATAAACAGACAGATGAATCAGGATGTTTATATTATTAATTGATATTACACAAAATTTTCGAAACTATTTCATCTCTTAACATCCTCTTCGACCATTTTGTTTAATATTGTTACGAATATGTGCTAAGTTTTATTGTGGTTTGCCTATATTCAAATAATACATAGCGGGCCTTTGCTTCTGTTCAAGGACGTTGCTAAATTCAAGGAGAAGACACCTTTACAGGCAGCTAATACTATTGCGTGAATGTATGGTAATCATATTTTAAATCTGGGGATGGGATTACCAGATTTGGCAAATTTTCGTCATTTTGAGGATTTTTGGAGATATTTTGAATGTACTAGAACTTTCGCGAAATAACAGATATTTTAGGAGATACGAGTTTCTTCTGGAAGTTTCTCCGGTGAGTATATAAAAGGAATCCTCGTTCAGTTGTGGGAGCTATTTTGACTACTACTTGACCTGGTGATAACTAAATTAAATTGCTAGATACGTCAGTGTTTTGAGAATTATATCCGCTACTTTTGTCGAAAGCCCAGGCCGTCCCACTCGTTCGAGGACATGGAGCAGCGAAATGGGCGGCCAGATCCGCTACTTTGTGAATTAGCTGAGCATTTAATGGCTATTTTATTGTATCTGACAGTTATTTAGTGAGCTTGTAAAATCGTTATCGGGCAATTCACTGTATATTGGTTCCGTTTACGCTTATTAGTGCTTTAAGAGTGTCAGTTATCCAGAACTTTGCACTTAATCTCGTATCCTGAAACTGCACCCATGAATCCAGGGGATTTTTTGTAATAATATCAATTTTTGATAGTGATAAGATTAATATAGAGGCTCGGCGTATCTTCTGGAATCGTTGGTGTAATCTCAAGATACAAGAATGAATACAAATTTTTGGATAACTAACATGTTTACTTACAAGCACAAGTAAACATGAATAATAAACAGCAAATATCTCGATAACTATCTCATGGGATTACTAGACAACTGTCAGGTGCAGTTAAACAGCAATTAAATGCTCAGCTAATTCCCAAAATAGCAGGCACTATTCTTAAAACACTGACGTATATCAACATTAAATTTAGCCCGTATCACGTCAATTACTTCCAAACTGAGCTAGGTCTCCTTTTATATATTCTCCGTAGAAATTTCTAGAAAGGGCACGTATCTCCAAGAATATTCGGTATTTCGAGAAAGTTCTAGTATATTCGAAGACTCTCCAAAGGATAAATCACCAACGCCTTTTATCACCACGATATCACCACGTTCTCCGTTTGTCTTAAGGGGCTGACAGGGATATTAAAAGTCATGAATGAAGGTGCTGATAAACTGTTTCTTTAGGCGACAAAGGTACCTAATTATCATTTTCCAAGCATTCATTTTATTTTAATTATTCCACGAATTCTAATAGTCTAGCGGTGTCACACTAGTGATACCGTAGCATTAGCCACTGATTTTCTGATTTTACGAGCTCCACTGTAGTGTAGGAGCTAGCATTGCAAAACTCGTTTTTAACACTTTACAACAGAGTTGAAAGTGTTTATGACTTTGTTGATTCTGTCTGTTTGTTAGCACGATGACTGCCGTAAAAATTACTTTATCAAAATGAAATTTTAGTATGTTGTTCAGACGGTTTTGTGGAACCTATGGGAATATAAATGAATAATACCACCCAATTAGTTTTGGATTGAACCCGGGTCGAAAAAATGAAATACATTGAACCCTATGGGACCTAATCTTCAAATACTTTTCAAGCGGATTTAAAATTCACAAATTGTTTCGAAAATTTTAGGAAATATTCGAATTATTCCATAAAATATATAAAAAAAAAATGTCAGCAAAATATATTCAGTAGTTTTTCAAATAAAAATTAAAATGATAATCACGCCCTTTATATAATGAAATCACGTGACCATTAAAAAGAGATCACGTGACCCACTTCAAACTAAAATATGACATCCATCTTGTGTCAAAATCGTGATTTTTAAAGTTCTTTTTCATTCATATTTAGAGTTGTATCCGTCCAAATACGGCATTATTTTGCTTAAATTCTGTGCATCTTACATACTGAAACAACGCAATTACAATATATTTGAGTTTAAATGATCATCCAAATTTGATTATTTCTGCAACGAAGTCTAATTTTCACTTATGGAAAATGTAAACACCAAAAGATGTAGAATGAGTTGTATAAGAATTGCTGTATTTCTTTAACACAAAATGATTTAGCTCATGGAGTCTGCAATATAGCTGATATGAATGAAACATTCATTGATTTTACACATAGAACCCAGACGATGTTTTCGATGAAGTTCTAAGGATAGAGTTAAATTACTTGTACCTCCATGGTTTTAAGTTTTTTAAATAAAATAAATTATTATAGTATTGTGATGAATGAAAGGATTGGAAAAATGTTATGGATGAAATGCTGCTTTTATTATAGCGGCGATTTATATTTCGATGGCGTTATCTGAATAAAGTTAATTTCTTTTCGATGAAGTTTTCAAATATAATAAATTATTGCAGTATTATCATAAATTTAAAAATATTATCGAGGAATGTATCACATTTTAGAGATGTTTAAACCAGGCAATTTATATTTCAATGCCATCATTTGAATGAAGTTCTTTTTTATTCGATGACGTTTTAAATTTTCAAATATAATAAATTAATGTAGTATCATGATAATTTTAAAAATATTACCGAGGAATGTATCGCATTTTAGAGAAGTTTAAATAAAATTGCATTGATGCTGGAAAGTGTTTCATAATCAATGCTTTATGCATGATTTATCTTTATTGCTTTACATAATATTTTCAAATAGTCCTCCAAAACAATGGAGGAATGATTGTTCAAATGTGTCATCTCAATCAAAATCAACAGGGTTTAGTATTTTACCAAAGAAAACAATCGAACCAAATTTCGTTTGAAATACCCCAGACGTTTGGTATTGTTGTCCATATCGTCATATTATTTTTTAAACTTTCGATTCGAAATGAGAGACTTTCTAAATGTCCAAAAATAGAATTCAAATTTTCGACTCCGTCACGATACTCTATACATGACACTATATATGGAGAAAAATAAATGAAAAATTAAATATTAGATCAAAATTATTAATTAAATCTCACTGTGTAAATCTTTTATCTCTATTCTCTAAGATAAAATAATGTTAGCACCACTTAAGTAACTTCCACCAACTTTTTTCTCATATGACGCACTAAGAGAAAACCATTAATTGTGTAGAAACACAGATTAACCAGGAAAGAAGTCTTTCTGGCTGTCTGTTAATTCGGAATGAAGCTATTGATGACGATTAACAATTGAATTTCTCAGAGGCTGTTATCATTTAATAAAGAAAATAAAACATAAACAATGTTCATTTCTTCCAAATTTAAAGTGTTTTTATATAGAATTCCTAAGGAAGACCAGGCAGATAAAGCATCTCGGGAATTAAAAAAAAATTAATACACAATTTAACATTTTGTATTTATGTCAATATAAAGCTATATATTGTTTTTACATTCATATATTGAAGTTAATATATAAAATACACAAGAAAGATCAATCATGCATAAAGCATTTATTATGAAACACTTTCCAACTTCAATGCAATTTTATTTAAACAAGTCTGAAATGCAATACATTCCTCGGTAATATTTTGAAACTTATCATAATACTGCATTAATTTATTATATTCGAAAACTTAAACCTTCATCGAAAAAAATGAACTTCATTCAAATGACGGCATTGAAATATAAATTGCCTGGATTAAACATCTCTAAAATATTATACATTCCTCGGTAATAGTTTTAGAATTATCATAATACTACGATAATTTATTATATTTGAAAACTTCATCGAAAACAACTGAAATTCATTCAAATGACGCCATAGAAAAAGTAACACGCCTGGATCTCTCTATAAAAACAGGATTTCATTCATAACTTTCTCCCATTTATTTTATTCATCACAATACTATAATAATTTATTTTATTTAAATATTTTATTTAAGACCATGAAGCTACAAATAATTAAACTCTATGCTTAAAACTTCATCGAAAAAAATCCTCCTTCGCTTTATAATATCAATTAATATCAATTTCATTTTGATTAAGTCATTTTTACGGCAGTTATCGTGCTAACGGACAGACAGACAGACAGACAGAATGAACAAAGTCATACACAATTTTCAACTTTGTGTGACTTTGGCAGTGTTAAAAATTTGGCTTACATGTATAATTGGATTATTTGATCAGTTCTGTTATTTATTATTGTCGTTGAATTATTTTTGGTAGTATACCAGTTTGGTACACTTTTCACACAAATAAATATTGAACCTAACTCCTTAAAATGTCTTGTGGTGTCTAAAATTATGTTATTAAATAGCATTAAGAAGCATTTTACATTATGGACAAAAATAAATAAATTATTAATATTTCTAATGAAATGATCCAAAAATAATTGAAATTTACAAGCACTGTTTTTGTGATTTTTATTTTTGTACACTACCTATAATTTTAGGTACTTTTAAGAAAAAAGTTTGTTACACAAATGGGGAAAATTTTAAAATTTCAATTATCAAATTACTAACATCCTCAATAAGCAGTATAGTCTATATGCTAAAATATTTTAATAATAAGTTCATCAATTAGACGTCATTTTCATAACTTGACGTCATTTTTGAAATTTTGGCGATATTTTTGCCAATCTGGGGCGAAATAGCGCCAAATTTTCGACATCTCACTAGATTATTCTTCAAGTTCGCCAAATGTATCGCCAAGTGTTACAAGCAAACGGTGGGAGCATTTCTTTATTAAAAAGAGCATTCCTTATATACTAGAATATATGCCTTCCATATGACGAAAATCAGAACTTGCAAAGCATAAACTCTCATTTAGTCGCTTTTTATGAATATTGCGAAATTTCTCCAATTTGGCAATATTTTCGTCAACATTAGCGTTTTAAAATGTCGCCAACGTAATATGTTTAATTTTGACAGAGATTGTTGAAACTCATATATTGTAGTACAGGTAATCTTCTACCAATACACGGGTATATCTTCTTTTCTACGAGAATATAAGTAGTACAAGTATATTCCCATGCTATTTTAGCTCTTTCATTTTGGCATATATTGCTTCAATTTCAAATTTTTTGTAAAATTGTTTACAGACGGGATCAGGATGTTTTTTTCTTCAGATCTTCTTGTGAAGATAATTTTGTATCGCGAGAACAGAGATTCTTAAACTCCATTTTAGGAGAATGTATTTAAATATTTTAATAGAATATTTTAAATAACAATGTCATTTTGAAAACTGTAGGAATTTGCACAAGATTGTGAATTTTAAGGACGAGTATACTGCTAATTCGAATTAAAAACAAATCACTTCTCGAACCTGACCTGACACTACCAAATTATGTAGTTGTGGGTTGCTAGATCTTCCGCTACAAATGTGCAGACATACAGACAGATATTTTCTGTCTGTATATTATACGATTATCTATATACGATTATCTGAATGTACGATCATCTGTATACGATTATCGTATAACATACAGACATATGTATTTTGTCTGTATGTTATACGATTATCTATATGCGATAAACGTCGTATCTATTTACGATTATTATAGATACGACGTTTTACACTGTCATTTGGACAAAAATGGCCCTATTTGGACAAAAGTAAGTTTGGCATTTACATAATTAACACCAGTTTTAATTTGGTGTTAATTAAACTCTAAAAACGTCGTGACGCGGGTATTGTGCACCATTATTTTTCTGTGAAAGAAGTTAAGTATTTTCATTATATAGGTAAAATCATGGACTGCCCATATTGATATTTTTGACTTGTCAGATAATAAGACTTTCTTCAGAAAAAAAAAATGTTCGTCATTTTTTGTGTTCTTAAAAACTGTCAAAATATCTCAAAGTGTTTCTACCCAGCTGTTTCCGATGGGTACCTCACCCGATAAAAAATAAACACATTTTAGCATAGGAAAACTATTATCGACACTCCTATGTGATTTGCGTAATTGATGTGTATATATTTACGGTTCACACTCAGCTACGATAGGATAATTAAATGATAAACTGGAGTGAGTTGAAAAGGACGTTGAGATGCAATTTTTGTCTGGCTTCACTGTAGAATAAAGAGATGAATTGTAAATTAATACGAATTAGTGGTTTTGCCTGACTAATGTCTTGAGAATCCTTGAGCTCGAAAAGAACTTTTTCGGTATGAACACAGTATTTGTTGACATGATATCGCTAGAAATAATAGAGCGTTCGAAAGTAATTTTGTACTAGGAACACAAAGTGTAAACACTTTATCTCTATCGATTTAAAAGACGATACACTCTTCCTTAGCTCGACCCTCCTTCAAATATTTCGAACGTTTTAATGAAAATATATAAAAATTTATGCCTCAATA
Source organism: Amaurobius ferox (assembly GCA_951213105.1). NCBI lineage: Eukaryota > Metazoa > Arthropoda > Arachnida > Araneae > Amaurobiidae > Amaurobius > Amaurobius ferox. Next base: position 101,040,346 of record OX578154.1, read on the forward strand.
TTGTTACATAAACAGTCATTTTATATATATATATATTTCCATTTGAATAGAAATGGTTTTCTATTCTCTTTCTGAACCATTCTCGAAATATTCTTATAAAATGGCAAAATATCCCAAAATTGTTATATTCAACTAATAAATGAAAAAAAGATAAAAATCACAATTGACTGTATATTCAACACACCACTTATGAAACAAGCGATAAGACAATTCAGCGGAATTCCTTATATATGCACCATCTCAGCCCATCCCAAATTATCCACTTTCCTACAACAAAGTGTGGTACCTTATCCTGTACGTTTCAACATAGAAAAAGAGTCCAAGTCCTTGTGATAGCATGTGGGATTCGTTCAGAAAATCACAGACATGCTTCGGATAAAAAATTAAAATTAATCAACGGATGGGTTTATGAAATTACATAATTTACTTGAGTGGTGTGCTATATTTTAAGTAACTGTGGAAAAACGGAATAACGGATGGAAAGTCAATTCCTGTATATCGTAATATAAAAATTTGGGAGGTTTAAAACGCACGAAAAGTATATATATATATATTTTTTACTTTCCCTGCAATACATGATACTGTATAGGGAAAGTATTGGAATCATGTCGAAAATCTCAACTCGAGTTTTCGACGGATCTACATGTTTTGAGACCTCTAGAATATGAAAAACATATTTTTAACGTGGCGTCTGTGTGTGTGTGTGCAATGCATGTATCCACTCTAACTCAAAAACTAATGGATCGAATTTCATCAAATTTGGTAGGCAAGTCACTTGGATGTGACGCTGGTGCTGATTAGTTTTGGTACGATTCGTAAAAACAAAACCGCCTTTTTTGCGAAATCGTCCTTGAAAATTTCATTTATCCGCTCAAGCTAAAATACTAATTGACCAAATTTTACAAAATTTGGTTGATAAGTTACTTGTTGGATACTCTGGTGCTGATTAGAATTTAGTACGATTCGGAAAAGAAGAACCCGCCTTTTTTTACGAAATGGCGAGCAAAAATATTTCATATATCCACTCTAGCTGAAATACTAATCGACCAAATTTCACAAAATTGGGTAAATAGTTACTTGTGGGAAACTCTGGTTCTGATTAGATTTAGGTACGATTCGAAAAAGAACAATCTGCCTTTTTTTACGAAATGACTCGCAAAAATCGCTAAAATCTAAATAAAAAGACTAAGTAGTGGATGCTCAATTGTATCAATTAAATTCTTGTTTTAGACGCATTTTTTTAAGAGGAACATAATATAAGACACTCCATTATACTTTAGGACTAACCGTTCTCAATATATTTGAAATTTCTAGCATTTTTGCTAAGCCGATTTCGGAAAAATGTCCAATTACCAAATAAAAACAAAAATTGAAATAAAATGCAAATTTAGTGTTATTTGGTTCAATTAAACTCAATCTTATGAATTAATAAAGAAATAAAGAAAATATGAAGTGGAGTCTGCAGGGAAAGTCATGTGCTGCCCACATTAGAATTTTTTTAAATTCACGGAAAAACGTCTGATAGTCGTATGGATTCCATTCACAGCTTGTTTGAAAGAAAAAAATTTCGATCTTTCCGGTAGGGTCAAGATGGAAACTCTGTGATAATAATTTAGGTCGATAAGGAATCGATTTATGTGAATATCGACTAATATCGTTGTAAATAGGGCGAAAACATCTGAAATATAAAATAACCAAAAAAGTATTTGAAATTAAAATAAAATAACGCGGAGGTGCACCTTCTTGAGTCCTGATGTACCTGTGTACCAGATTTCCTGGTCGTACAACGCTTGCCCACTACGGACTGCACACACACACAGACAGACACAAGACATCCTCCTTGATCAAGCAAGATTATAATTTTTGCAGTAAAAAACAAATGTTTTATAAAAATGGTAGACAAATTGACACAGTAAAATAATAACCCTTAATCATTGACTTTATACTTTCTTATATATATTTCCAGACCGTCCGACCTACCAGAAATTGTGAGGTATCTGCTTGTACGGTCGGGAAGTGCCACCCAATTTAGACCAGAACCCAGTAGGAGATCATCAACAGGGACCGCACCCTCCTTCCCTACCACCAACCTCTCGGAAAGACTTAACGGACCCACATGTTTAACGTGATCGTACTCCGCGTGAACACGGACGACAGTTTGGGTGGAGGCGGGAATTGAACTCGGGTCGTTCGAGTGCAATCTCCGCGCTCTAACCACTGGGCTGTCGCTTTCCTGACCTTATTCTTCATTTTCTTAGTACACGTTATGTGCAAGCTGTAACTCTGCTTAGACTAAATAGATAATATTCTACAACTTTGTGATTGAAAAATTTCCCCCTTCTTGTTTCGTTTTCGAGATAAGAATTCTAACTTCTTCAATTCGCCACTAGAGGCTCTTCAAACTTTCTCAATCGATAGCTGATAGTCGCTTTCCTATTAGTAGAGGACTTATGGGGGGAAAGCTCTATAGCAACATAATTCATTTCCTACCTTTCGTTTTCCCTAATACTTTTATTATAAAAACATGAAAAAAATAGGATTACAGTTATAGGAATGCCTGAGGATATGTCAGGGAACACTGTATAGTAACACAATTCAATTCCTACCTCTCGTTTTCCTTAATAATTTTACTGTAAAAACATGAAAATCATGAAAAGAACAAGGCTACAGTTAAAGGAATGCCCAATGACATGTGAGGGAACACTGTATAGTAACATAATTCATTTCCTACCTCTCGTTTTCCTTAATACTTCATTGTAAAAACGTGAAAAGATCATGATTACAGTTAAAGAAATGCCTAAAGACTTATGATGGAACACTGTATAGCAACATAATTTGTTTTCTACCTTTCGTGCTTCGTAATACTTTCATTGCTAAAGCATGAAAAAAATGACTACAGTTTTCAAATTTTCTAAAATACATCGGTTTATTACTTTCCCTGAAATGCATGGTAACGTATAGGGAAAGTATTGGAATCATGACGAAAATTGTAACTCGAGTTTTCGACGGATCTACGCGTTTCGAGACCTCTAGAATACGAAACAACTATTTTTAGCGTGACGTCTGTGTATGTGTCTGTCTGTCTGTCTGTCTGGCTGTCTGTGCAGTTTTTGTATCCATTCTAACTAAAAATCTAATGGACCAAATTTCATAAAATTTGGTAGGAAAGTCACTCGTGGGCGAATCTGGTGCTGATTAGTTTTGGGTACGATTCGAGATAAAAGAAACCGCCTTTTTTGCGGAATGGCCCGCAAAAGCCTGTATCTACTGTAGCTAAAACACTAATAGACCGAATTTCACACAATTCGGCAGATAAGTCGCTTGCGGGTTACTCTGGTGCTGATTAGATTTTGGTATGATTCGGAAAAAAATAACCTGCCTTTTTTGCAAATTGGCCAGCAAAAATCGTCAAAATCTAAAATAAAAATCTGCGTATGCTCAAATATATCCATTAAATGCTTGTTTTATACGTAATTTTTAACGAAGAAAGTAATAAGATCAATCCCATTACACTAGGACTAGCCTTTCTCGAGATTTTTAAGTTTTTTCATATTTTCTCTACTACACCTTTAAAAATAAGTCCAGTTACCAAATGAGAACGAAAATTGAATTAAAAGTGAATTAAATTTAATTAAAATAAAGAGAACGTGGATATAAATAAGTCTGCAGGGAAAGTCATGTGCTTCCTACATCAGATATTTTAAATTTCAATCATTGGTTGAATACTGGACAAATTTTAATCTTTAATAATTAATATAGTGTGCTAGGTAAACAATATAATTTAACGGAAAATTACAGTTTCGCCTATACCTCTTATGTGTCGAGTTAGGTTTGTTGCAGATATAGTTATTCAGATGTAAAAGAAGAAAACCTGATGTGGACAGCACATGACAATGCCTACATAATGCAATGACTTTATTTTTCTCACAGTGAAATAATGGTGTAAAAAATCTATGGCACAAAGTAATTTTTGTCATTGAGTAAATGTCGCATAAATATAAATTGGGCTCTTTAGGCGATTAGTGTCACCTGAGGTAATTCACCGTCACTGAGTTTCCAGGGTAATTTCTGGTCACATTCCGTTTTTTAAATAAAATAACGTTTCATTAAACTGTAAAAATTCGTAAAGACACTTCTAACCCTTTACTTTGCAATGTATGATTTGATTATTTATTAAGTTGGAATATATTATGAATTTTATTTTCAAACCTACTAGTTATTTTTCTTCAACACAACATTGGCTTTAACTTTTAAACATTTTGCAAAGATCTTCGTTACTCATAAATTTTTAATTTTTTTTCTATCTTTTATTTTTGTTTAAACTATGAATTACCACAGCTACTAAAAGTGAGTATAAGATTTTCTTCAACTACATTAAAACACTTTACAGGAGTATATATCAAACTATGCCCGATATTTGGGAGGTAATTCTTAGTCACTGGGGTAATTCCTTGCCAGTGCTGTTTTACAGTATTTATGCTTGACATTTTATCTATTATAACCTTACAACCTAATAACTGTCATCATATGATTTTATTTTAACTATAACTGCAAAGTGTTTTCTTAACTATAATCCTATATTTTACTTTCCCTGCAATGCATGGTAATGTATAGAGAAAGTATTGGAATTTGTGAGAATTAAAAATATTTTTCTCTAAATTTGTTTACAAACTGGAACAGGATGCTTTATTCTTCAGATCTGCCTGTGAAGATAATTTTGTATATCGAGCCCAGAGATTCTTATATATTTTTAGAAGAATTAAATTAAATATTTTAATAGAATATTTTGATTAACGAAATCATTTAGAATACTATGGGAATGTACACTTAATTGTAAATGTTATGTTTATTAACACTTTACAGCAAAGTTGAAAAGTGTTTATGACTTTGTTCATTCTGTCTGTCTGTCTGTCTGTCAGCACGATAACTGCCGTAAAAATGACTTTATCAAAATGAAATTTTAGTATGTTGTTCAGACCAGAATTTCGGTATGTTGTTCTGTGGGACCTATGGGAATATAAATGAAGAATATCACCCAATTAGTTTATGATTGAACCCGGATTGAAAAAATGAAATATATTGAACTCTATGGGACCTGATTTTTCAAACATTTTTTAAAGGGATTTAAATATCACAAATTGCTTCGAAAGTTTTAGGAAATTTTCAAATTATCCCATAAAATATATAAAAAATTTCAGCGAAATATATTCAATAGTTTTTTAAATAAAAATGAAAATAACAAGTACACTATTTATATGAAGAGATCAAGTGACCATTATAGGAAGGGACCACGTGACCCACTTCAAAATAAAATATGGCATCCATCTTGTGTCAAAATCGTGATTTTTAAAGCTCTTTTTTTAATTTATATTTAGTGTTGTATCCGTCCTAAAACCGCTTTATTTTTGCTTAAATTCTGTTCATCTACATACAGAAGTAACGCAATTACAATATATTTGAGTATAAATGATCATCCAACTATCAGTACTATTATTTCTACAACGAAACCTAATTTTCACTTATGGAAAATGTAAACAGCAAAGTATGTAGAATTAATTGTATAAGAATTGCTGCATTTCTTTAACGCAAAATTATTTAGCTCTGGAGTCTGCGATATAGCTGACATGAATGAAATATTCATCGATTTTACAGAGAGAAGGACGATTTTTTCGATGAAGTTTTAGGCATAGAGTTTAATTACTTGTACCTCCATGGTCTTAAGTTTTTAAATAAATTAAATTACTATAGTATTGTGATGAATGAAATGAATGGAAAAATGTTTATGAATGAAATGCTGCGTTTATAGAGAGAGCCAGGCGTATTATATTTCGGTAACGTCATTTGAATAAATTTCATTTGTTTTCAATGAAGTTTTCAAATTTAATAAACTATTGTAGTATTATGATAATTTAAAAATATTACCGAGGATTGCATTGCATTTTAGAGATATTTAAACCAAGCCATTTATATTTCAATGCCGTCATTTGAATGAAATTCATTTTTTGCGATGAAGTTTTAAGTTTTTAAATATAATAAATCAATGGAGTATTGTGATAATATTTAAAATATTACCGAAGAATGTATCGCACTTCAGAGATGTTTAAATAAAATTGCATTGCAGTTGGAAAGTGTTTCATAATCAATGCTTTACGCATGATTGATCTTTCTTGTTTTATAAAGGGCCAGTACACACACTGACATACATACACACTAATACACACACACTAGCACACACACTAACATACACACACTACCATGCACACACTTATATATACACACACACAACTGACTAGCACACACACTAACATACACACACACTAGCACACACACACTAACATACACACACTACCATGCACACACTTATATGCACACACACACCACTGACTAGCACACACACTTACACACACACTAACATGCACACACACTAACATATATACATTGACATGCACACTAACACACATACCCACTGACATGCACACATCCACTAATATACCCACACACTTATATGCACACACACACTGATATGCACACAAACTTACACACACACACACACACCCTTTCTGGTAGGTCGGACAGTCTGGATCTCAACAACAACAACAACACACACTGACATACACATACACACTGACATACACATATACACACACACTGACATACACATACACACACTCACATACATACTCTAACGCAAGCACACACACAGTGAGAGAAAGAGAGAGAAAGTGATATTTTTGTTTTCGCAAATATCATATTTTATTCCGTTAAAATACATCTGCGGCTGATACCAAACTGATCTGAAGCTGCGCTCAAAAGATGGCGCTCGCTCAAGGTAGAAATAAAGACTTCGACGAAATTTTAGCATGCGAAAACCATTATTGACAGTCCTATTTCCATTTGCATTATCGAGTTATTTATTGATAGTTCAGTTGTCTATAGTAAAATGGTAAAGGATGGGACTAAAATGGTGGAGAGAACATAAAAATATTTTGTGTCCAGTATATGATTTTTCCCCCACATTAATACATTTTGATATTTTGGAAAAAAAGAAAACAATAACACGAACTTGAGATTTCTTATAATAAGTTTTATATTAAAGTGAGGCCTGTAAATACCGGAGTAATAAGGAAATGATACAATAGACTTAAGTATATGTTGACTGATCTGTTATAATTATAAGGGAGTATATTAATGGTTAAACTATTTCCACAGTCTTCATATTGTTTCATGACTATAACGGATTACCTCGCGTTGCTTGGGTCTCAAGTAAGCGCCATTCACATTCCAAATCGAATGTTTCGAAACAAAATATTTACCGTGATCTGTTCTTTTCCATGCACAACTATGCCAACTGCACCATGCGGTCTTAATACCTAACAAACTTCCAAAATAAGCTCTTTTGATACGTCCTAATTAAACACACTGAAAACAATTGAAATCATAAAATAGGAAATACCTCTCCCCCCTTTTGCCTTGATGCCCAGGAGCAGGGCATAGTGCCCAACATAACCTTTGTTGATAAGCGTCCATAATACAGTAACAATTAAATATTAATCGAATAAAATACAAACAAAGTTGTTAGGGTGCTAAGACATTCCAAGGAACCCTTTATACAATGTATTAGATAAATAAGCAAAATATATTATTACTCATATCACTGTTATTACTCATATTAGATAAATAAGCAAAATATATTATTACTCATATTACGTAATAAAGTATGAAGAAAATATTGTTTTCACGAAAATTTTCGAATTCGAGATTTTGATGACAATCTATGTTTTAGGACCTGAACACAATTTGACTATTTTTGGAGAAATGACCGTCTATCTGTCTATGTGTCTGTATGTCTGTGGTGAATTCTTTTATGCACGATAGCGGCCACAAATGTAATTGGTTTTTCCCGAAACTTCATACCCAATTTTGTTATTGAAAAATCTAGAACTAGATAGAATTTTTTAAAATTCGAGCTAAAACTTCGCAATTTATTCGAAAATTTATATTTTTTTAACATTGCGGTACAGGATAATATTAGACATAATTATGCATAAAAGGATTTATTACAGGTCAATAATCACGAGACTTAATAGTTTCAATCTGTGTTGTGAAAAATAGTAGCTATATAATTTTCTTGGTTCGTAACGCCATTACTCCCTCTCGGGGGCAGGGGGGATACATTGTCAAATATTTTATTAATCAAAATATTTTGTTGTCAAGCTCTTTAAAGTGAAGGATAAATCACCAAATTTGGCAACCATTCTTCTAACTGTGAAATCCAAGAATCCCTTGTCTCACGTCATTCTGACGTCATGGACTGTTTTTTTTTCACCTGGCTTTCGAGACAGACGAATGAGGAAACGCCAAAGGGAATATTGGGCGTTCGCAATAATATATACTATCCAGCTCACTGGCACCGAATGACGAAGGGATCAGTTATAAACATTCCAAACTGGTGAAGGAAGAAATTTAAAAATTTGCATGCACGTGGGAATTAACCTATAAGTAATGTGAAAAATCTAAAATCTTAGAATTTTGTTCGAAAAATTATAAATCGTGGAATTTTTTTTCAAATATTCTTTCAGTAATTTTTGCATGTCCTTGAATTTGGTTGATATTATTGCTCATGTATCTTCCGATAGCGAGTGTTTACCCAGATTTCATCGCAAGATACTTATGTGTAGATTCCTTCTACCGTTTTTCCTTACCTCATTGGTTTTTTCCTTTCATTTTTTGTGAATTTTCGTTTACCAATAATTACCATATTGGGCCATGTGATACTATTTTTCTATAAACGTGATCCTACCTCTGTGAGTACTGGTGTTCTGTCACATTTATCCTGACAAAAAATATCTCTATCGCTCTTAAAAAAGGTTGATAGCTATTTCTCAATCTTTATATATTGTGTGCTCGAGGGTTTGATCGGAACTGTTACTGTATTTGTTCTGTGTGGGTCATTCAGATTTTCAGCTATGCCAACAAAAAATGAGCAAACAAAAAACTAAACAAATATATATAAATTGTTTGCTCTTATGTTAGAAGCATTGCTTTTTAAATTTTTTTTTTGATTTCAGACTTTGAAGACCCCATTTTAAAAGATACTGTGAGCATTTCGATAACTTTCAAAATATGTACGTATGTGTATCCGTGTGCACGATAACTGGAAATAATAATTCTCGAAACGTTATAAAGTTGCATTGTCTGATACATAATATAAAAACCTAGAATGAATCATTTTTATTTAATTCATCTAAATAGAATAAAATTATTCAAAGAATTTTTCTTACAGAATAATAATTGCAGGAAAATTATATTCGTCAATGGAGGAAACGAGTTGTTTAAAACACAATGTATTTAAAAAGAATTAAATTGTTTATATTGACACAACTGTCTGTATGACTTTAATTTTGCCAACTTTAATTTTTTAATTTAAAGTGAAAAATAAATTAAATTAATCAAAAGCTCTTTAAAGGTACACCCGTCCATAGTAGCAAATAATATTGGTCCAATTTTAGACCAATATTGTATATCTTAGCATTACATTGAAATATTTCCAATGTAATCCTAATATTGGGCAAATACTGGGGTGAATTTGACCTCCAATAGTGGTTAAATATTTTTATTACAGTACTAAGAGCATACCCGTTCTTCGTACGGTGTATATAATAAAAATAAACTTATAATTCGCAATCATGTGCAAATTCCGTTAAAATATTAAATTTTTTGCTCCTAAAGAGAAGTTTAAGAATATATGTTCTCACTATGAAAAATTATCTTCACGGGAAGATCCGAAGAATAAAACATCCTGACCCCTTTTGTAAGCAAATTTACAACAAAAAGGAATTGAATCAATATATGCAAAATGAAAGCATTAAAATTGTACAGGACCCGTACTACTTATATACACGAATATTAGAAGATATAACCTGTATTAGTACATTAGAAAACTACCCATATTACAATATGAGTCTCAAAAATCTTTGCCAAAATAAGAGAGATGGCGTAATAAATTGAAAATATCAATAATCTCCGTACTCTTTATACCAAAAGGACGTAATTGATTCCAATATATGCCAATATATATCAAAACATATGCCAATATACCTGTTACTACTTATATTCTCGTAGATTAGAAGATATACCCGTGTATTTGTAAAAGATTACTCGTACAATGTACAATATATGAGTTTAAACAATTTTTGTCATAATAAAACAATGGCATAATAACTTGAAAGTATCAATAATTTCTGCATCAATAATCCCCAAAATATCAATAATAATAACGTTTAGACTTGAAGACTGTCATTGATATTATCGAGTCAAAAATGCGATAAGAAAAATCAAATCGTTCTTTTCAAAAAAATATATTTTTATATCCATTTGTTCATTAATCAAATCGAAAAAAATAATAATTAAAATTAACAGACAGATTTAATTTAATTGCGTTTCTGAGCATCATGATATAAGACAGAATCTTCCTCATAAACTGCGAAATTAAATAACCATTTTGATTTCTTTATATTTTTGTTCAGTAAAAGCTTGTGATAAATAAACCATGGAGATAGATTTCCCATTTAATCTTGTTTCCCACAATTCATGTTTTCAAAAATTGACTAATTAGCGCAAAAAAATATCCCACCAAACTCAAAGATAAAGTTTCAATTCACTTTCAAACGATTTTCAAGCTTTTCGTTTGGATAAACCACGGAGTTAGAGGGTAGAACTCCTAGGCAATAGTTGCGTTTTTTTAATAATATCTCGACATCCCCTGGCCTTAGATACTCGAAACTTGAGCTAAATTTATGGGAGGCTATTTCAAGGCTATCCACAAAATTTTATCAAATTCGGTTTAGCCGTTCTCCCGTGATGATTAGACACACGAAAATTTCGTTTTTTACTACTATCTCAAGAACTACTGATCGTAGAAACTCTGAACATGGACTAAATTTTAAATGGGACTATTTTCAGGCTACCCACAAAATTTCATGAAATTCGATTCAGCCGTTCTCCCGTGATGACGGGACAAACAGACATATTTTCAATTTTATTTATATAGACTAGCAGCATACCCGTTCTTCGTACGGAATCTATATAAATAAAAATGAAAATCTGTCTGTCTGTCTGTCTGTCTGTCTGTCTGTCTGTCTGTCTGTCTGTCTGTTTGTCACACCATCACGGGAGAACGGCTGAACCGAATTTGATGAAATTTTGTGGGTAGCCCAGAAATAGCCCCACTTAAAATTATATCCGTGTTTTGAGTTTCTACGACCAGTGGTTCTCGAGATATTAGTAAAAAACGAAATTTTCGTTTGTCTCATCATCACGGAAAAACGGCTGATCCGAATTTAATGAAATTTGGTGAATAGCCTTGAAATATCCCCCCATAAATTTTGTCCAAGTTTCGAGTTTCTAAGACCTGGGGTTGTCGAGATATTAATGAAAAACGGAACTTTTTCCTAGGAGTTCTACTCCCTAACTCCGTGGTTTATCCAAACGAAAAGCTTGAAAATCGTTTGAAAGTGAATTAAAATTTAATCTCTGAGTTTGATGGGAGATTTTTTGCGTTAATTAGTCACTTTCTGAAAACATGAATTGTTTGAAACATGATTTAAAGGGGGAAATCTATCTCCATGGTTCATGGTTTATTTAAAACACGCTTTTACGGAACAATGAGAAGTATAGAGAAATCAAAATCGTTATTTAATTTCGCAGTTTATGTTATAAGACATGACATATTTAACATGTTATAAGATTCTATCTTATATCATGTTACTCAGAAACGCAATTAAATTAAATCTGTCTGTTAACTTTAATAATTATTTTTTCGATTTGAATAATAAATAAATGGATATAAAAATGTATTTTAGAAAAGAACGATTTGATTTTTCTTATAGCATTTTTGACTGGATAATATCAATTACGGTCTTCAGGTTTAAAAATTATTATTATTTATATTTTCGGGGATTATTGATTCAAGGATTATTGATATTTTCAAGTTATTATGCAATTATTTTATTATGACAAAAATTGTTTAAACTCATATATTGTATGTTGTACGAATCTTCTACAAATACACGTGTATATCTTTTAATCTACGAGAATATAAGTAGTGCAGGTATATTGACATATGTTTTGATATATATTGGCATATATTGGAATCAATTACGACCTTCTGGTATAAAGAGTACGGATATTATTGATGTTTTCAATTTATTACGTCATCTTTTTTATTTTGGCAAATATTTTTGAGACGCCTATTGTAATACGGGTAATCTTCTACTAACACATTGGCATATTTTCTGATCTGCGACAATATGATTAGTACGGGGTTGCATATATTCATTCAATTCCTATTTTTTCTTCTGTAAATTTGCTTACAAAAGGGGGCAGGATATTTTATTCTTCAGATCTGATCGTGAAGATAATTTTGCATAGTGAGAACATATATTCTTAAACTTCTCTTTAGGAGCAATAAATTTAATATTTTAACAGAATTTGCACATGATTGCGAACTTTAAGTTTCTTTAAATTATACACTCCGTACGAATAACGGGTGTGGTGTTAGTGGTTAATAAATTTTAACATTTTAGGAGGATATATCATGTTGCTCGGCATCGCAATTAAATTAAATGTGTTTGTTAATGTTTTTATTATTTTTTTTCGATTTAAATAATAAATAAATGGATAAATGGATATAAAAGTATATCTTATGAATGGACGGTTTGATTTTTCTTTTAATTATATTAATTGCTGACTGCGTACATCAATTTCATTTATTTTGGCAAAGAGTTTTCAAGCTTATATCGTATTTAGCTACTAAACTCATATATTGTGTTTAGCCAATAAATTCATATAGCCGATTGTTGAAACAGAAAAAGAGTAGAGCGGGTATATCTTCTAATACAATTGTAGTGTTTTCATTTAGTATATTGAAACGGGATAAGAATGTTTCATTCAGATCTGCAAATTCAAAGCTACGAATTTGGAGGGATATCGCTAATTTGACAACTTTTCTTAAACTTTGCCAAATTGAGGGAAATGTCGCCAAATTGATGTAAACGACACACAAACAGCTGCCATAAACCTTCAGGTTGGTCGTGTGGTTTGGGTCTTCTACATATCAATGAAATTTTTTTTTGTTTTGTTAGAAGAGAGTACTGAAATGATGTTTGGTTAGCATTTATCTGTCAGACCAACCATCCTACTTAGTAATACATTTAGCGAATTTTTAAAATGTCACCAAATTGATAAAAATGTTTTCAAATCTATAAGAATATCTTGAAATTGATAAAATTGCGCTACATAAATGATATTAATTGTTTTTTGTTAGGGGATAGTATTGTGATGATATTTCGTCAATTTGTCGCAAAGTGGAACTGTCAGTTCTACAGTCCCACTTGGCGATAAATTTGGCGATTTTTTAAAATGTCGCTAATTTGACGAAACTGTCGCCAAATGTTCCATAGAAATATAACTATTTAGACGATATTTTTTCTACCAATTTATTTGAAGCAAACGATATCATGTCGCTTAGCAACGGATTTAAATCCAATGTGTTTATGCGGCAGACGGTTTTTATTAAATCCTTTCCGATTTGAATAATGAAGATATGTATATAAAATAAATTTCATTTCCATTTCATTTTAGACTGGATAATATCAATTATACTCTTCAGGTTTAAACATTATTATTATTGATATTTTCCGGAATTATTGATTCAGGGATTATTGATATTTTTAAGTTATTACGGCATTGTTTTATTGCGGCAAAAATTGCTGACACACGCATATTGTACGTTGTACGAGTAATCTTCTAGGAATGCACGGGTATATCTTCTAACCTACGAGAATATAAGTAGTACAGGTATATTGGCATATATTTTGACATATATTGGCATATATATTGGAATCAAGTACAGTCTTCTGGTATGAAGATTAAGGAGATTAATTATATATTCAATTTATTACGTCGTCTGTTGTATTTTACCAAAAAACATTTGTGACTCATATTGCAAAACGGGTAATCTTCTACTAATAATCGGACATTATAAGTAGTACGTGTATATCTTCCCATATAATTTTAGCACTTTAATTTTGACATATATTGGAATAAATGACTGTCTTCAGATTTAAAGATTACGGGTTTATTGGTATTTTCAATTTATACATGTAATCTACTAATACAGGTTATATTTTCTAATATTCGCGTATATAATTAGTACGGGTCCCATACAATTTTAACGCTTTTATTTTGCATATATTGTTTCAATTCCATATTTTTTTTTATATTTGCTTACATAAGGGGTCTAAGATGTTTTATTCTTCAGATATGTCCATGAAGATAATTTTATATAGCGAGAACAGAGATTCTTAAACTTCTTTTTAGGAGCATTATATTAAATATTTTAACAGAATATTTTTATTAAACATGTCATTTAGTATACTATAAGAATTTGGGCATGATTATGAATTTCAAGTTTCTTTATATTATATACTCTTTACTTATTTATACTTTATACTTATTTCTTTATACTATATAATATAAAGAAACTTATAGTTCGCAATCATGTGCAAATTCTGTTAAAATATTAAATTTATTGCTCCTAAAGAGAAGTTTAAGAATATCTGTTCTCACTATGCAAAATTATCTTCATGGGCAGATCTAAAGAATAAAACATCCTGGCCCCTTTTGTAAGCAAATTTACAAAAAAAAAAGGAATTTTATCAATATATGCAACCCCGTACTACTTATATTGTCGCAGATTAGAAAATATGCCAGTGTGCTAGTAGAAGATTAACCGTATTACAATATGAGTCTCAAAAATATTTGCCAAAATGAAAGAGATGACGTAATAAATTGGAAATATCAATAATCACCGTAATCTTTATACCAGAAGGCGTAATTGATTCCAATATATGCCAATATATAACAAAATATATGCCAATATACCTGTACTACTTATATTCTCATAGATTAGAAGATATAATGCATTTGTAGAAGATTACTCGTACAAAGTACTATATATGAGTTTCAACAATTTTCGTCATAATAAAACAATGGCATAATAACTTGAAAATATCATAATCCCTGAATCAACAGTCCCCGAAAATATCAATTATAAGAATGTTTAAACCTGAAGACCGTAATTGATATTATCCAGTCAAAAATGCAATGTCAATGACATTTATTTTATATACATATCTTTATTATTCAAATCGGAAAAGATTTAATATAAAATCGTATGCCGCATAACACATTGGATCCGTTGCTAAGCGACATATCATCTAAGCGACATGGAAATCATATCGTCTGAATAATGCGATCTCCATGGAAGGTTTGGCGACATTTTAGTCAATTTAGCGATAACTTAAAAAATCGCCAAATTTATCGCCAAGTGGGACTGCAGAACAGATAGACCCATTTTGCGACAAATTGACGAAACATCATCACAATACTATCCCATAACAAAATACAATTATTTTCATTTATTAAGCGGATTTTATCAATTCCAAGATATTTTTATGGACTCACAAATACTTTTATCAATTTCGTGATTTTAAAAAAATTTGTTAAATGTGTTACTACGTAGGATGGAAGGATTGATCGACAAATACTACCGAAACATCATTTCAGTACTCTATTCTAAAAAACAAATCAGTGATTTGCGCCAATTTTATAAATTTGGAAACTTTTCCGCTAATTTGGTAAAGTTTAAGAGAAGTTACCAATTTATTTAGCGATATTCCGCTAAATTCGTAGCTCTGAATTTGCAGATCTGAAGAATAAAATATCCTGATCCCGTTTGTATATACTAAATGAAAACACTAAAATTGTATTGTAAGATACACCTTCTAATCTTTTACTGCTTCAACAATCGGCTAAATGAATTTATTGGGTAAACACAATATATGAGTTTATTAGCTAAACACAATATATGAGCTGGAAACCACTTTGCTAAAATAAATGAAAGTCATGTACGCGGTCGGCAATTTATATAATTAAAAGAACAATCGAACCGTTCATTTAAAAATATATTTTTACATCCATTTATTTATTATTCAAATAGAAAAAATAATAATAAATATTAACAACACATTTAATTTCATTCCGTTGCCGAGCAACATGATATAAGATAGAATCTTCTTCATAAAATGCAAAATTTAATAGCCATTTTTATTTCTTTATACTTTTCATTTTTCAGTAAAAGCTTGTATAATATAAACCAAGGAGATAGATTTACCATTTAAATCATGTTTCAAACAATTGATGTTTTCAGAAAGTGACTAATTAGTGCAAAAAATCTACCCCCAAACTCTGAGATACAGTTTTAATTCACTTTCAAACGATTTTCAATCTTTTCGTTTGGATAAACCACGGAGTCAGAGAGGAGAACTCCTAAGAAAAAGTTTCGTTTTTCATTAATATCTCGACAACCCCTGGTCTTAGATACTCAAAACTTGGGCTAAATTTATGGGGGGCTATTTAAAGGCTATCCACAAAATTTCCTCAAATTCGATTCAGCCGTTCTCCCGTGATGATTAGACAAACGAAAATATCGTTTTTTACTAATATCTCGAGAACCACTGCTTGTAGAAACTCCATATATGGACTAAATTTTAAGTGGGACTATTTCCAGGCTACCCACAAAATTTCATCAAATTCGGTTCAGCCGTTCTCCCGTGATGATGGGACAAACAGACAGACAGACAGATTTTCATTTTTATTTATACAGATAAAGTCAATATTAGTGTTACATTGGAAATATTTCCCGTGAAACGCCAATATTGGCGTAATATTGTCCCAATATTGTCCCAAAATTTTAAGCCAATATTGGTTCAATTCCGTCAAAATGTCCACCTTTTCATAGTGGTCCAATGTATTTTAATATATTGACTGCCAGTATTGGATTGCTATTAAGGATGGAAATAAAGGGGATAGTAAGAACTTCATGCTGGAAAAACACCAAAATATTTTGAGACATTAATTCAAATGGCGCTGGAATGATATAAGTCCCACTGCACTATATAGATTTTTATAACAAAATGTCCGTACTGGAACTAACTAATATTGATTTAAATTTTTAACTTTGTACAAAAAATAATCAATGCAGTATTTTTTGTCCGTGCTTTTGCATCACTTTGTTTACTTCCAATTGAAATATCTTCTAAACTATAAAAGATAATAAATAGTAAGCAACAAAAATGTTCATTAATAAATTTAGGTTCAAGATCAATAATTGATGTTTACAAAGCTCTTTTAGTTTTCGAGGAATCGTTTTACCAATTTCATGAAGATTGAAATTTTTCTTTTTCTCTAGATTTAATGTGTTTATCTTAAAAATACAAGGTGCTAACTATGAACTATAAGAAGAAATTTGTAGCCCTTGGAATGTCTTACAAGAATATGTAATTGGATTTCGAATCAAGTTCTTAGTTTTTGAAGTCTAGTGGTTATAATTTTAATATTTTAATTAATTTGAGTTATTGTGATAAGAAAATTTCGATATTTTAATATTTTGAACTGTTTTAAAGTGTCGGAAGAAGACAATCGACCACCAATCTTATTCACACACCACCATTTCAGCTCCATCGAACTGGGGCAAAAGCTGATTTTATTCCTTTTTTGACCCTCTTCGTGAAACACTGTGTATAATAAACACTTCGCCAGACTACGCCTTCCTGTCGTGTCAAATGAGAACAGATGGGAATATACTAACAAGAGCAACTATATTCTCAAATCATTATGGAATTTTCATGATTTTCATATATACGAGTTTTATTTCCTTTTCTCTAACTGCATGATTAACATTGTATGTTTAACTTTATGCCAACTTTATTGATTTTTAAAATAAGAATAGTTTTCGTTGTACATCTAACAATGAAAATGAACATAGCTTATAACAATATACTTATATATTTATATTTCTTTAATTCTGATAATAAATATGATACAAATAGATAATAAAACTACCGAAAATGGATGCATGAGAAAGTCAAGTGGAGCCTATTTTAATATTGTGAGAAAATTAAATGTGAAACATGTGGAACTTGGAAATTTGAAACTTCTTACAACATTTTGCCACAAAAAACTCAACATATTTTATAATAGATAATGTTGAAAATAGTAGACCTCCCTGGAATATGTATTTTTCCGCCAAAATAAAAAGTTATCGACAAATTTCATTTTGTTTCCCCAAAGAAAAAAGAGTGTTAAATTTTCTCAATTTAGACGATTCCAAAATGGTGCACCGCTGTTCCCAATGCATTCCAGACAGAAGGAAAAAGAGGTGAATATTATAATACAAAATTTTGTGCATGGAAACCATAAATTGCATTTTCTATCTTCTATTTGCATAATCGATATATGGTAATTCCAGCGATACATATTTGCGGTTTAGCTGTCTACAGAAAATATTAAAAGGCAATTTTGAAAATGGCTGAAAAGTGCAAAAATGCATTTATGATATGTATGCTATGTGTCCAGTAATCAAACAATTGACATTAATCTAATAGAGCGTGTGGAATTGTAGACATTAGTACAATTTGAAACTTTACGTTTTCTCATTACTACTTTCTTTATATACATATAATGTATAAGGAAAGTATTGTGACGGTGTCGAAAATTCGAACTCGAGTTTTCGACGGAAGAACACGTTTCAGGCATCCCTGAACGCGAATCAGGCGTTTTTGAGAGGATGTATGTGTGTGTTTGTGTGAAAGTATGTGTATGTGTGTGTGTCAGTGAGACTGTGAAGACAATAACTGACGAATGAATGGAGCGAATCGAACAAAATTTGGTACAAAAATTACAATCCATGAATACTTGAAGTTAATTGTTTTTATTCGCAATCGGATGTTCAGACTCCCCCCCCCCCTAAATTTTCGAGTAAAATTTTGAGAAAATCATAAAAAAATTAAAACATTTTATAAAGTTAGGTAAATAGTCATTTCTTATGTAATTTTTCATTAGAAAACGATTGACGTAAATTTTAGAATGCTAACATAAACCATTCTTGAGATATTGCATATTTTTCAAATAATTTTATCAAAAAATCCCATAAATTAAAAAAAAATATTAACTATTGAGAAACATGTTCACTTTTCACATGTAATATCATGCGATAAATTTGGTGACACCCCTCTCGCGGATCTAGCTCGTTCCATTCATAAGAAAAGATACTTTGAGCAATACTTTTGTATTTAAATGACAATAGTCATTTTTCTGCTATAAGAATAACTTATTTCTACGTTCATAACGCTTGGTGAGATTTTGGCAACGAATTTGGCTGAATGTCGCCAACTTGGCGACTTTTTAATGCTGCCAAATTAACAAAAATCTCGCCAAATGGATAAAAATGACACTAAATCAATGAAAATGACTACTAATTGACGAAAATTCAATATCTTGGAAAGAATATAAGTATCTATTATAAGAATAATCTTTTTTGTTTTTTTACTGTAACAGTAGTAAATGCATTACATTATATAAGGAAAGTCATGTGCTGCCCACATCAGATTTTTTTTTATTAATAGTATTTGCAAAATACTTCTGTAAATTAAAATTATTATTTCCAGTTGGAACAGATATTGTATTATGTCTTGGTCAGGAGAGCACGCTTTATTGCTCTGTACTGTGCATGATCCTCTGCAACTCTGTCTGAAAAATTTGAAAATAAATTGCTAGCATTTTTAAAGGGAAAATAGTTTCTTTTACATTGTTTATTTTAGAACATTAATATTTCCAGATATATGAATTTAGCATTACAACAATTTTCTTATATTTATTCTCAAGTTTTGACATTTCAAACAATAAGTCATAAGTTTCACAACACATCTCAGAAGTTCTATAGCATTTGAAAATCTGAAGCCGGAGGATGTTGATGACTCTTAGCTTGGATACTATATTTTTAATTCTATCAATCGAGTCTATTACATTAATAATTTTCACAAAGCGACAATAATTGTCAAAGAAACTGTATTTAACTCCCTAAATTTTTTTTATCAATTTGCATTATTTTTATCAATTTGGCGACATTTTCATATTTTTAGGCGTTGTTTTTGAGAATTTGACAACACTTAGAAAAGTCTCCAAGTTAGCGAAGGTTTAACAAATCCTTTGCTAAAATTTTTGCCAAGTTTTACGGAACGACAGACAGGATGAAAGAGAGATGAATGAAGGGGAGGGCTTTCTTATACGCATAGTGATTATTTAGTTTTTCGAAAGTAGCTTTATATCTGGAACGAAATTAATACATCAAGGGGAAAAAAATAAAAAATTAATTTGAGTCTCTAGGGAAAGTCATGTGTTGCTCACTTCAGATTTTTCTACGCTTTATACATAAAAGTAATTTGTTCAACTTTTGAGTCAGAGTCAAATCTTTAATCAAAATATACTTTGGCGATCATTGAAAATAATAGCAGTAATAATTATGCATCATCATTTGTTACAGTTACGTGCTTCTCATTGTCAACATTTGTTAATTTTTAAATGCATTTTACTAATTGAGTTGACGTAAAATATGCCATTTAAACTTTGTGAGTTGTACAGTTCTGCAATCTGCATTACAGCATAGTTATGGCAATGTAATCCAAGGAAAGTTGGTACGATCTCCCTACCCCCACCCGAGATATGAATATTAAAAGAAAGTACCTACAGTTGCTGCCACCACTCCTTCACAAATTTCTTGTTCTTCGAGTTTCTCCGCTTTTTACCGCAAAAACTATAGCATACAAAAATATAAAATTTGGTACACTTGTAGACAAAGGTTTGCGAAGTACGTCGAAATAAATTGATTTTTGTTATATATTGTAGTTTAAGAAATATTTAATATCAAAGCCAAAGACAAAGCAAGACCACGAATTTTTGCAAGCAGGTACATAGTTGAATTTTTGCAGGACGAAGCCTTTTTAACACTTTACAATAAAGTTGAAAAGTGTTTATGACTTTGTTCATTCTGTCTGTCTGTCTGTCTGTCCGTTAGCACGATAACTGCCGTAAAAATGACTTAATCAAAATGAAATTTTAGTATGTTGTTCAGACGGTCTGTAGAACCTATGGGAATATAAATGAATAACATCACCCAATTAGCTTTGGATTGAACCCGGGTCGAAAAAATGAAATACATTGAGCCCTATGGGAACTAATTTTTCAAACATTTTTTAAGCGGATTTAAAATTCACATATTGCTTCGAAAATTTTAGGTAATATTCAAATTGTTCCATAAAATATATAAAAAAAAAATTCAGCGAAATATATTCAGTAGTTTTTTAAATAAAAATTAAAATAATAATTACACCTCTTATATGAAACGATCACGTGACCATGATATGAAACGATCACATGACCATGATATGAACGATCACATGATCCACTTCAAAATGATATATGGCATCCATCTTGTTTCAAAATCGTGATTTTTTTAAGTTCTTTTTAATTCATATTTAGTGTTGTATCCGTCCTAAAACTACTTTATTTTTGCTTAAATTCTGTGCATCTACATACTGAAACAACGCAATGACAATATATTTAAGTTTAAATGCTCATCTAAATTTGATTATTTCTACAACTAAGCCTATTTTTCACCTATGTAAAATGTAAACAGCAAAATATGTAGAATGATTTGTATTAGAATTCCTGTATTTTTTTAACACAAAATAATTTAGTCCATGGAGTCTGCATGGCTGATATGAATGAAATATTAATTGATTTTATAAAGAGAAGGACGATTTTTTTCGATGAAGTTTTAAGCATAGAGTTTAATTATTTGTAGCTCCATGGTCTTAAATAAAATGTTTAAATAAAATTAATTATTATAGTATTGTCATAAATGAAATGAATGGAAGAAAGTTGTGAATGAAATCCTGTTTTTATAGAGAGATCCAGGCGTGTTATTTTTTCTATGACGTCATTTGAATGAATGTCAGTTGTTTTCGATGAAGTTTTCAAATATAATAAATTATCGTAGTATTATGATAATTCTAAAACTATTTCCGAGGAATGTATAACATTTTAGAGATGTTTAAACCAGGCAATTTATATTTCAATGCCGTCATTTGAATGAAGTTCATTTTTTTCGATGAAGGTTTAAGTTTTCAAATATAATAAATTAATGCAGTATTGTGATAAGTTTCAAAATATTACCGAGGAATGTATTGCATTTTAGACTTGTTTAAATAAAATTGCATTGAAGTTGGAAAGTGTTTCATAATCAATGCTTTAAGCATGATTGATCTTTCTTGTTTTAATTTCGATGTAGTTTACTAGATATTTTATTTTTTATGCACTTCTGAATTAGAAAATATTCTTTCGTATCGGCATGTCCATCGATTATTTTTGTCTCGTACCGCAAAGTCTATAGCACACAAAAATGTGAAATTTGGAACATTTATAGAGAAATAATAGGATAACACAACGAAATAAACCGTTTACCGATTTAAATTTTAGTTTGGCTTGAAATAGCTCGCGAAGACGAAGTCTCCCGAATCGCGAAGCAAGTTACGGAAGTTGAAGAAGCGAAACGAGCAGGAAGCAGAGCCCACAAGTTTTATAAAATATTTTAAAATAACCTCATTTTTAACCTTAAAAGTTCACAATTTTAAATAGGAGAAACCCTCGGATCCCCAATTTATGTATCGATAGCAGTACCCGTGCAGTTCGAAATATTTCTTTCAAAATAACCCTACTATAAGTATGCAAAGATTCAGTCATCGAAGGTACCGGGTGGATTCTGGAGGGTCTGGAAAGACACACACATATTAAATAACTGTTGGTGTAGATATTATCTGAAGCAAAAGTCGTTTGTTAGACACATCAGATATTTTTGAATAAATCATCTTCACTTTGAGAAAAATTAGAAACCACATGTTTAACTCTAAATCATAAATTAATTCCCAATCCTTAAGCAAATGAATTAGTTTAGCAACGAGCAAATGTATTTGCACCAATTATCTTATCTTACAAATGTTAGGCAATCCGAAGTTAATGATGTGCATACTCATTCCAGAAATTGTATTACACTCATTTAGTCGATTGATTTCGTCATGAATTAAGAGAGGAATTCCAAAGTGCTAAGTCTCAGATTATAATTTCACAGTTGACTTGCGATAACACTGCTTGACATAATAGGTCACCATTGCCAAAGAATTCCACATGGAGTCATACAATCACACACCATGGAGCCACTTTTCCTACAATGTATAATATTGTTACGAACGTGCAAAATGCTCTGACTGGAGTCATTTTTGAAAACCAGACGGTTAAAACACCCATACACGCGACCTTCCCTATGGCATGTGAATCCAGGGTTGCCATATGCTTATGTTCGGAAAAGGATTGCCTGATTTGGCTATTTATCGCCAATTCAGAGAAATTTGGTGATTTTTCGAAGGTTCGAGAAACACCTCGAAATAACCAGTATTCTACGAGATATGAGCGATTTCTAGAAGTTTCTATTGAAAGTCTATAAAAGGAGTCACCACTCAGTTGGAGAACGGTGGACGTGATACCAGCTACATTGAGATGTGGTATTCGTCATTGTTTTGAAAATAGCAGTGGCTGTTTTGTGAAATGAAATACGTCAATGTTTCGAGAATAATAACGGTTATTTTGTGAAATTAGTGGAGCATTTAAGTGCTGTTTCACTGTATATTGTTTCCGTTGACGCTGTATTTGGGAATAAACGTGTTAGTTTTCCAGAAATTTAGACTTATTCTTCTATCCTAAGCGCACATCCACCATACGTCGCAACAATATATGTGTTGTGATAGGGTCAAAATTGTGACTCTTGGATTTTGAAGGATTTATGCGTTTTGAGGATCCCTCATTGCTAATCAGTGATGTCTGTCCGTCTGTAGACACTATATATCTTGAACAAATTGATAAAAAGAAGAAAATTTGATTTCTGAATGGTTGGTTGGTGTCGTATCCCTAACATATTTATTAAGGAAGAATGCATTTTTATCAATCAATGAAATGTTAAGTCTTGTGATTTATGGAATAAAGGAACAAGGATAAACCCACGTGCATTTTGCGAAAAGTAATTGTAGTGTGAACCTATGATGCATATCTTCTTTTGTTAACTGAGACTCAGATATAACATTCTATTGTAGTTGTTCTTCTTGGATTTTAATGCATATGAATATTCAAGCGTTTATGTCATATTCCCAAATTAGGTACATTGACATTGTAATTAAATACCTGATTTTTCATTAATTAGGGTAGCAATTTTATCACGGGAACAATGTGCAAAATTTGCTGTGCTATCTAGGAATAAATCGCGAAAATTTCGCGGACGAGTATTTACACTAACATTTAAAAATAAAATGTCGACAAGTTATGTAGAAATAATAGAAATAATTACTACATAACTCAATAAGCATTACATAATATATTTTTAAAGTTTATGTTTACATTTATAAACCATTCAAATTCTTCCGATGTTATCAACGCCGTTACGTGAGATTAAGATTTTTATGTAATCGAACGACCTTTTGATACATTATAGTGTGCATACACAGATTTTCTTCTTTAATGCAGCGCCTGTTGTCAGGGCCGGAATAAGATTCTCTGGGGCCCCAAGCCCAGAAGATTTTGATGCCTCTTGATAGAAGGGATGGGGTGGGGCGGGAGATTATAAGTCTCTCATTCGCCGAGAAAAATACCATATATTCTCCATAGGGTCTATATTGAAAAACATAAATCTGTACTGTAATCTTTTTTCGATCGTCGAACGTCCTTTCAAAAATCCTGCCAACGCCCCTAGGTATATATCTGTATCAAAATGCTTCTAAGTCAGGGACGGAAAAATTGTATCTGAACATGGCATTTAAATCAAAATTATATTAAACTTTGAGGATGACAAAAATAATTGGATCCATGTTTCCCAAATCGTAAAGACGACTGTGGGGACCCTTGAGTGCCCACAATTGAAGTGTATATCATGATATTCAGTACTTTTCTTTTGTATAACACCAAATTGCCAATTTTTTAAAGAAATGGCAACATAATGCAAATGATTTATCGTTGCCAAGTTGGGCGATTATTTTAGTATTTTAAAAAAATGTATTTACTTAATATAACTGTGAGACCAGAAATAGATCTCACACCAGTTATTGTGAGACAGTTTTATGTACATTATTTATTATGTCTGAAACATCAGACAATGCCTTCAGTCTCAATGACGCCAAGGTTTACAGCATGTGGACCCAAAGGTCAGATAAAATCATAAATTTAGCAGTGTTAAGTCAAGAAGGGGTCAAAGGACTCTTGTGAAAATGTGATGTAAGGACATTGGAGAAAAAGGCTGGCCAATGGAGAAGATGCTTGTGGCGTCGCTGTGAAGGCTGCCAATCAGAGCAGAGGAGGAATGTTGAAAGCCTAGACCATCGGCCTTATCCTAGGACATACAGCAGCAATGTGGGCGGCCGGAAGCAAAAGAGGAGTGGCAGACCTGAAGCAAAACAGCCACAACCTATGACATAAGAACGACCAGAGAAAACAGATATGGAGATAGAATGACTTGAGAACGTTGAGATAGAACGACAATACAGAAGGAATTTAAGAGGCACTACACTTGAGAAAGAACGACTAGATATGTAGACTAAGAGAATGACATAAATACGAGTGTTCGTTATTAACACCTAGCCAACAGTACAATATGATCGGCGAATTACGTGTGAGTGAATAATACTTCGAGTTAATTCCAGTAAAATGAGCGACATTAAGTACGTGCTGGTGAACAAGCCAAGACAGCCTTGAAGGTATGTGTTCCTCAAATATGGTACCAGGTCTTAAATACATTTTATGTATTTTTAATAATGGTCTCACATTGTCTCTCTCCGCCGAAATAATATGAATAATTGTGTAATGAATTCTTTAGGCACTTTATGTCGCTAATAAATGATTTACTGTTAAAGTTAAAATGGTGCAATCAATTTAGTGTTATATTAATTAATATTCTTTTACAGAACTCGCGCGAAAGATAAATAATTGGAGGGTTATCAGAAGCAAAACAATGCAATGTATAATTTAATAAGTACCTCGAATACGATCAATTTACGGCCATGTTTATATATGCTTAAAATAATTAATCTAAAATTCCAAGTTTAAGTTCTATTATTCTTTTTGTACACCACAATAACAAGGCACGTTTTAAACATCTCTGAACTTGACTCGACCGTTTTTAAAGTCTATGAGTCTGCGGATGCGGTATCTTATTGAAGAATAGAGCGCATTGAAATGTTTGGTATGATTATTACAATAAAGAATACTGGAAACCTATTGATTTTCAATGCAAGCAATGTTCGGAAGACGCTCAAATGTTCAATGAATTAAAAAAATATTTAAAAATTAGGACACTGACTAATAATTAATAAATAATCATTTCATACATAATGTTTTTCATGAGAACACGAATAACACATACTTGAGAACGCAATCTTGATCAGTTTTCGAGATATTGTATGTTTATCGAATAAATTTATCAAAATATTACATAAAATTAAAAAGTATTGTATTCAAAGTATTGTTGTCAAAGTATTGTATTAAAAAATAAGTAGTAAGTATTGTCAATTATATTCACTTTCCTTATACAATATTATGTGATAAAGCTGATAGCATCATTCTCATGGATGTAGTTCTTTCTATTCACGAAAGAAGATACTTTTTGCAATAGTTTTGTATTTTGACGCCAAGCGATACACTAATAGTCAGTTATTTCGCGGAATAATACTTAAAAGTCCATTGCACCTTGATGTGGATTTTTCACGTGAGTATTGAGAAATAATTCTTTTCTGGTTAATAAATTTAACAAAAGTGGCAAGTTTAAATCTATGTGGCATCAGTTTAATCCTGATATAGCTCTGTGGCGATTGAGCGTCGCCTGTCCCGAACTCGGAACCATGTGCTTACAAGCCCGACATTATAATCATAAAACAAAAGCTAGTTTTACCTCCGTTCTTATAATTCGGTACAGGTTCCAAGCATCTTTGATCAGATGTCTTTGCTGCCGCACACTTCCTCACCTGATGAGAAGGCCTCGGTCTAATTTCGGCGAGGAGGGTTGCAGCTGAGAAAATCCTCGCGTGTTCCCCCGAAATGCAGTTGAGGGGCTGAAGGCCGGGAGACGTGTTGCCTCGGGCGTGACGTCAGTCGTTGTCAACCAGGAAGGGAGTGGCAAGGTCTCTGACTCCGTGTGGTGCTGCCATCTCGTGTTGAGAGGTGAGATCGTTGCGAGAGAAGGGTTGCGTGCTTCAAACGTCCAGTCCTCATTGTGGCGATTGAGCGTCGCCTGTCCCGAGCCAGGGCCGAACTCGGGACCATGTGCTTACAAGACCGACATTATAATCATAGAGCAAAAGCTAGCTTCGGCTCCGTTCTTATAATTCGGGTACAGGTTCCAAACATCTTTGATCAGATGTCTTTGCTGCCGCAGCTCTATGCACATTTGGCGGCTGTATATAGGATAATTAGACAGTTGTTTACAGTAGACAATAAACATTTATTTCATTGCTCAATGTACAATTCAAAGCTAAAAATATTGTGCCGTGTGTCTTATCTTGTCCTTCATTATTTTGCAGTAAAAGATTTAAAGTTATTTCATATTTTAGAGAAATTCATGTGTTGGTCATATCAAATTTTCATTTTTTATTTTATTTGGTTCTTTCCAGTTTCTGTTAAGATTTTAAGGTAAGAGAAAATAAGGGACTGACTAAAGGGTCGTTGAGGAATGCCCGCTGAAAAAGGCCCAAAAATAATTTATTTTATAAAAATGCATAATGGGGGGGTCCCAAAATGATTTAGTTCATAAAATTGAGTAATATGGAATCCTGAAAACTCATTACCGCTTAGAACCAAGATAGTAATTTCCCTGCTTAAATAATTCCTAATACTGTTTGGATATAAACCAAAATCTGATCAGCAGCAAAGTAATTTATTGCTCCAATCTCTACTATTTTTTACAATACAAAAAGAGAAAACTGATCTAACAAGCACTCGGACCATTAATATTGCGATACCTCTTCTGTTTATGGTATCAATTATTCTGCAATTTAAATTAACAGATTTAGGTACAGGCTATATCTGAATAAAAACAATTCTAGAGAAACAATGTCTTAGATAAAATTCAATAAATGAATAAAATTAAATTTATTTTGTAATCCATTTCCTGAGGTTTCTTAGAAAATATGAAATTTGTAAAAATAATAACATGACTAAATTAAAAAAATAATAATTAAAATCTGTTTTTCTTTTATCGGCAATAAATCCATAAGATCAAAATAAATGCATTTTCATTAGTTCTTTTCAATAGACATAACTAGAAGTTTAAGCAGCTTTGTCATTTACATGTTCTGCGCTCATTTAAAAAAAATTAAATTTGGATATTATTTCATCATTTACAACGACCAGTTTTTATTTAAATTTCTTGTGACCACAGTCATTTTAGTGTCTCTAGCCCAAAGACCACCTGGCCCCAATGTTTAATGCAACTTGTCAAAGGACTTCCGGTGCTCCGGGGCCCCCATGCCACATTATTAACCACGTGTAATTTTTATAAAGGAATATAATGAAATTGTGGTTGGAAAGGACGTCAAGAATGATGAGAGCCCAAAAATATATAATTGGTATAACCAAGCTCACAAAATGTAGTACAGGTTCCAGAATTTTTCCAGAAGAAGTGCAGTACAGCCGATGTTGGAAAATTCACTGCCCTCAGTTCTATTTTAAACATCTCATCCTAGAACTTGGAACATGATTTCTACTCTAGTAACCTCTACCAGTAGTCTAACTCCACGTAGAGAGCCTGGATAGGGATTTCTATCGAGCCTCTCCAGCCTAACCTAGAAAACTCACCACAACAGAAAAGAAGAATACCTCTCTAGACACACCGAATTCCCAAATTTTTTGTTCTTTTTATTGCTTTGTGAGGTAACAGAAGGAGAAGACAGTGTCGTAAAAGTGATAACAAGCATAAGATATCTGATGTGGGCAATACATGACTTCTCTTATATAAAGCAATGAATTTTCCACTTTTACAGTTAAAAAAAAATAGGTAGTAGATACTTATATTCTTTCCAAGATATTGAATTTTCGTCAATTAGGCGTCATTTTCATTGATTTAGCGTCATTTTTATTCATTTGGCGAGGTTTTCGTTAATTTGGCTACATTTAAAAAACCCGCCAAGTTGGCGACATTCCGTCAAAATCTCGCCAAGCGTTATAGATGGAGAAATAAATTATTCTTATAGCAGATAAATGACTAATGATGTTCAAATACAACAGTATTACTCAAAGTATATTTTCTCATGAATGGAACGATTTATATCTCGTGGATCTAGCTAGATCCATGAGAATGAAGTCACCGAATTTATCCCATGATATTACACATGAAAAGTGAACATGTTTAACAGTTAATAAAAATATCCCATAAATTAAAAAAATATATATTAATTTATTTGAAAAATGTGCAATATCTCGAGAACGATTCATGCTAGCTTTCTAAAATTTATGTCAATCGTTTTCTAAGGAAAAACTACATAATATATGTCTAGTTACGTAACTTTAAATATTTTGATTTTTTGATGATTTTTTCAAAATTTCACTCAAAAATTTAGGTGGTTCTGAACATTCAATTGCCTTTAAAACAATAGGCTTCCAGTATTCACGGATTGTAATTTTTGTACAAAATTTCATTCGAATCGCTCCATTCGATCGTGAGATATCGTCTCCACAGGCTCACTGACACACACACACACAGACATCATCTCAAAAATGTTCGATTAGTGATCAGGGATGCTTGAAACGTGCTCTCCCGTCGAAAACTCGAATTCGAATTTCCGATCCCTTCACAATACTTTCCTTATACATTGTACTATGTTTATAATTAAAGTAATAATTCTAGTAATGAAGATTAAAAATCTGTGCATATAGACCAAAATGCAGGGCCTGCGTCGTGCAAGCTCTCTAGGGGCCGCTGTCCTAAGGACTCAAAATTTGCCATATTTTTTTTTTAATATGAATGAAAATGTCGGTGACAAGTAAGAAGATCTCAGAAAATTATTCAATATCGCAGAAACTGGGCGTCCACACAGATACCTTACACCTTCTGTTGGCGGACGGTTTAGGTCGAACAACAATATCACTGAAAAGTTAATGTCATATAATCCAGTTTCACATTGCCACTTGTCTAAAATATTTATTTTAAACAGTGTAAGTAAATATTCAAATGTTTAACAGGAGACCCCTCCCCCAATTACAATCATGCCCTAGTCCCTATCTACTGTAAGTTAGGCCCAGCCAACTATGTTCTGTGAAAAGAACCATGTTCTGTTTGAGAACGGGAAATTGTACTTATAAAGAATTATGTAGCACAAAAGCTTTAAGCATAATATTGCCACTGAAGACAAAATCATACTGCATAATAATGAAAAATGTTGTTTGCCTTAGTTTTAGTGGGAGCAGGGATTCGTTTTATTTTCTGTGAAGTAAGAACTAAACAATCTGATGTGGGCAGCACATGACTTTCCTTATATAATGCAATGAATTTACTACTTTTACAGTAAAAACTAAATAGGTTATTCTTATAGTAGAAAATTATATTCTTTCCAAAATATTGAATTATCGTCAATGAGTAGTCATTTTCATTGATTTAGTGCCATTTTTATGCATTTGGCGAGATTTTCGTTAATTTGGCAATATTAAAAAAATCACCAAATTGGCGACATTCCGCCAAATTCGTCGCCAAAATCTTGCCAGGCATTATGGATGGAGAAATAAGTTATTCTTATAGCAGATAAATAACTATTGGCGTTCAAATACAAAATTCTTATAGCAGATAAATAACTATTGGCGTCCAAATACAAATACCGGGTGGTCAGAATTAAAACACCCCTACTCTGAGCTCTCTATACATCGAACTACTCAGTGTAAAAGCTCCAAAATTGTTGAACCTACTATTCAAGACATGGGGAAAGGGATTACGCGAAAAAAAAATTAGTTCGAGAAACACCGATAGGTGGCGCTGTACAACATAAAATATGCTGGAAAACACAAAATAATCACTAAAAAACAAAAAACAAAACATGCGATATGGAATTTTTTCCTTTTTAATTTCTTTTGCTGATATGAAAAAAATGAAGATAAAAAAGTGAAGAAACTTAAATTGTCATTGTAACTGCAATTTCGCACTGTAAGCACAAAAATTTGCATAAACTCTTGGTTTGCAGCTACTATGTTCTGGGCATAAAAGGGGATAAAACTGGGAAATTTTCATTCTTTTCAGCGATGGCTGTCACACTGCCAGAACGCGCTTTGCTTGTGAATCTGCTTTATGAAAATAAAGGACTTGCTGCAGCTGCACTTCGGGAGTTTCGTCGACTTCGAGAATTTGCGCAAAGGACCATTACTTCCACAAGCTCTCAGGATAATGATCGCTCGATTCGAGAAAACTAGACATCATGGAGTTCAGCCGGGTCGAGGACGCAAATCGACTCGTTCAGATGCCGTTGACGATGTTGCCACCGCTATTATTGAACAATCAATGGATAACGTTATAGGCTGTAGAAGTGCACGTGGAGTGTCACGACACTTGGGTGTTCCCTACAGCACAATGCGGAACGTACTGAGAAACATAGTGCATTTTTCGCCGTACAAAATTAGTCACAACCACCACTTGCTGACCATCGACAGGGAGAAACGACTGACCTTTGTATTGACATGTCTGGCTAGAGTTGAAGTGGATGCATCGTGGTCATGGCAGATTCTATGGAGCGGTGAAGCGCATTTCCATCTAAGTGGAACAGTCAACACCCATATCTGTCGCATTTGGGACAAGGAAAACCCTCGTACCTTCCAAGAGATTCCATTTCAGTCACCGAAAGTTACAGTCTGGTGTGGATTCACAGCCACATTCATTCTTGGATCTTTCTTTTTCGAAGAGGCTACTCCCAATGGCCCTGTGACATGCACCATGACGGTCAGGAGGTACAAAAACATGCTCGAAAATTTTGTTGTACCCCAACTGCAACAGCACCAATGTCTTGATTCAATTACCTTTATGCAAGATGGAGCGCCTCCACACATTGAACTCTGTGTACAGTAGTTTTTTCGGCAACATTTTGCTAATGGTAGAGTAATTAGTCGTGATTTTCCGACAACCTGGCCATCTCGTTCTCCAGATCTTAATCCCTGTGATTTTTGGCTGTGGGGATACTTAAAAAGTCTTGTTTATCGAGGACGTCTGGTAAGCTTGGCAGATTTGAAAGACAGTATCACTCTGCATGTGAGAAGCATCTCAATCGACCAATTACGATCCGCAGTTGAACAAGCTGTCCACAGACTGCAGATTTTACATTTTGAAGAAGAGAACCATATTGAGCAGCATTCCCTGCATCGATAAGGTCCTTGTGATATGAATTTTTGGTACGTTCGAATGAAATGTGTTACAAATGTGTATTTTGTGTATTTTCAGCATATTTTCTGTTGTACAGCGCCACCTATCGGTGTTTCTGGAACTAATTTTTTTTCCGCGTAATCCCTTTCCTCAGAGAGCTCAGAGTAGGGGTGTTTTAATTCTGAACACCCGATATCTTTTCTCCTGAACGGAACAAGCTAGATCCAGGAGAATGATGTCACCCAATTTATCACATGATATTACATATGAATAGTGAACATGTGTCTCAACAGTTAATAGTTTTCTTTAATTTATGGGATTTTTTGATACATTTATTTGAAAAATGAGCAATATCTCGAGAACGGTTCATGCAAACGTTCTAAAGTTTATGCCAATCGTTTTCTAAGGAAAAATTACATAAGAAATGTCTTTTGCATAAATTTAATAAATGTTTGGATTTTTTGATGATTTTTTCAAAATTTCACTCGAAAATTTAGGAGGGTTCTGAACATTTGATTGTGTTTAAAAACAATAGGCTTCCAGTATTCACGGATTGTAATTTTTGTACCAAATTTTATTCGAATCGCTCTATTCGTTCGTGAGATATCGTCTCCACACACGCATACAGACATCACCTCAAAAATGTTCGATTCGTGATCAGGGATGCTTGAAACTTGCTCTCTCGTCGCAAACTCAAATTCGAATTTTCGATCCCGTCACACTACTTTCCTTATATATTATACTCTGTATATAAGGAAAGTAAAAATAAAAAAAAAAAACATTTTTGCTTTTGATTGGTGCATCCTAATAATTTGTTGATACTCTAAGTACGTGCTTACTGTGCTTACTGGGTAATCTAGCGCTTCCTGTTTTCTTGTAATATGTTTTAAATGTAGAAAACGATCTTCCGCATCTTTGATGTCCACGAGACTGTCGATTTTTATGTTAATACATTTTAATATTTTTAACTTAATGCTTCCTTACGATTATTAATTTAAATACTTCAAAATTTGTATTCGCGATTTAGCATTGCTACTGCCATTATGACGAATAAAAGAGCTT
This sequence comes from Amaurobius ferox, assembly GCA_951213105.1. NCBI lineage: Eukaryota > Metazoa > Arthropoda > Arachnida > Araneae > Amaurobiidae > Amaurobius > Amaurobius ferox. The sequence continues at coordinate 101,073,788 of OX578154.1, forward strand.
TGGCATTCGTATAAGTGGTTTTAATAAAGACATTTTACCAAATTTGAAGGTTTTGTTAAAATATTTTAAATAAAGACATTTTACCAAATTTATAGTTTTTTTTTTTATATTTTAAATACTTTCATATTTTTAATATAAATGTAGATTATAATTTTACCAACTTGTTAAATATATATACTTTTGATTAACAGATACTTCTGATTAACATATTGGACGATATCAAAAACAGGTTGGGCCATTTATTGAGTGAGTAAAATATATTTATCCACATAGGATAAAGTATTTATAACACATAAGTGAAAAATATTTATCCATTAAGATGGTTTTGTTATTAATTTGTTTTTTTATAACGAAAATGAATATAATTATTTTAAGAATACGAGATATTTTATTGGTTGGATAAAAATGGCATTTTTTCTACCATTTCAGGGTCTGCATTTTGGCACATGTTGATCAAACTGCAAATTTAATTTACTTACGGTACTTCTTTTCTTCAGATCTGCCTATGGAGATAATTCTGTGCAACAAGAACATAGATTCTTATGCTTCTTTTTACAGGATCTCAATTAAATATTTAATAGCATTTTTTGAAAAACAATATCATTTAGAATACTACTACATTTGCACATGCTGCAACTCCTGAGCAACGGCGGGTATATCTGCTAGTGCCATATAAAACTGACTTTTATTCACAACTTCATTTACAATAATTTTAAAAATACGAACAAATTTCGCCTTATAATCTGGGAAAAGTTTTTTAGCAATCAGATAAGCATCCAACTTTTCAAAATAGTTCGCTTCAATTCTACAAAGCACTCAACTTATTTTCTAAATTCAGCTTGGAAAAAAAAATTCATTAAAAATACCCACGGCAAGTAACAAAGAAAAAACTACATTTCCAAATTCATTTTTCTGATTCTGGAAATATTCTAGATGCCAACAAGCCTACTGCTTTACTAAAATTTGATATTTTTTATTCAGAATTTTATCTTTCAGAATTTTTTCCTTTGAAATTCTTTTGAATGGATGTGGAAGGTGTCACTCTTCAAACGCAAACAATTTTGATATGAATCCACGCGAGAGAAATTTTCTGAAAGTTTTCTTTTCTTTTTGATTCAATAAAAATTAATCTGAATAATAAGAAATTCGGGCATGATGTTTCCTGATACAGAAGTAAATTACAACAATTTTGATAATATAGATATTTCTTTTTGTATACATATTACTTTTACTCCTGGAAGAAATTATTTATAAAACAAGAACCTAAAGAAATCCAATGTTGTTAAGTTATAAAACTCCTCATCAACGGAAAATATTTTGTTTTATTGATCATATTGTTTGAAAGAGATAAATATCAAAATACATTGTATAAAATAATATATCATGTACAATTTTCCTTGGAAAATCTACAAGTACCTCAATAACTTTGTATGTAATGGAATACCATGTTAGATCTATTACTTTCCATATATACATAGTATAATGTATAAGGAAAGTATTATGAAGGGGTCGAAAATTCGAATTCTAGTTTCTGACGGAAGAGCACGTTTCAAGCATCCCTGAACACGAATCGAACATTACTAAGGTGGTGTCTGTGTGCGTGCGTGTGCATTTGGAGACTATATCTCACGAACAAATGGAGCGATTCGAACGAAATTTGGTACAAAAATTACAATCTGTGATTACTAGAAGCCAATTGTTTTTAAAAGCTCTCGAATGTTCAGAATATACCTGAATTTTCGAATAATATTTTGAAAAAATCATCAAAAAATTGAAACTTTCACCAAAGTTACGAAAATAATCATTTCTTATGTAATTTTTCATTATAAAACAATTAACATAAATTTTAGAAAGCTAGCATAAACCGTTCTTGAGATATTGCACATTTTTAAAATAAATTTATCAAAAAACACATAAAATTAATAAAAAGTATTAACTATTTTGAAATACTCCCCTTATCAATTGTAATAATATGCGATAAATATGTTAACGTTATTCTCGGGGATCTAGCTTGTTCCATTCACGGGAAAAGATACTTTGGGTAATCGTTTTGTACTTGGACGTCATTAGTCATTTTTCTACTATAAGAATAACTTATTTCTCCGTCCATAACGCATGGCGAAATATCGCCAATTTGGCGACTTTTCTTTTAATTGTCGAAAATGTTGCTAAACTGATGAAAAATGTCTCCAAGTTGATCACAAAATAACCGATATCATTCTTAAAACTTTGACGAAAGTCATTTCTCAAAACAACCACTACTATTCTTGAAGCATTGACAAAAATAACGGCTCAATGTTGCTCGTTTCGCGTCATCTGTTCTCTAACTTAGTGATAACTCTGTTCATAGACTCTCACTGTAGAAATTTCTAGATATATCTCATATCTCGTAGAATAATCGATATTTCGCTTTTCTTCTCGAACCTTCGGAAAATCGTCAAATTGGAGATAAATCGCCAAATCTGGCAACTCTTCTTCGACCATCGGCGTATGACAACAATAGGCTCACGTCACGGAAAAGGATGCATGGACTGGCTCCGTCTGGTCTTCGAAAGAGAAGAAATACTCCAGAAGAAATAGAATAATTACGCATTCGCAACACAAGGCGCATTTGAATTCCAGAAAGGATATAACCGCATCATTTGACATCGTTGCAGATGTTACAGTGTCAGAGGCTCTGATGTTACGGGATTTTGCCTGGTATTTATAATTGTTCCTATACATATGCATTTCGTTTATTCCTAGTGTTGATTTCTACTTATTAGCCAATGCTCTACAATTTTGTGATTGGCCTATCTCTCCTTGTTGCCGAGTTTGTTATCTTCAATTATATTTAAATAGATAAAAAATCTTATGTGAGCAACACATTACTTTCCTTATATAATGCAATGAATTTACTACTTTTACAATAAAAAAATAGGTTTTTCTTATAGTAGATATTTATATACTTTCCAAGATATTGAAGTTTCGTTAATTAGTCGTCATTTTCATTGATTTAGTGTCAGTTTTATCCGTTTAGCGACATTTTCGTTAATTTGGCAACATTTAAAAATGTCGCCAAGTTGGCTACATTCCGCCAAATTCGGCCGCAAAATCTCGCCAGCGTTATGGATGGAGAAATAAGTTATTCTTATATTATTATTGGTGTTCAAATACAAAACTATCACTCAAAGTATCTTTTCTCATAAATGGAACGAGCTAGTTCCACGAGAATGATGTCACCCAATTTATCGCATGATATTACACATGAAAAGTGAACATGTGACACAACAGTTAATATATTTTTTTAATATATGGGATATTTGATAAATTTATTTAAAAAATGTAAAAATATCTCGAGAACGGTTCGGGCTAGCGTTCTAAAGTTTATGCCAATCGTTTTCTAAGGAGAAATTACATAAGAAATGTCTGTTTGCGTAACTTTATTAAAGGTTTTGATTTTTATGATTTTTTCAAAATTTCCCTCGAAAATTTAGGGGGCACTGAACATTTGATTACGTTTAAAAACAATGGGCTTCCAGTAATCACGGATTGTGACTTTTGTACGAAATTTCACTCGAATCGCTCTATTTGTTCATGAGATATCGTCTCCAAGGACTCACTGACACACACACACACACTTTCACACACATAGACATCATCTCAAAAATGTTTGATTCGTGATCAGGGATGTTTGAAAGGCGCTCTCCCATCGAAAACTCGAATTCGAATTTTCGACCCGGTCACAATACTTTCCTTATACATTATGTACATAAGAAAAGTAAAAATGTTGACATCCCTAGTATCATTTAATATTGGTCTAATATTAGACCAGTATTATATATCTTGACATTATGTTGGAAATATTTCCTATGTAATCCCTTCATTGGGCAAATTTTGGGGTTACATTGACCTCCAATATTGGTTAATATTTTCATTACAATATCACGCCAATATTGGCGTTACATTGAAAAGATTGGCGTAATATTGTCCCAGTATAATAGTGTCCAATCGTGGGCCAATTCTGTCAAAATGTCCACTTTTTCATATAATATAATGTCCAATATTGGATTGCTGCTAGGGGTATTCATCCACATTAAGTATATATGTATTGTTATATATACATATTAGTTGCATATTTAATGTATATGTTACCGATAAAGCTCGAAAGCCGTTAATGTTCACATTACCTAGCTAATCTGCAGAATAACTGATTTGCTCCGTTAATGTGCGAAATCAAGCGTTTTCCGCTTTTTGCTTAGGTAATGTGCGCATTAACGGCTTCCGTATCGTTAAAGTTCAAAAGTTTGTTTCTCTCATTTCCTTTCCCTACTCCTTCCGCCCTCTCCCACCATTTTTAGGTTGATTTCGCCAGCGTCTTGTCGTCGTCGGTTGTTTTTATTTCTCATGATTTGCGTCGGCTGCCAGTACATAGCATAGCTAATTCTGTTTTCAAATTCGTTTCTGTCTGTTAGCGCGTGAATTTGTGTCGTGATTTTTTTTAAAGCAGATAAATTTAGCTCCTAGTATGCAAGCAAGCACCGAATTGGTGAGCAAAATGAAGAAAATATTCTTCGCAAACCTCTTTAGATCTTATTTTCACTTTAACGAGTGCTTAGTAGGTAATGTGCAGATTATCTAGGTAATTTGCAGATAACCTAGGTAATTTGAGAAATGAAACAATTTGTGGCACTTTAACGGATTGCCCTAATTAATCTGCACATTACCTAGATAATCTGTAGAATAACTGATTTCTGCACTTTAGCGGTAACATATGTTTAACATTCATAAAATATTCATATTTTTTATTTTTACTCAAATTTCCATTTTTGAATTGGGCTTTCTAGAAAGTTTCTCGGTAATTTTTTAGTCAAACTCTATTGATTAGTGTCAAATGTATTTTCTTGCCTTCTGCTTAGAAGCCTCTGGTTTATTAATTATCTTGTTTATATCTGGTTTATTAATTATATTTAGCTTGCTCCCTTCTCTTTGTTAGATAAGTTTCTTTCTTTTTCCAGATTTTTCGGGTTTTCGAAAGTATTTGTTTACGATTTAATTACTGTTTTAGCTTCCAAAATCAGTTAGTTTCATTGTTTTCTGTTAAATTTATTGTTCGTATTGGTTCAGTAAATATTTTTTTCTAGTGATTGTTTTGTCCATTGGTATTGACGACCCACGTGGCATCCGAAACCGGTTTCGTACATTGAAAACAAATTAATCGGACTCTTATGTTCACAGTTTTACTCACAACTGCTTTGATGCCTTTCTTGGACTATTATTTTCTTTTTTTGGTATTTTACTGTTAATTGACAATGTCGTATGTCTTGTTCCTTCCGCTTTGATATTTACCTCTTTAACTCTCTCCTTTCATCATCAGTCGCATTTGCTGTTTTAACATCATTTGTTGATTTATCCTTCACGAGTAAAATTTGCACTTCTTGTGCATATTCTAACGATGATTTTTGCTTCAGAAATCGATCAATATGATTAGTTTATGTCGAATATTGCTGCTAACGAAGGTGTTTTAGTTTTTATGAAAATCCATTTGCTCGTTTGTTTATTTATCTCATCAACACGGGAGAACGGCAATGCCAAATTTAATGACATTTTCATAGTTTTGGTAGACAACCAATCAAAATTTGGGCATTCCTCTGTCTTTCTGTCTCTGTATCTCGCGATTTTTTTGTGACTTTGAGCATGATAGGAATCTCTAAACTAACGTGACCTATATTTCCCATCAAAGACTACAAGTCATCGTAAACTGTATTTTAAACACCATCTTCACGTACAAGAAACAATTTACATTTTATAGTGCCATAGCGCTTCCAGACGTAAGCACTAACGTCCATCATCAGTGGCAATGTTAAGGCATTGACAGACATGAGCTCCATTCATTCCGAAACCGTGAATACAAAATTTGCATATGGTAAATTGGATAATGAATTATCCACTGCTCTTTCACATATATAATTTTGCCCCTAATTATTTATAATTTTAATTATTTCAATTATTCATAAGTTTACCCCTAATTTTGATAAAACCTTTCTTTTAGTATATTGCAATAAACCCCGCAATATTTTACTTTTGGAATCCCTTTTTATTTATATTTATCGGAAATCTGTTTGCAACATCGATCCTGTTCAAACCCATAGTTTCACCTGGCGTCTCATTCTTCACTCTATGCGTCTTAAACCCTTATACGAGTTTCTGGAAATCTAGTGCTTCGCTACTAACGTTACGTTTAGGTATTAGCCTGATTTATTTAAGGACATGGGTTTTAAATTGAATTATTTTGTTTGAATATATATGTAATTATTTGTAATTTATGATGATTTTAGTATCGGTTTATCCGATTTACAGCATGCAAATTTTTTATTTGCGATTTCGGTATGTATAAAGCCCATGTCTGTGGATTCCTTAACATTGCCACTGATGATGGACATCATGATGTCTGAAAACTGTATGGCACTTTAAAATGTAATTTTTCCACTGTACGTCAAGACGGTGTTTTAAATACAGTTTACAAATACTTGTAGTCGAAAATATTTGAAAAATATTAGACGTGTTTACTATACTTATGAAATGACGTGACGTAATCTTCGATTGAGAATCTCCGCAAGAAATGCAAATCAAAATTGCCCCGAACTTAGTTTTTTTGCGCCTCTATCTCAAAAATTCTTGAGCTCTTATTAATGAACGAAGAAAACAATAAAACATTTACTCTTAAAGTCGGATTGATTTTGACCCTAGGCAAAACAAACAAACGCTGGGTGACTTTGAAGTTTTGAGGGACCATCTTTTGTGTTCAACATACCTTCCTTTATTATAAAAGTCTATCTAATAGGCAGCTGTACCATTTGCTTTTGCCTGGGGTCCCGACAATTTTGATACATCCCCTAGAATACACGACAATGTCGCAAATTGATAAAAATGTAGCCAAATTGGTAAAAATGACGACTAATTGATGACAATTCAATATTTTGGAAAAAAAAATGGAAGAATCTACTAAGAATAACTTATTTCTCCGTCTGTAACGCTTGGCGAAATTCTGACGACGAATTTTGGCAGTATATCGGCAACTTCGCTAGTCTTTTTAAAAATTGCTGTCAAATTAACGAAAATATCGCCAAATTGATAAAATTGACGCTAAATCAATGAAAATGACGGCTCATTGATGGAAATTCAATATCTTGGAAATAACGTAACAAATGACTATATGAATAACCCATTTCTCCGCCCGTCCATAATGAAAATTTTGGCGGGATGTCGCAAACTTGGCGACTGTTTTAGATATTGCCAAATTGATGAAAATGTCGCCAAATTGATAAAAATGTCACCAAATTGATAAAAATAACGCTAAATGCGGGGTAATGTTTTGCAAATTTTTTATTCCATCATATGAAGGGTATATCTGCCAGTAATTACATCTATCAGTGTTTCCCGAGTTGAAGGTCGCGACCCGGCACCATGCCATGAAAGCAAAATGCCGGGTCGCCTATAAAAATCGCGGAAACCTAGGTGTTTCGTTTTTGTATTATAGTCTTTTAACTAAACTTTAAAATACGGATAAATAATGTTGAATCAGGACTATTAAATAAATAATTCTATAATTCGAGACATTTGTGCAGTCTCACACATCTTCGCCAGGATACCACAGATGGATTTTTGGCTGTTGTCAAAATGGATTGTTGTCAAGAGTACCCAATTTTAACTGAAAAAGCGATAAAATTTTTAATGCTTTTTGTCATGACTGTGTCATGACACTTTTGTCAAGTGTGCAGCAAGCTTTTCAACCCTAGTTTTCCTACAAAGTAAATATAAAAATCGACTGGAAATACAACCGGATATAAGATCAGTTATCATCTTTTTCTCAAAGGCTGACGTTTCTAGTTAACAAAAATAAAGCAGCATCAGACTTCTCATTAATAAATTATCTGGCTTTAGTTTGATTTCTTTACATTTTTGCAAGATGAAATGCTTCATTATAATAATACATGGAAACTGTATGTATATTCAAATCTTTTTTATTTTATCTATAAGCGATAACAATTTGAGTGGATCAAAAAGGAGAAGTATAAAAATAACCTGGCCACGGGAAAAAATGTTTGGGAAACGCTGATATAAATCATAAAATATTCATTAATACTAACTTTCTATACCATTTACTGTTTAAAAAAAAAAAACCTCCTCCTAGTAATTTTTACTTTCCTTATATGCAATAATGTATAAGGAAAGTATTGTGACGGAGTCGAAAATTCGAATTCGAGTTTTCGAATGGAGAGCACGTTTCAAGCATCCCTGATCACGAATAGAACATTTTTGAAAAGGATGTCTGTCTGTGTGTGTATGTGTGTGTGTGTGTGTGTGTGTGTGTGTGTGTGTGTGTGTGTGTGTGTGTGAAAGTGGAAGTGTGTGTGTGTGCAGTCAGTGAGTCTCTGGAGACGATATCTCACGAACGAATGGAGCGATTCGACTGAAATTTGGTACAAAAATTACAATCCGTAAACACTGGAAGCCAATTACTTTTACACCCAATCGGATGTTCAGAACCCCCTAAATTTTTGAGTGAAATTTTTAGAAAATCGTCAAAAAATCAAAACCTCTATTAAAGTCAGGCAAAAGACATTTATTAAGTAATTTTTCATTAGAAAACGATTGACATAAATTTTAGAACGCTAACATGAACCGTTCTCGAGATATTGCACATTTTTCAAGAAATTATCAAAAAATCACATAAAATAAAAAACAAATATTTCCTATTGAGAAACATGTTCACTTTTCATATGTAATACCATGCGATAAATTGGATGACATCATTCTCGTGATCTAGCTCGTTCCATTCATGAAAAAAGATACTTTGAGTAATACTTTTGTATTTAAACACAAATAGTCATTTTTCTGCTGTAAGAATAACTTATTTCTCCGTCCATAACGCTTTCGAGATTTTGGCGACGAACTCGGTGGGATGTCGCCAATTTGGCGACTTTTTTCAATGTTGCTAAATTAATGAAAAACTCGCCAAATGGATAAAAATGACGCTAAATCAATGAAAATGACGACTCATTGACGAAAATTCAATATCTTGGAAAGAATATAAATATCTACTATAATAATAATCTATTTTGTTTTCACTGTAAAAGTAGTAAATTCATTGCATTATATAAGGAAAGCCATGTACTGCCCACATAAGATTTTTTTTTTAATTTTGTATTTTGAAAGAATACAAGCTACAGGAAAAAGTCCCAGTAACAGCGTGCAAAATAAAACAGAATACAAAACATACAGTTTAAAAGATAATAAAATACACCAGAATGCAAACTATTGACCACAAATGATTTTCAAAAGCACCTGCAAATGAATATAAAACATTTCCAACAAATGAATTTTAAAAGTCATTTCCAATGTATAAAAAACGTCAAAATTATCGAGGAAGCTGTTATATAGTTTATAGAAATTACTTATCGCACAATATAAACCAGTATTCGTACTAAAATTCTTTTCAGCAAATAAACTCATGCTCTTGGTTTGGAACTGGGGAACATGAAACCCAATCTCGCCCAAGATAGGGGAACAATCCATTCTGTTATTGAACAAATGCCTGAAGAATGAAAATAAAATGAAATCCCTTCTGCTCTGTAAGCTTTCAATATTCAACGTATCACGAAGAAAAGTAACCGATAAGACATAACAAAAATACATTTTTTTCATAATACAAATATATCAAGAATTTATTTTGAATACTTTCGATCTTGATTGCATGAACAGCATGGAAATATGCACAAACAATACAAATACAAAAATATAATACACTGCGCTTGAAAATATACAAAATCATAAATACACTACGGTTAAGAATTTTCATCACTAAAACGACATAAAACAAAAAGTAACGGTATCAACCGGCTCCGGAGGAAAATAAAACCGATTTCTTAGAATAAGTGGAACAGCAGCCTTTCTAGAAATGCAAGGAAACGCTTTCTGCCTTTTCAGAAAATTAATTCTGCAGACAAAAGCAATTACTTGGCAAACCAATACTTCATCAGAAAGCTTTCCTTTAAGACAGTGGTTTTCAAACTTTTTTGGGCGCCGAATCCTTGTGAAGTACAATTTGATGGCGAAGCCCCAAAATTGGAAAAATATCAGTGCGCAAAAAATTGTGTATTCATATATTTCATGTGTATTCAATATTTAAAAAAAATTACGTGAAACTAGTACGCCGCAGAACTCCTGGAATACTTTCGAGGAACCCCAGAGGGTCCGCAAAACACGCTGCTTTAAGACAAAAATTAATCCTTTGCCCCTTAGAATGAGTGTAGTGTATATAGATAAAAAGAATGAAATATATTTTTTATCTACCAAAATATTTTAAAATTATGTTATATATAATTTTATTTTATTTTCTTTTAATCATTCTCATTTAGAAAAAAAAACTTTTCTATTAAAAAACTGCGTGGAATAAGTGATCAGCAATCTGAAATAAGTGCTAGATGATGAAGTACATCGTTAATAGTTTGACTGGCAGCATAGTGGTACCCGGATTATTTCTTGGAGTGTGTAACTGGAATAACGTATCGATTCAGAAGTGTTTCAGGATACTACACGTGTCGAAAACCCAGACCACTCGACTCGCCCAGAAGCATGAGCAGCAAATTCAGTGGCCGGGAACAGCATACTATACGTGTGTATATACTTAATATTTGTATGAAATCGAGTTTTAAATGGGAGACTTTACACTAAGTATAAACAGCAAATATCACCAGATTAAAGTATAAATGTAGGTATGACAGCAAACCACTTACGAATTGCTGATAAAATCCATGGTACATAAGAAATAGGTCGGCTGCTAAATCCTGACATTTGTCAGATTTTCGAAAAATAATGGGCATTAAGTGTCTGTAAGAAATAGTTCATGATTTGTGTGAGACCAGAAATAGATCTCACACTTTGGTGAGACAGTTTTATGTGCATATTTATTGCGTCCGAAACATCGAACAATACTTCCAGTCTGAGTGGCGCCGAGGTTTACAGCAAACCATAAATTGAGGGGCGTCAAGACAGAGGGGGTCGAGCGGGCCCTTACGAGGATGTTCAGTAGCGACATTGGATAAAAGGTTAACCAATGGTAAAGCTGCTTGTTGCGTCACTCTCAATGCTGCAAATGAAAGCAAAGGGGGAGTTACAGCCCCGAGGGAAAAAGGGAGCCACAGCCTGTGACCAAAGAAGGACACTAGGAGCACAGTTATACAGATAACTTCGACATTATGACTTGGTAGACTTGTGCTAATACTCGGGCGACATTATGACTTGTGCAGATACTACAGATATGGCTTGATATACTAAGAGAATGAAATAAGTGCGAGTGTTGGAGTCAGCAGTACAATATGATCGACGAAGTTACGAGTGGATGCATTACACTACCAGTTAATACTAGTAATAAAGACGACATCAAATACGTGCTGCTAACAAAGTTCAAGACAGACTTGAAGGTATGAGTTCCTCAAAAAGATATCTAGGTCAAAACATATATTAGGAAATTTAGGTGGTCTCACATGTTCCCCCGCCAAATCTAATAATTAATTGTGTAATGAATTAATAAGTGTTTGTGTTGTTAATAAATATTTCATTGTTAAAGTTTAAATGGTGTGATCAAAATTTAGTATTCAATTAATTAATAATTCCTTTACAGAACTCGCGCGAAAGTTAAATAATTGGAGGGTTATTGCGAACACAACGTAGTAGTATAATAATGTTAACTTTAACTTTAAGTTTTTATTATTTTTAAAATCTGTCCCACAGTTTGAGGTGAGAAAATTAGGTTTGATTGGAATGTTGAGTTTGACGTATTGTTGTTGATGTTTTTCTGTAATTGACGCGTGTGTGAAAAAGTAAAGGTAGGTGTTTATAATGCAGATGCCACAGGTTGCTTTAAGGCGCAATTAATAATCTAATGTCGTGAAGCAGCCGAGAACGCCGTGAGTCGACGACCTGCTGGAGTACCGTGCCTTTCACCTCCGCACCTCCGATAATGCACGATTTTGGACAACAGTAATGCATAAAATACCCCTGCGAGATGGAACGGGAAGAGCCTCATATGTGTGGGGACTATCTTCTATGTATAGTCAGCGTCACCCGATAACTCTGATTTCATTATAAATGGTCTAAATGCACTTTGCTCGTAATTTAATGATTTTTTTAAACTCATGTTCTGTTTGCATTTCATGAAAAAATGTTCGTGTAATTTTGAATTAGCAAAAATCACATGGCATTGCAGGAAAACCATTTCTGTCTCTTTCGCAATACCTACTTTTCGCCAATAAGAGAGGCTCCTAGCTGAAACCGCCGAATCCAAACGCGAAAGGGGGTGTAGTTAATGAGATGCCCGAAAATACGATGTGGGTTTCAGTTCCGTATTGCGTTTGTATGCTTTCAATTACAGCTGTGACACCTATTCAGCCATTGGACTCGTCCAGATAGAGCATGCGCATTTGCGTTGATGGTCGCGTCTAAAATAGACGGATAATATAGTCTTCTTTTCGAAACTTGGTGTCAGAGGAAAAATCTTACTGCACGTGCATGCGTATAATTAGACTCCGAGGTGAGTTAGACGGAAGTTGCATGAAATGAAGAAATATTATTTTAATTGGAACTATGTTCTGTAGTGAAAATTTGAAAAACTGTCAGAACTGAACTGTGCTTCGTAGATGCAACTCTCTAATATTTCTTCAAGGAATGCGGGTATATGATAATAAAGTGACTATGATGGTTAAAGCCCATCCTTCACGCCCTCATACGATGGATGTTGGAGAGAAATACAGCATTTTTGCCAGTGATTTAACAGATGTAATTATTTTCTCACTGTTTAATTTTATATCCAATTTCAATGCTATCTTTCGATCCAGCTTCCCTTGTCTTAGTACGAGAGAGTGAAGGAGAGGGAGTGCTTTATAGCTGACTGTGTTGATATGTTTATGGCTGGGTTTCTTTTTCAATGGCTGATACAGCCCTCTAGCAGATTTTCACTTTGGGTGTTCTTGTTCTGTTCAAATTTAGTTTTCCCTTCCATGTCGCAGTTGGTTCTTATCGGTTGTTGAGAGCGCATACTGTTTTAGACCTGTCGATGAGGGTTTAAAACACTTCCGAAATAATTGTAGTTACCTAAGTCCGCTTTTTTCAAGAAAGTAGTATTAGACAGTTATATTTTTACAAGCAGCAGTTTTATGTGTTATATTATGTGGATATTTCATTTGTGCATTAGTTTAAACCAACATTTCCCAAACTGTACACTGGTGTGACATGGGATGCTAATATGCATTTCACAATAAATTACCACGTTCGAGACGGTGTCGGTCCTTGGGGTGACACCGAACTTTCTGTCCGACCGGCGTCGGATCCTGAGACACGACACTGATTTTTCCCTTTAGTCGTCGTCGGATTATGTGGACCGATTGTATCGAATCTGATAAATAAACTTCACGTATAAAACATAAAAAGTACACTTACAAAATTTAATTTATATAACATTAAAAATACACTTACAAAAAAATCTGGTGTGGGCAACACATGACTTTCCTTATATAATGCAATGAATTTACTACTTTTACAGTAAAAAAAAATTGGTATTTCTTATAGTAGATACTTATATTCTTTCCAAGATATTGAATTTTCGACAAGTAGTCGTCATTTTCATTGATTTAGCGTCATTTTAATCCATTCAGCGAGATTTTCGTTAATTTGACAACATTTCAAAAAGTCGCCAAGTTGGCGACATTCCGCCAAATTCGTCCCCAAAATGTCGCCAAGCTTTATTAGCGTTCAAATACAAAAGTATAACTCGAAGTATTTTATCTTATGAATGGAACGAGCTAGATCCACGAGAATGATGTCACTCAATTTATCGCATGGCATTACATATGAAAAGTGAACATGTTTCTCAATAGGAAATATTTTTTTTATTTTATATGACTTTATGATATTTTTTTTAAAAATGTGCAATATCTCGAGAACGGTTCAAGTTAGCGTTCTAAAATTTATGTTAATCGTTTTTTAATGAAAAATTACATAAAAAATGTCTATTTGCATAACTTTATTAGCGGTTTTGATTTTTGGACAATTTTTTCAAAATTTCACTCGAAAATTTAGGGGGGTTCTGAACATTCCATTACGTTTAAAACAATAGGCTTCCAGTGTTTACTGATTGTTATTTTTGTACCAAATTTCGTTCGAATCGGTCCATTCGTTCGTCAGTTATCGTCTCCACAGACTCAATGACACACACACACACACACACACATCACATCAAAAATGTTTGATTCATGATCAGGGATGCTTGAAACGTGCTATCCCGTCGTAAACTCGAATTCGAATTTTCAACCCCGTCACAATACTTTCCTTATTATGTACAATATAAGGAAAGTAATAGTAATGTATATAACATAAAAAATACACTTACATTTCTTCAATATTTGTACGCAATAGATTCTCTGTTGAGTTGAGCGCGTTATCTTTTTGACACTTTACGACATAGTTGAAAAGTGTTTGCGACTTTGTTCATTCTGTCTGTCTGTCTGTCCGTTCGCACGATAACTGCCGTAAAATAGTATTATCAAAATGAAATTTTAGTATGTTGTTGAGACGGTCTGTGGGACCTATGGGAATATAAATGAATAATATCACCCAATTAGTTTTGGATTGAACCCGGGTTAAAAAAATGAAATACATTGATCGTTATATGACCTCATTTTTCAAACATTTTTTTAAACAAATTTAAAATTCACAAATTGCTTCGAAAGTTTTAGGAAATATTCAAATTATCCCTTTAAAAATATAATTAATTCCCGTGCATCTGTATTCTAAAAGAACACAATTACAATATATTTGAGTTTAAATGATCATCAAACTTTGATTATTTCCACAACGAAGCTTAATTTTCCCTTATGGAGAATTTAAACACATGGAGCTGTAAGATGAGTTGCCTAAGAATTGCTGAATTTCTTTAACGCAAAATTATTTAGCTTTAGAGTCTGCAATATAGCTGATATGAATGGAACATTCTTTGATTTTACATAGAGAAGCAGACGATTTTATACCAGACTTTTTCTATGAAGTTTTAAGCATAGAGTTAGAAAGTACTTTTACCTCCATGGTTTTAAGTTTTTAAGTAAAATAAATTATTGCAATATTGTGATGAATGAAAGGAATGGAAAAGAGTGTATGAATTAAATATTTGCTGCTTTTACATAGAGAGTCAGGAGATTTATATTCCAATGACGTCTTTTGAATATAGTTCATTTTTTTCGATGAAGTTTTCAAATATAAAAAATTATTGTAGTATTGTGATAATTTAAAAAATCTTACCGCTGAATGTATCGCATTTCAGAGATGTTTAAATAAAATTGCATTGCAGTTGGAAAGTGTTTCATAATCAATGCTTTATGCATGAGTGATCTTTCTTGTTTTTATACTACGTATGATCATGCATCCACTAAGTGCTCTCCACCGGCTGAACGGAATGTATGTCAAAATCGTCTCCGTCTCGATTACGTTAAACTAAAATGGGAAAATAAATTACATATAAGAACATATTTTCAAATGCTTCATAACAAATTAATTTGATTGAAATTCACTTCTCGAATAATACCATGGATATACTTCTGCAAGTTTTTATCAAATTGTCTGTAAAATCGCTGTAAAAACATACATTTCTGCAAAACAGATGGATTTATTTTTAGCAACCACAAATATTTAAATATCAAATAATATATAAATTACCATTTATCTATCCATTGTAATTTTATAATACTTTAGTATTGCATTCAAGAAAGGTAATAGAATGCAGCAATTTAAAACTAATAAAATTTTAATTTTCTCCATCTCGATCGCAACAAGCACCTTTGTTCAGCTTTCCAATCTAAAGATAAAATTTTATATTTTGTTGTCAAATATAGTTGTTTTGGTGGTATTTTGTTTCATAGAAATTTCCCTCTTAACTATATATCAATACATTCGGTTACTAGAGGTAATAAATTACCTACTTTCTAGCCATTATGTTGAATTTAAGAAATTTATATAATCATTATGATATTTTAAGCCGAAACATGGGAAATTATTATAATTACTTTCCTTGTATACATAATGTATAAGGAAAGTATTGTAACGGGGACGAGAATTCGAGTTTCGACGGGAGAGCACGTTTCAAGCATCCCTGATCACGAATCAAACATTTTTGAGGTGATGTCTGTCTGTGTGTGTGTGTGTGTGTGAAAGTATGTGTGTGTATGTGTGTGTGTGAAAGTATGTGTGTGTGTATCAGTGAGTCTTTGGAGACGATATCTCACGAACGAATGGAGCGATTCGAATGAAATTTGGTACAAAATTCACAATCCGTGATACTGGAAGCCTATTGTTTTTAAACGTAATCGAATGTTCAGAATCGCCCTAAATTTTCGAGTGAAATCCATGAAAAAATCATCAAAAAATCAAAACCTTTAATAAAGTTACGAAAATAGACATTTCTTATGTAATTTTTCCTTAGAAAACGATTGACATAAACTTTAGAACTCTAGCATGAACCATTCTCGGGAAATTGCACATTTTTAAAATAAATTTATAAAAAAATCCCATAAATTAAAAAAATATATTAACTGTTGAGAAACATGTTCACTTTTAATATGTAATATCATGCGATAAATTAGGTGACATCATTCTCGTGGAAATAGCTCGTTCCATTCACGAGAAAAGATACTTTGAGTAATACTTTTGTATTCGAATACCAATAGTCATTTATCTGCTATAAGAATAACTTATTTCTCCGTTTATAATGCTCGGCGTGATTTTGGTGACGAATTTGGCGGAATGTCGCCAACTTGGCGACTTTTTACAATGTTGCCAAATTAACGAAAATCTCGCCAAATGGATAAAAATGACGCTAAATGAATGAAAATGACGACTCATTGACTGAAATTCAATATCTTGGAAAGAATATAAGTATCTACTATAAGAAAAACTAATTTTTTAACTGTAAAATTAGCAAATTCATTGCATTATATAATCAAAGTCATATGTTGCTCACTTCAGATTTTTTTGTAAGAGTTCTCTAAATTTTTATGATTTTATTTTTTTAGAATATAAGTAATAAAATTAGTATTAACATTCAACACAATCACCTAGCTCAGTGTTAGGATGTTATATCACCAAGTACAACTACGAGGACTGAAAAAAGTCAATATAGTCAACCTTCCTATAACGCGATTAATTCGTACCTCGTTATATGGAAACCGCGTTATAAGAAACTCAGATTAGTGCAAATCAAATTAATTCGTACCGTGCTATATGGAAACCCCATACCGTGTTGTATGGCAACCGCATACTGTGTTGTATGTAAACTGCTTTGTAAGAAACTCAGATTTAGTACACAACAGAACATTCGTACCGCGTTATATGGAAACCCCAATGCTGTATATTTCTGCATTTATAGGGGAGTTCCCTGATAACTGAAATTGTAAAATGGTGATGTACGTGAATGAAAAAACAGGGGACATCCCCTTAATTTTAACCTTACAAGTGTAATAGAAAAATTAATGCTATAGGGAGACTGGTTAAGCTAATTGGATTGTATTATAGAGAAACCACGTTATATAAAAACCACGTTTTAAAAGTACCACGTTATTGGAAGGCTGTCGTAATTTTTCTCCGCGTTATATGGAAACCGCGTTATGATAATACCATGTTTTAGGAGGGTTGACTGTACTAATTCGACCATGCTGAATCCAAATCTGAAATCCATTTTCAAATTAACAATTGGATCTGGAGAAATAGCCTCTCAAAGTTTGAAGTTATATTGTGTTTACAATCTCAGGCCGAAGGTGTCACTACATCATAATACAAATACATGGTTACGAAATGTTAATATCGGAAGGAAAAGTGCATTCAGCTCCTCATAGATTTAGAGATGAGTCTATCTCTTTACCTGCGTCCTGCGTGATTCATCCGAACAGGAAAGTTTAAATTACAAGAGGTCATCCCAATTTAAAAATTCAGAATATGAATATTTAAACTATGCAGTGAGAGATAATATTTCAAATTTGCGTTTGAATTTGCGTTAGTTTTAACTAAACTATGTAAACTTTGTTTATAGATAGGTTAGTTAAAGCTGAATTGTTCCCTTTGACCTTCGTCAGTGATGCTTTGTCCGTAATAAACTTTGTTCTTTTGTATTGTCTTGTTCGTTCTTTCCCGTGTCGCTGTTCCTGTGTCGGCTATGATTCGATTACAGGAGGTCATTAGGAACAACAATAACAACAAACTGAATTGTATGATCCAAAAAGTTAGAGAGAATTACTGCCTATCCTTCTATGGTATGACCAAAAATTGTAAAACTTGAGATAAAATGTTATAGATAAAATATTAAACTTGATAAATTGGTTTGTTAGAGAGCGTAGCGTTCGTTAGGGGTTTGAATAGTATGCATGTTTTGATAGGAAGTTGTATAAGAAATGGCAATATTCAATGGGAAGGGTGTATGGCTCGCATGTGTCTGTGAATATTAGGAGCTGATGGGAGAGTCGGAAGTTGAAGTCCGCCGGTTCCTGTTTTCCATGCCTGGTCTTGGTGTACTTGGACGGACATAGCACCCGAAGCTCGTGGATTTTACTGGTGTTATAATTGTTTTTGACACTTTTATTGTAAAAAAAATTATGACATACTTGGGATTAACTAAATAATTCTGTAAATTTTTAATACAATCTAAAATTTCCTTAATATATAATATCCCTATATATATATATATATATATATATATATATATATATATATATATATATATATAAGTATATATATATATATATATATATATATATATATATATATATATATATATATATATATATATATATATATATATAAGTATATATATATATAAGTATATATATATATATATATATATATATATATATATATATATATATATATATATATATATATATATATATATATATATATATATATATATATATATATATATATATATATATATATATATATTTGAAATGTAATAATAAGAATTATGTAAAAATAAAAAAATTAAAAATACAATGCCGATAAGAGAAATGCCATAATGCCGATAAGAGAAACGAATAGAACCTTCCCAAATTCGATGATTAATCAGAATTAAATTCATCTTCAGGTCTGAGTATTTAATTCTAATTAACCCAAACAAATGCCTGTTTCAGATTAAGCAATAGTACATTACTATAAATGCTTAAACTCAGACTACAGGCATCAAAAAATGAAAAAACGAAAAAAGGATACCTTAAGAAAATTGTATTACCATGCGGCATGAATTATTCCTCTTCTACCACGTGTATACACGATCAACCTCAACAACTTAATCTAGAAGCACCGGAATGAACAAGTCGAAATTCTACCAGGGAGGCAGTACGAACGTTCACGGAAATACTCCCAAACCCGTCCAGTGAGTCTAAGCTGGAGACTGGACAAGCAATTCAGAATACAACTTCCCAAACATGCAGAACTGAATATGAATATGAATCATAGATGAAAATTCCTACTAAACAAGTAATTCATAGGAAAACTGGATAATCGAGAATGCCACTATACACCATTATAAGGGCGCACAAAACGTAGTTTCAATACTGACAAAAGTTACATTTTTTTGCGAAAATAAAAATCAAAACATTAATGTTAAGGCATCTTATTTTCCGATTTTTTGATTTTTCTAATGTTTTTGACTTAGTTTATTATTTTTCATTTTTATTTATTTATATAATTAATAAATAATTATATATAACATACACACACACACACACACACATATATATATATATATATATATATTTCTCTCTCTCCTGTATGTTAGTCACTATAATTTGGAATGTTTTCTAGGATGTTATCGAGTGAAATTTGATACACTGAGTTGATAATTTTAATAACAAAATTGGGGGGATACGCATTATTAGTCGCTGTACTCAATAATTCCATAAAGTGCGCTAATTTATAA
The DNA here is from genome assembly GCA_951213105.1 of Amaurobius ferox. Taxonomy (NCBI): domain Eukaryota; kingdom Metazoa; phylum Arthropoda; class Arachnida; order Araneae; family Amaurobiidae; genus Amaurobius; species Amaurobius ferox. The sequence goes on from OX578154.1 coordinate 101,093,781, forward strand.
TATTCATCACAAATTTTATTGATTCTAAGAGCCTGGTTTATTATAATATTTCTAAATACAGATATATGCAGACAAGAGTCAAAATGTTGAATTTTTGATGTATTAAATTTAAAATCCTGTCTTTTATCATACAAGTTTATAACCATATTACAATTTTGTAAATTTAAATTTAAATCTAGAAAGTTTGCAACATTTGTGTCATTATATATATATATATATATATATATATATATATATATATAAAATATTATAATAGTAAATCCAAATATATAATAACATCCTTGTATTTAACATGATCTATTGTTCATTTGTCAGTGCGATTCAGATATTTGATGTCCTAACTAATCGGGTTCTGTTAATCACAGTAATATGAAATTTAGTATGTCATCATATAACATGAAATGTAGAATATAATATGTAATTTAGTATGCATGTTTACTATGTAATTATGTATCTTTGGTGATATATTTTAATTCACTGGATTTTGAATCTTATCGAGTTAACCCGATTGGGCCCGCCATAGAAATGTACTTGGATTTTGAAGGAGGGAGATAACTCGGGAACTTGAGCAACTAGAAATTCCAAATTTAATATATCGTGAACTTTTGTGATGTATTTTAATTCTTTGATTTTCGAACCGTATCCAGCTAGCCCGTTTTGGACCAGGCATAGGAATGTACTTGTTTGTGAACGGGAGCAGCTAGAAGTTCCAAATTTGCTAAGCCGTTGTCATTCACATTATAACATTTTTCATACATTCTAATTACATACAAATGATGAAATGGGTACTTTAAAGACCTATATTTTTTGCTTTTGCCTGTTTATATTTATGGACTGCTTATCCGTAGTGAATATTGAACGTTTTCAATATTTCATTCAATACATACCTAAACACCATTTCTATTAATGAATTTTGATGAAAGTAATGTCTATCGCAATCACTACAGTAGGATGGGATAAAACCCTAGAGGAAAAATTGTAACATATATTTTGAAACATATTTCTATGTGATCTTCGGAAACTCCTCGACTTTGCAAAACAGTTTTCAATTCTTCTAGTGAAGTTCGAGATATTGTAATACGAACTCTAAAAATTCTCATGTGGGCAGCACAAGAATTTGTAGACTGAAATTCAAATTATCTGTCTTTATTTCATAGGCCATTAAATTGAGTTCATTTGTACAACCTGACACATCGTCGTAAAGTACGTATTGCTACGGACGTGTAAAATGCTATCACTGGAGTCACGGAAAAAACACCCGTATTTGCAATATTTCCGATGACGCGAATCTAGGGTTGCCAGACGCTGAAGTTCGGAAGGGGGTTGCAGATTTCGCGACATTTGGCGATTTTTCGACGGTTCGCGAAAAAATACGAAATAATGAATATTCTACGAAATATAAGGGTTTTTTAGAATTTTTTGTAGTGAGAATATAAAATGAGTCCTCATTCAGTTCGAAGGTAGTTGACGTTGACGTTGGAAGGTAGTTTACGCTACACTGAATTCAGCCATTTATCAATGTTTTGAGAATAAGTAGAAGCGGATATTTTGTGAAATGAAATACGTCAAAGTTTCGAGAATAGTATAAGTTGTTTGGGGAAATTAATGGAACATATAAGTGCTGTTTTACAGTATACTGTTCCTGTTTATCCAGTGTTTGTGAATAAACGTGTTAGTTATCTAGAATTTTGGATACATTCTTCTCTCCCGAGCGTACACCCATGATTACAGAAGATAGTTCGGGACGGTATAAAACAGTCACATTATGCATTTGAGCACTGCTTCCCTTATATATTAGATTTTGATAACCATCAAGGGCCATCTCATAAAAACAAATTAGCATCATTTTTCGAAGAATACCAAAATCGAAACAACAGAGTAACAGACTAACTATTTAAAGTCCAAATTTTAAGAAATTTCTTCAAATAGGTTTTTAATCAAAATGAAGATCAAATTCTAGAAAAACTTAAATATCTTATGAAAAACTTAAATATCTTAAGTTTCTTAAAGTAGTTTGTTGGTCTTCATATCTCGACCAGAGGCGACTTTACCACCAAAAAAACCACAGATGATAATTGAATTCTGCAGACTTTCACTTCTTGTTAAGGAACTGACTTCTAATAAAAATATCATTTTTCGCTCTGTCATCTAATTTCCTGTAAGATTCCTCTTTAATGAATCCAAAAGAGAAGTTTTTACTCAACTTTCGTCAGATTTGTGCGAGAAAATACAGTAATTGAAGCAAAGAAAATGCCATTTTTTTTCTTGTAAATTTTCACTTATCTTCTCTGGTAAACCATTTGCTCACCTTTAAGAAGTCAGATGTAAAGGAATAAAGTACTTTATTTCATCATTTTATTACTGTTTTGGTCCTAAATCTTTTTTGCTAGTACCAAACAGAGTCTATTAATAATTAAAGATACCTTATGGATAGACTCATGTTAACAAATAAAACTTTTATGGAACCTTTACTAAACATTTTATGGAACTTTTACTAAATCAGAATTTTTAAATTTAATAGTAAATACCCATATAAACTATAGGCGGCGGCATTTGTACGATGGTGTTGTCATCTGGCGAACCTAGATATATGGATAGTCCCTAAATGAAATTTTGCTTTGTTACAATATCTTTGTTATTAATATTATAATGACATATTTTTCCAAGTTTAGTTACCAATAATTACGTAGAAAACAAGCCTTTAAATAATACATTTTATGATGTGTATCATTTAACTTTTATTTCAGATTTAATTTGGAATTTTTTTTTATTTTTTCGATTTTTGTGGGCTATTTCGCAAATAAGAACCCTGTTCTATTTTCATACCGAATCACTCCAGAAGCTACTCAAAACGAATGTAACAAAATTTTATGAAAATTTGTCGAACTGTCTTTGAGCCAGAGTGAATGCAAACGTTGCACAGACACACACATACACAGACTGAAAAACAAGCAAATGGCACACTAAGGATGGTGGATTCGTGCTTTTTTTTTCATAAAGTGCAAAAAACTCGTAGATGAGACGAAAACTTTAATTCCAAATTTCGACCCTATTCAAATACTTTCCTTATATACGAGGATTACCATACATTGAAGGGAAAATAAAAATGTCCACTGACTTTTTTAACTTTCTCTATATAAATAATATTAATATAACATGTAGGGAAAGTACTTGAATCGTGTCAAAAATTGAAATTCAAATTTTCAAAGAAGCTGCAAATTTCCAGCAATCTAGAATACGAAAAAAACTATTTTTAACGTGTAGTGAAGTAAAGAGAGGGTGGGTGTATGTCAGCATGTGCACAATGTGTGTGTGTCCTCTGTAGCTCATAAACTCTATGATGAAATTTAGAAAAGGAGTAAGTAAATCACTTGTGGTTTACCCTTTTATTGGGGTGGGGTGGGGGGCACTCAACAATTATTTTTCGTAAATAGAATAAAAATGTTCACGTGTGTATATATTATGACTTTGAAAACTACATATTATATCTGCTTGCGATTTAATGTGCAAAAGAACGGTTTTATCCTAATTAGTCAAAATTGCTAATGGGGGTTGTGTAGTTTTATTAACACTTTCCAACGTATTTGAAAAGTGCTTATGATTTTGGCCATTCTGTGTGTCTGTCTTTCTATCCGTTAGCACAATAACTGCTGTAAAAAATGACTTTAAGAAAATGGAATTTTAATATGTTGTTAAGACAGTCTGTGGGACATATGGGAATGAAAATGAATAATATCACCCAATTAGTTTCGGATTTAATCCAGGTTGAAAGAATGAAATACATTGAACCCAATGGGACCTAATTTTTCAAACATTTTTTTAAAAGAAGTTAAAATTCAGAAACTGCATAGAAAATTGTAGAAAATATTTAAATTATCACATAAAATGTGGGAAAAAATGTCAGCAATATATGTTAGGTAACTTTTTAAATAAAAATTAAAATAATAAATACCCCCATGATATATGAAGAGATCACATAACTCATTGTAAAATAAAATATGGCATCCATTTTTTTCGTGTATAAAGATCTTGATATTTAAGGATATTTTAATTTCATATTTAGTGTTGCATCCGTCATAAAACCGCTCTATGTTTGAGTATTATCTGTGTATCTAAATTCTGTGATAACGTAATTAGAATATTTTTTATTTTAAATGATCACTAGACTTTGATTATTTCTACAACGAAGCCTAAGTTTAGCTAATGCACAATGTAAACAAATCAAGCGATTGTACGATGAGTTGCATAAGAATTGAATTTTTTTTTCAAGCAAAATTATTTAATTCTGGGGTGAAGATTTAAGTTTTCAAGTATAATAAATTACTGTAGTACTGTCATAGTTTAAAAAACATTACCGCTGTATATGTCACACTTTAGAGATGTTTAAACTAGGCGACTAAAACTGCATTTCAATTGGAAAATGTTTCATTATCAATGCTTCATGCATGATTAATCTTTATTGTTTTATATGCCGCAATAAATCGATTTTTACGACTGTTTTAAATTTTTTTTTTGCTTGAGAGAATGTATATGTATGTCTCCCCCCTCCTCCCATACACAGATATAGCAACTAGTGGCGTAGCGTCTTTTATTTATTATAATTTTTTAAATAATTTTGCGAAGATATATGTATAATATTTTTTATTTTAAATGATCACTAAACTTTGATTATTTCTACAACGGAGCCTAATTTTAACTTATGCAGAATGTAAACACATCAAACGAAGTGTTTACATTCGCGTGTAAACGAATCATGTGATATATTCAGCAGTGATATTTAAGTATTATTTAGAAAATTGTTACATTTTACTTGCTTAAAGTGACACGACTCAAAGTATTTTTCGCATTAAAACACATATTGTAATATTTTAGAAGCTAAAATCATCCAGCCTTCGTTTTCTATAACGAGAAACATGGCATTAAAACCACTCATTTGTTAAATTCCTCCCTAGCTGATGAACTAACATGGGAAGCTAGCTTATAGAAAGGAGTGGTTTCCTCATTTTCAACTCTTTATAAACAATCAATGATTGGATGTGTTACGTGACGTTTTGTCAATGATGAGTAGCTGAGGGTGAGTAGTGCAGGCTTAATGGGTCCTCCATTTTGGGTAAAACATGATTCTATTAATTACTATTTGTAGAAAATAATCTATATTTGTAATACTAAAGAATTTGAGTCATTTTCACGAATAACCTAGGATTTACCTAACTTTAAACAATCTCAAGACGAAGAAATATACTAATAATGACTACCATTAAACTTAAAGTAGTTTGCAAAGTAAACTTAGCTCTTTATATAGGCATCAATATGGCGAAACACCCGTTTGCGTATTTGGGAGTTTTAGAAAGAATAAGATTCATTTCCCTTTAAAATCCCATGTTAGAGGAGAATCTCAGTTAAATAAAAGTGGTTGATAATTGTTAGCGGATTCATAGCATATTGTAATTATAAGATATTTTATTGTAATTATAAGTTTTCATAATACTGTATTTGTAACTAATTAACTAATTAATAAGCAATATTGTTTAGGGATATTGTTGACTACAGTGATTCTCAACTAACCTTATGATCCGGATTTCTCACAAATTTTCAGTGTACTTGTTCATACATGGCCGCATGTAGAGCGTTTCGCGGAAAGGAAGGGGGGATGTAAACTCAAGAATAATATGTATAACATCGTCTAGATTGATGCTCGCCTTTGTTATCTTCAATATTCAAGGGGGAGAGTGCCCTCCTCTATAAGCGACCATGACATCATATTTAATAAAATGGTTGTAAAAGTTCAACTAATTTAGAAATAAACAAACATTTAAAATGTTATACTTTGTATAAATGTATCTTATATAGATAATATATTTTATAATATTGTGCATTTCATTCACTCTTAACATTTTTATGTTAAATTATTTTATTTTACTCACCAAGGAAATAAAACTTATTGAAAGTGCGAATTCCAATATAAATTCATTTATCATACAAAAACATTGTTCAAGTTAAAATGGCAATCGCTTATCACCCCCAGTCAAGAATTTCACGCTACGCTACTGTTAGTGACCATAGGACGATGACACTTGAATTAAATGAGCATTGGTTCAATAATGGTTGGGCAATATTGCATGATAGCCATAAACACGAGTTTACGCATTATTTAGAAATTCAAAATATGCTTTATATACCACAAATATTTTGAAATTATATTATACATAAATTTTCATTTCCTTTCGTTATTATGTCTCTTCAGTAATTATTTTTTATTATTTTCGAGAGCGCTGCTATTTTAAATTGAAAGGCGGCGAATTAAAATAATCAAAACTTGAGAGGTGTGAACTAAAACTGGACTTCTTTATTAAACTAGTCTTGAAAATAAATTTAAATTAGTATTAATATTTCCAATGTTGAACCATCACTTAAATGTAACGCGATTTTATGATTTTGAGGAATGCATTTTAGTGTTATTTAGTCCGATAACCGTAAACCGAACCTGGTTAACCTGGATTTTTATTGCAATCCTATCAACTTAGTATCGAACACCATCAAGGTTGGTAACATGGACATCATCAAATTTTCCATTAAGACTTTAGATAGTTACTGACATCTTAATAATTTTGCTACGTGTACCTAAAACTGTCCAAGATTATTACTCAATAAAAGTAGCGCACACTAAGTAAAATGTATGTGCAATTGTAAAAGTGGGCAT